>CM077018.1:11112774-11712774 GCA_039090855.1 Macrothele yani
TTAGTTTCCATCTTTTAGTAACGCATTCCAAACCATTGGTAGTTCGATACTGATCCATCATGAGTCAGGTACAACCATCCGATGAAAAAACAAAACGTATTTCTTAAACAGCAAGTTATCTCTTATTCAAGGCCCCATTAACTCTTTAACTGAACCCCGCGTAGTTGTTAAATTGCCGAATTATTCATGTATTTATAAATTTCTGAAGCACAATTCAATGCAAATGCTGTTATGGTTTTTGTAACTTTATTTTATATCTCATGCCCGATAATGCAATTTGGTGCCCGTGAGGGATTGATAAAATTTTGTGAAGGATCTGTTATTTTAATGCTCTTTTTCTTTAGTTTTCGAACTCATTCCATGCAGAGCAGATTTCAGGTGTGAAGTTAAAGTATGTGGCAATGTGGAATCCCTACAACTAATTCGAACTGAAGCCAAAGCAAAAATTTATAATTTGTCAACGAGTTTCCAAACCAAAATGTAAAATTACATAAATAGATAAATACCATAGTTTGAAAGATATAAAACTGAAACCGACGAAACAGTTTTGTTACTATAATTATTATCCTTTAAATCACCGAATAATTATTCCAAAATCACACAAGAATTCACGATAGTAAAACTTACTCTTCAAGTCGTTAAAGCTATCTGCTCTGTTTTACGTAAAAAAAACCGATTATAAAATTATATATGTGTGATACATCGATACACATTTTTTTGTGTTCTATAGGAAAGAAAAGATACTCGTAATAAAAAGTGATTTATCTCTATTTTGAACACAAATGTCCTTCAGTTGATATTATCAGCTTTGCATAAATGTATCCTAATGAGAATAAGAAAAAATAAATGTCAGCTACGTAATGAACAATCACAGATGATATTCCCATAAGCTAGAATTCGTCCTGAGCTCCCACGGCCCATTCCTTCCCAAAAAAGGCAAATAATATATATAAATGTTTTGTCCCAAAAATGGCAAAAATCATTTATAAATTAATGACTTTGCGAAACACTGTATATCAATTTAAGTTATTGAAATAATATTTTTAAATGACTCGTTTTATTTTCATTTCTGAAAGTCTCAAGTTTAATGGCTTTAATTGCGAGGCTGCAATTAATGTTACTAAAACTGAAATTGCAGACTGAAATTGTAAGCTGAAATCGTGAAACTGACATTGTAGAGTTAAATTGTAAACTGCAGTTCCTAAAAATATATTTTCGAATAATAAGGTGGGAATCAAGAACTTAATTTCACCCTCCTTCCACACTATCTCCAGAACTTCCACCTTAGAAAAATGTCCGTTAAAAAAGAAAAATTTTAATTGATCTCTGTAAAATCATAAATTTTTGTTTATTACGGATTTATAATCGTTTATTTTTCTTATTGGCCACTAAAATGTCGTATGGGATTTATATCATAATGTTCGAGTTCTACAAATCTATGTAATAAACACTGTAAATTTCGAATTGCAATTTTTACCGGGAACTTAGATACTTCTATACTATCTGATATTTCCGATGGAGGTTTTAGTCTCTATTGCTCCAGGTTTGTCAATATATGAATAAGTGCATAAGATGAATCTAATATATTCTTTTTATTTGTTCTTACTTGTTGTAACTACATTTACGTATACTTAATACTCTTTATACAGTTGTCTTCATGTCGCATTGGCCGCTGCCTTGGCCAGGTACATTCCAGCTCCCGGAGACTGAGGGCCAAGATTTAAGTTGTGGAGTCATTTTGGAGGGGTTTGGCCATAGCTCACCAAGCTGGCCAAGCGGGTTATTGAGTGTGGGATAGCATTTCATTTAATCCCGATGCTCTTGGGGGTCGTCAGAACCACTTTAGTGGGAAAAGGATCCACCACGAGGAGGCGAGGTTGACATTTGTCTAGGAGAGGCTGTAATGTTACGCATCACCTGACCTTTCATCCCTGCTAAGAATCCCAGAGGGTGCTAAAAATACCCGGATGAACGGACTAGCCAGCCATCTGATGCTGACCTTGGCTACGTATAATGGACGCTCCCTATCTTCTGATTCAAGGCTTCTTGAAGTGAAGAGGAACTACAAAGGATCAAGTGGGACATCGTCGGGCTAAGTGAGGTAAGGAGAAAAGGAGAAGATCCCATTGAACTGAAAAGTGGACATCTCTTCTACTATCGTGGGACAGATACAGGCAGAACTAGTGGTGTTGGATTTATAATAAACACGAAACTGAAGGATAAAGTTGTAGAAGTTGAAAGTTCCTCTGACAGAGCTGCACGACTTGTTATCCAACCCTCAAGAAGACACCAGGCTCAGATTATTCAAACTTATGCACCCACCACAAGTCATCCTGAAAAAGAAATTGAAGAATTTTATGCGGAAATTCGTCATCTAAATAATAAAGGAAAGCAGCACTTGAAGATAATTATGGGAGATTTCAATGCAAAACAGAACAACGGCAACAGAATGAAACGTCAGTAGGTGAATTCGGTCACGGCAACAGAAACCAGCGTGGAAATACTCTCGTAGAGTTTGCAGAGGCAGAAGGGTTTTTCATCTTGAACTCCTTTTTCAAGAAAAAGCCACACATGAAATGGACATGGAGATACCCAAATGGGGCGGAAAGTGAATTTGATTTTATTATGTGTAACAAAAAATTCGTCATAGAAGAATGCAGTGTGCTAAACATGTTCAACACAGGTAGTGACCATAGATTGGTGAGATGTAAGATGCACCTCAACACTAAACTCGAACGTGGCAAGCTCATAAGGGAAACAAAATGTATTGACAGAACCAAAATTAAAAAATACCATAAAACCTTCAAGTTGGAACTGAAGAACAGATTCTCTGCTTTAGAAGCCCTAACATCGGAAGAAGTGTATATTTCTGAAGTTAACAGAAAAGTAACCAAAACTCTTATAGAAACATCAACAAAATTAGCTGGGCCTAAGAACAAGTTGCATGTGAACAAATTATCAGGAAAAACCAAAATGTTGATGCAAAAAAGAAGAGAGATGAGGACAACTAAAGAAGATGTGACTTCCAAAGCGGAATATATAGAGCTATGCAAGACAGTACGGAAAAGTATCACTGAAAACGTAAGGAAATTCAACTGTGAACTACTACGTCTACCTGCATAACATGGTGCTTCTTATTCACGTGCCACCAAACAACCTTTTGTCTGGCGAGTCACGGACGCTACAAGATTTTTAAAACTGCCTTATTGGATCTATACACCGATTAGCAAAACTATGTCCACCTGCATGATATGATGTTTCTCTTTCACGTGTCACCAAACCATGTCTTACCGGGCGAGCAAAGGACGCTAAAAGATTTCTAAAACTGTCTAATTGAATCTATACACCAATGAGAAAAACTATGTCCACCTGCATAATATAATGTTTTTCTTTCACGTGCCGCTAAAGCATCTCTTGCCTGGCGGGCCATGGACGCTATAAGATTTAGAGAGCTGCCTTATTGAATTTGGTTCATCACGTTACCGTCAGGCCCCTTAACTCTTGTAACTTACACGACGGAGCTGTCGCTTATTGGGTGTTCTCTTCGAACAGAAACCACAGATGCTTGGATTTAATTGAAGCTTGGGGACGTTGGAGGGTAAGGATATACCTGCGATTGAAAACGAAGTAAAACAATCCGGGCAATAGGGCGTGGCATAAAAGAACAGGCATTCTGCTGAAAATAGACGCAACTAGAAGGCAGAGCGTTACGATGAAAGGAAATATCTAGTCTGCTATGATATTTTGGTATGTGCTAGACGTCACAAATTCTTGCACATGAATGGGAAGAACTCTAATACCAAAGGCACCACGTTACATCAAATGAAGGCTGAAGACGGAAGCAACATTTCAAAGCAATTGTGAAGCATAAAAACTTGTGAGACCTCGAATGAGTGAAACAAGGGGACAGCCTTTGCAAATGAAATGACACCAAGGAAGATCTCCCGAATAAAGGGACCTACAGAAATTTAATCCCACCTGATTTTACAACGTAGATCTAGTGCTACCTGTAAAACTTTGTCGAAATGGACCACCGGCAAACATCAAGAAATGGTTTAAATGTTATTTCATTACAGCAGCCAAAACTGTGATGCAACTAGTTACAATACAACTTCTTCTGAATTTTAAGTAATTAAAACGTCATAACAGCTTTAGACAGAAACTGAAAACTCATAGCGCTGAAGCAAATACGAGTTTAAACACCAGGATAAAATGTAGTAATTTCCGTAATATCCATTTTTGTGATTTGCATAAATACACTAATGTCCAAAAATTAAGCATCACTTATATTTTCATAGCATATTCAAGAAAACGCATATAACGTAATCCATTGGTTTATTTTTGTGGTGTAATAAGCACAAAGATTCGTCAAGCTATCGCACTACACAGAGAGGCTTTTTTAGGCAGTGGCAGACATAAAAATGCAGGGTGTTAAAACACATAGGAAACAAAAATGATTTGTTGGAAATAACGTGGGTGACCATGAGAATATTACATGCATTTTTATCACGCAATTATACGGTGTGCCGCGTTGTATTTCCATCTTTTAGTAACGCATTCCAAACCATTAGTAGTTCGATACTGATCCATCATGAGTCAGGTACAACCATCCGATTAAAAAACAAAACGTATTTCTTAAACAGCAAGTTATCTCTTATTCAAGGCCCCATTAACTCTTTAACTGAACCCCGAGTAGTTGTTAAATTGCCGAATTATTCATGCATATATAAATTTCTGAAGCACAATTCAATGCAAATGCTGTTATGGTTTTTGTAACTTTATTTTATATCTCATGCCCGATAATGCAATTTGTTGCCCGTGAGGGATTGATAAAATTTTGTGAAGGATCTGTTATTTTAATGCTTTTTTCTTTAGTTTTCGAACTCATTCCATGCAGAGCAGATTTCAGATGTTAAGATTAAAGCATGTGGCAATATGGAATCCCTACAACTAAGTCGAACTGAAGCCAAAGCAAAAATCCATAATTTGTCAAAGGGTTTCCAAACCAAAATGTACAATAATATAAATAAATAAATAACATATTTTAAAGATATAAAACTGAAACCGACGAAACCGTTTTGTTACTATAATTATTATTTTTTACATCACCGAATAATAATTCCAAAATCACACAAGAATTCACGATAGTAAAACGTACTCTTCAAGTCGTTAAAGCTATCTGCTCTGTTTTAACTAAAAAAAACGATTATAAAATTATATATGTGTGATACATCGATACACATTTTTATGTGTTCTGTAGGAAAGGAAAGATACTCGTAATAAAAAGTGATTTATCTCTTTTTTGAACACAAATGTCCTTCAGTTTATATTATCAGCTTTGCAAAAATAAATCCTAATGAGAATATGAAAAAAAAATGTCAGCTACGTAATGAACAATCACAGATGATATTCCTATAAGCTAGAATTCGTCCTGAGCTCCCACGGCCCATTCCTTCCCAAAAAAGGCAAATAATATGTATAAATATTTTGTCCCAAAAATGGCAAAAATTATTTATAAATTAATGACTTTGTGAAACACTGTATATCAATTTAAGTTATTGAAATAATATTTTTAAATGACTCGTTTCATTTTCATTTCTGAAAGTCTCAAGTTTAACAGCTTTAATTGCGATGCTGCAATTAATGTTACTAAAACTGAAATTGCAGACTGAAATTGTAAGCAGAAATCGTGAAACTGACATTGCAGAGTTAAATTGTAAACTGTAGTTCCTAAAAATATATTTTCGAATAATAAAGTGGGAATCAAGAACTTTATTTCACCCTCCTTCCACACTATCTCCAGAACTTCCACCTTAAAAAAATGTCCGTTCAAAAGGAAAAATTTTAATTGATCTCTGTAAAATCATAAATTTTTGTTTATTACGGATTTATAATCGTTTACTTTTCTTTTTGGCCACTAAAATGTCGTTTGGGATTGGTTTCATAATGTTCGAGTTCTACAAATCATTGTAATAAACACTGTAAATTTCGAATTGCAATTTTTACCGGGAAATTGGGTTCTTCTGTACTTTCTGATATTTCCGATGGAGGTTTTAGTCTCTATTGCTCCAGGTTTGTCAATATATGAATAAGTACATAAGATGAACCTAATATATTATTTTTGCTTGTTCTTACTTGTTGTAACTACATTTATGTATACTTAATACTCTTTATACAGTTGTCTTCATGTCGCATTGGCCGCTGCCTTGGCCAGGTACATTCCACCTGCCGGAGACTGAGGGCCAAGAGTTAAGTTGTGGAGTCATTTTGGAGGGGTTTGGCCATAACTCACCAAGCTGGCCAAGCGGGTTGGTGAGTGTGGGATAGCATTTCATTTAATCCCGATGCTATTGAGGGTCGTCAGAGCCATTTTAGTGGAACAGGATCCAACACGAGAAGGCGAGGTTGACATTTGTCTAGGAGAGGCTGTAATGTTACGCATCACCTGACCTTACATCCCTGGTAAGAATCCCAGAGGGTGCTAAGAATAACCGGATGAACGGACTAGGCTGCCATCTGATGCTGACCTTGGCTACGTATAATGGACACTCCCTATCTTCTGATTCAAGGCTTCTTGAATTGAAGAGGAACTACAAAGGATCAAGTGGGACATCGTCGGGCTAAGTGAGGTAAGGAGAAAAGGAGAAGATCCCATTGAACTGAAAAGTGGACATCTCTTCTACTATCGTGGGACAGATACAGGCAGAACTAGTGGTGTTGGATTTATAATAAACACGAAACTGAAGGATAAAGTTGTAGAAGTTGAAAGTTCCTCTGACAGAGCTGCACGACTTGTTTTCCAACCCTCAAGAATATGCCAGGCTCAGATTATTTAAACTTATGCACCGACCTCAAGTCATCCTGAAGAAGAAATTGAAGAATTTTATGCGGAAATTCGTCATCTAAATAATAAAGTAAAGCAGTACTTGAAGATAATTATGGGAGATTTCAATGCAAAATAGAGCAACGGCAACAGAATGAACCTTCAGTAGGTAAATTCGGTCAAGGCAACAGAAACCAGCGTGGAAATACTCTCGTAGAGTTTGCAGAGGCAGAAGGGTTTTTCTTCTTGAACTCCTTTTTCAAGAAAAAGCCACACATGAATTGGACATGGAGACACCCAAATGGGACGAAAAGTGAAATTGATTTTATTATGTGTAACAAAAAATTCGTCATAGAAGACTGCAGTGTGCTAAAGAAGTTCAACACAAGTAGTGACCATAGATTGGTGAGATGTAAGATGCACCTCAACACTAAACTCGAACGTAGCAAGCTCATAGGGGAAACAAAATGTATTGACAGAACCAACCTGAAAAAAGACCATAAAACCTTCAAGTTGGAACTGAAGAACAGATTCTCTGCTTTAGAAGCCCTAACATCGGAAGAAGTGTATATTTCTAAAGTTAACAGAAAAGTAACCAAAGCTGTTATAGAAACATCAACAAAATTAGCTGGGCCTAAGAACAAGTTGCATGTGAACAAATTATCAGGAAAAACCAAAATGTTGATGCAAAAAAGAAGAGAGATGAGGACAACTAAAGAAGATGTGACTTCCAAAGCGGAATATATAGAGCTATGCAAGACAGTACGAAAAAGTATCACTGAAAACGTAAGGAAATTCAACTGTGAACTACTACGTCTACCTGCATAACATGGTGCTTCTTATTCCCGTGCCACGAAACAACCTGTTGGCTGGCGAGCCACGGACGCTACAAGAATTCTAAAACTGCCTTATTGGATCTATACACCGATTAGCAAAACTATGTCCATCTGCATGATATGACGTTTCTATTTCACGTGTCACCAAACCATCTCTTACCGGGCAAGCAAAGGACGCTAAAAGATTTCTAAAACTGTCTAATTGAATCTATACACCAATGAGAAAAACTATGTCCACCTGCATAATATGATGCTTTCCTTTCACGTGCCACTAAAACATCTCTTGCCTGGCGGGCCATGGACGCTATAAGATTTCTAGAGCTGCCTTATTGAATCTGGGTTCGACACGTTACCGTCAGGCCCCTTAACTCCTGGAACTTACACGACATAGCTGTCGCTTATTGGGTATTCTCTTCAAACAGAAACCACAGATGCTTGGATTCAATTGAAGCTTAAGGACGTTGGAGGGTAAGGATATACCTGCGATTGAAAACGAAGTAAAAGCATACCGGGCAATAGGGCGTGGCATAAAAGAACAGGCATTCCGCTGAAAAAAGACGCAACTAGAAGGCAGAGCGTTGCGATGAAAGAAAGTATCTAGTCTGCTATGATATTTAGGTATGTGCTAGACGTCACAAATTCTTGCACATGAATGGGAAGAACGCTAATACCAAAGGCACCACGTAACTTCAAATGAAGACTGCAGACGGAAGCAACATTTCAAAGCAACTGTGAAGCATAAAATCTTGTGAGACCTCGAATGAGAGAAACAAGGGGACAGCCTTTGCAAATGAAATGACACCAAGGAAGATCTCCCAAATAAAGGGACCTACAGAAATCCATTGCCACCTGATTTTACAACGTAGATCTAGTGCTATCTGTAAAACTTTGTCGAAATGGACCCCCGGCTAACATCAAGAAATGGTTTAAATGTTATTTCCCTTACAGCAGCTAAAACTGTGATGCAACTAGTTACAATACAACTTCTTCTGAATTTTAATTAATTAAAACGTTATAACAGCTTCAGACGGAAACAGAAAACTTATAGCACAGAAACAAATACAAGTTTCAACACCAGGATAAAATGTAGTAATTTCCGTAATATCCATTTTTCTAATTTGCATAAATACACCAATGTCCAAAAATTAGGCATCACTTATATTTTAATAGCATATTCAAGAAAACGCATATAACGTATTTCATCGGTTTATTTTTGTGGTGTAATAAGCACAAAGATTCGTCAAGCTATAGCACTACACTGCGAGGCTTTTTTAGGCAGTGGTAGACATAAAAATGCAGGGTGTTAAAACTCATAGGAAACAAAAATGATTTGTTGGAAATAACGTGGTTGACCATGAGAATATTACATGCATTTTTATCACGCAATTATACGGTGTGCCGCGTTGTGTTTTCATCTTTTAGTAACGCATTCCAAACCATTGGTAGTTCGATACTGATCCATCATGAGTCAGGTACAACCATCCGATGAAAAAACAAAACGTGTTTCTTAAACAGCAAGTTATCTCTTTTTCAAGGCCCCTTAACTCTTTTAACTGAACCCCGTGTAGTTGTTAAATTGCTGAATTATTCATGTATTTATAAATTTCTGAAGCACAATTCAATGCAAATGCTGTTATGGTTTTTGTAACTTTATTTTATATCTCATGTCCGATAATGCAATTTGTTGCCCGTGAGGGATTGATAAAATTTTGTGAAGGATCTGTTATTTTAATGCTTTTTTCTTTAGTTTTCGAACTCATTCCATGCAGAGCAGATTTCAGGTGTGAAGATTAAGGAATGTGGCAATGTGGGATCCCTACAACTAATTCGAACTGAAGCCAAAGTAAAAATCCATAATTTGTCAACGAGTTTCCAAACCATAATGTAAAATTAAATAAATTAATAAATAACATATTTTAAAAATATAAAACTGAAACCGACGAAACCGTTTTGTTACAATAATTATTTTTTTTACATCACCGAATAATTATTAAAAAATCACACAATAATTCACGATAGTAAAACTTAGTCTTCAAGTCGTTACTGCTATTTCCTCTGTTTTACGTAAAAAAAACGATTATAAAATGATATATGTGTGATACATCGATACACATTTTTTATGTGTTCTATAGGAAAGGAAAGATACTAGTAATAAAAAGTGATTTATCTCTATTTTGAACACAAATGCCCTTCAGTTGATATTATCTGCTTTGCACAAATGTATCCTAATGAGAATAAGAAAAAATAAATGTCAGCTACGAAATGAACGATCACAGATAATATTTCCATAAGCTGGAATTCGTCCTGAGCTCCCACGGCCCATTCCTTCCCAAAAAAGGCAAATAATATACATAAATGCTTTGTCCCAAAAATGGCAAAAATTATTTATAAATCAATAACTTTGCGAAACACTGTACATTAATTTAGGTTATTAAAATAATATTTTTAAATGACTCGTTTGATTTTCATTTCTGAAAGTCTCAAGTTTAATAGCTTTAATTGCGAGGCTGCAATTAATGTTACTAAAACTGAAATTGCAGACTGAAATTGTAAGCTGAAATCGTGAAACTGACATTGTAGAATTAAATTGTAAACTGCAGTTCCTAAAAATATATTTTCGAATAATAAGGTGGGAATCAAGAACTTTATTTCACCCTCCTTCCACAATATCTCCAGAACTTCCACCTTAGAAAAATGTCCGTTCTAAAGAAAAAATTTAAATTGATCTTAGTAAAATCATAAATTTTTGTTTCTTACGGATCTATAATCGTTTATTTTTCGTATTGGCCACGAAATTTTTCCTTTGGGATTGATTTCATAATGTTCGAGTTCTACAAATCATTGTAATAAACACTGTAAATTTTGAATTGCAATCTTTACCGGTAACTTAGATTCGTCTGTACTTTCTGATATTTCCGATGGAGGTTTTAGTCTCTGTTGATTCAGATTTGTCAATATATGAATAAGTATATAAGTTGAATCTAATATATCCTTTTTATTTGTTCTTACTTGTTGTAACTACATTTATGTATACTTAATACTCTTTTTACAGTTGCCTTCAAGTCGCACTGGCCGCTGTCTTGGCCAGGTACATTCCAGCTGCCGGAGACTGAGGGCCATGATTTAAGTTGTGGAGTCATTTTAAAGGGGTTTGGCCATAACTCACCAAGCTGGCCAAGCGGGTTGGTGAGTGTGGGATAGCATTTCATTTAATCCCGATGCTATTGGCGGTCGTCAGAGCCACTTTAGTGGGAACAGGATGCACCACGAGAAGGCGGGGTTGACATTTGTCTAGGAGAGGCTGTAATGTTACGCATCACCTGACCTTACATCCCTGCTAAGAATCCCAGAGGGTGCTACGAATTCCCGGAGGACCGGACTAGGCTGCCATCTGATGCTGACCTTGGCTACGTATAATGGACTCTCCCTATCTTCTATTTCAAGGCTTCTTGAATAGAAAGAGGAACTACAAAGGATCAAGTGAGACATCGTCGGGCTAAGTTAGGTAAGGAGAAAAGGAGAAGATCTCATTGAACTGAAAAGAGGACATCTCTTCTACTATCGTGGGATAGATACAGGCAGAACTAGTGGTGTTGGATTTATAATAAACAAGAAACTGAAGGATAAAGTTGTAGAAGTTGAAAGTTCCTCTGGCAGAGCTGCACGACGTGTTATCCAACCCTCAAGAAGATACCAGGCTCAGATTATTCAAACTTATGCACCCACCACAGGTCATCCTGAAGAAGAAATTGAAGAATTTTATGATGAAATTCGTCATCTAAATAATAAAGGTAAGGAGCACTTTAAGATAATTATGGGAGATTTCAATGCAAAAATAGGGCAACGGCAACAGAATGAACCTTCAGTAGGTAAATTCGGTCACGGCAACAGAAACCAGCGTGGAAATACTCTCGTAGAGTTTGCAAAGGCAGAAGGGTTTTTCATCTTGAACTCCTTTTTCAAGAAAAAGCCACACATGAAATGGACATGGAGACACCCAAATGGGACGAAAAGTGAATTTGATTTTATTATGTGTAACAAAAAATTCGTCATAGAAGACTGCAGTGTGCTAAACATGTTCAACACAGGTAGTGACCATAAATTGGTGAGATGTAAGATGCATCTCAGCACTAAACTCGAACTTGGAGAGCTAATGAGACAAACAAAATGTGTTGACATAACCAACCTTAAAAAACACCATAATACCTTCAAGTTGGAACTGAGGAACAGACTCTCTGCTTTAGGAGGCCTAACTTCGGAAGAAGTGGATATTTCTGAAGTTAACAGAAAATTATCAGGAAAAACCAAAATGTTCATGCAAAAAAAAAAGAGAGATGAGGACAACTTAAGAAGATGTGACTTCCAAAGTTGTATACATAGAGCTATGCAAAACAGTTCGAAAAAGTATCACTGAAGACGTAAGAAAATTCAGCTGCGAACTAGTGAGGAAAGCAATTGAAAACAGACAAAGCCTAAAGATAGCAAAGTGTCATCTCAATTAGGGAAGAAAACGGATTATGGCACTGAGAAAAGAAGATGGTTCTGTAACAAGAAATACAGGCAAAATTTTGACAAGAGCGAAAGATATCTACTCCAAGTTATATGAAAGGGATGATGCATGCACTCCAGACATAATGGAAGGTACCAGTACCAGAGTTCTTCCAGTGCTCCCATCAGAAGTTTCACATGCAATCAAGAACATGAAGCGGGGAAAAGCTCCAGGAGAAGATGGAATTACTGTAGACATCATAGAAGAAGCAAGTGGAGAAATTTAAACAGTACTCGCACAAATTGCTCTCGATGCCTTAATGAAGGGAAAATTCCTGAGGATTGGAACAACGCTATAATGATCCTGCTACATAAAAAAGTGACATTGAGGATCTCAGGAACTACAGACCTATCAGCCTCCTATCAGTGGTTTATAAAATCTTCACTAAAGTTCTTTCACACCGTTTGAAGGTAACACTGGACATGGCTCAACCGAGAGAACAAGCTGGATTCAGGAGTGGCTACAGCACAATAGATCATATCCACGTACTGAGAGAACTAATTGAAAGAACGAGGGAATATGAACTTCCATTATGCATGGCTTTTGTCAATAATGAAAAAGCCTTTGATTCGGCGAAACCATCAGTAGTTACAATGGCTCGGAAATCCTGAGGTATTGAAGATGCATACATTAATATTATTAATAACATCTATGAAAATGCAAGTGCAAAGATTCGGCTGTTTGAAAATACATCACACATAAAAATTGAAAAGGGAGTGAGCCAAGGTGACACCATATCTCCGAAGCTCTTTAAAGCCACATTGGAAAATGTCTTTCAATTACTGAACTGGGAAAACAAAGAGATAAAGATTAACGGAGATTATCTAACCCACCTTCGTTTTGCTGATGTCATAGCCATTTTTGCAAACTACCCCATCAGAGCTGCAGAGTATGATCCAGGAACTTGCTAACAAGTGTAAAGAAGTGAGATCAAAAATGAACTTTCAGAAGACAAAAGTGTTGTTCAATGCTTTTACACGAAATGAAGATTTATCGATTGATGGAGAAAAGCTGGGGATAACAAACACGTACGTTTCTCTTGGACAGCAGATATCAAGTGAAGGTTTAATTGATGAAGAAATTAATCGGCGTACAAAACTTGCCTGGAGAGCCTTTAAAGGAAACAGCATAATTTTCAAGTGCAATATGCCATTATGTCTTAAAAGAAAAGTATTCGATCAATGCATTCTTCCAGAGCTTACGTATGGTGCAGAGACGTGGACCTTAACTAAAAGAGACATACAAAGGCTGCAGAAAAGTCAAAGAAGAATAGAGAAGTGCATGCTTGGTGTAACCAGGAGAGATAAGCAGGTGAACTCGTGGATCCGAAAAATGACAAGAGTGGAAGACATCATGATCAGAGTTAAATCCCTGAAATGGGAATGGGCTGGACATACTGCCAGAAGGACAGACCATCGATGGACAGCCGAAATTTTAGATTGGATTCCAAGGGACAGGAAAAGACCCAGAAGAAGACCACATGGGAGATGGGTGGATGAAATTCGAAAGTATGCAGGGGTGACATGGAGGAGACTGGCACAAGACAAACCGTTGTGGAGGAAACTTGGGGAGACCTTCGTCCAACAGTGGATTGATAATGGTTGTCAATGATGATGATGATGATGCAGTTGCACGTAATTTAAATATATTTCATACAGTAACCTGTAACTTCGAACATTTTTTTATCACTCCGGTGATAAAAAATGACTGAAGGCATTTATCAACTCATTTTTGGCTCTAAAGTTCAGAATATTTATGCAATGGTCAGAAAGGACGGTGACGAGGGACCAAAAGAAAATAAATACACTGAGGGGAAAAAAATCCCAACACCACGAAAAAATAGTTGTAGAGGAATGAATAGGCGGCAATACATTTGTATAGGTAACATATTTATTCGATTAAAGTTTCAAGATCACAGCATAATGTAAGCATGAGAAGAGATATTTTAAATGTGAAATGCTGGTACATTAATAACCGGTGTAACCGCCAGAATGTTGAATGCAAGCATGCAAACTTTCATGCATTGTGTCGTACAGGTGCAGGATGTCAGTTTGTGGGATGGAGTTCCATGCCTGTTGCACTTGGTCGGTCAATACAGGGACGGTTAATGCTGGTTGAGGTGACGCTGGAGTTGTCGTCCAATGATGTCCCATACGTGCTCGATTGGAGAAAGATCTGGTGATCTAGCAGGCCACAGCAACATGTCGACACTCTGTAGAGCATGTTGGGTTACAACAGCGGTATGCGGGCGAGCGTTATCCTGTTGGAAAACACCCCCTGGAATGCTGTTCATGAATGGCAGCACAACAGGTTGAATCACAGACCGACGTACAACTGTGCCGTCAGGGTGCGTGGGATAACCACGAGAGTGCTCCTGCTGTCTAAGGAAATTGTTCCCTAGAGCATAACTTAAGGTGTAGGTCCAGTATGTCTCGGCCGCTGGCAGGTTGGTTGCAGGCGCTCACCTGGCTTCCTTCTAACCAACACACGGCCATCACTGGCACCCAGGCAGTACCGGCTTTCATCAGAAAACACAACAGATCTCCACTCCGTCCTCCAATGAGCTCTAGATTGACACAACTGAAGTCGCAAACGGCAGTGGTTTAGAATAAGTGGAATGCACGCTACAGGGCGTCTGGCTCGGAGCTGTCCTTCAAGTAACCGATTTGTAACAGTTCGTTGTGCACTGTGGTGGCAACTGCAGCTCGAAGTGCTGCCGCAGACGCAGTACGATGCGCCACTGCCATAAGCCGTACATGGCGGTTTTCCCTCTCAGTATTGCCACGTGGCCGGCCGGAACTCTGTCTTTTTGAGGCAGTACCGTCCTTTGACCACCGCTGCCAACAATCATGCACAGTGGCTTCATTCCTGCCAAGTCGTTCTGCAATATTGCGGAAATAAAATCCACCTTCTCGTAGCCCTATTACACGACCTCGTTCAAACTCCGTGAGCTGTTGATAATGTCTTCTTCGTCTTCTTAAAGGCATTCTTGACTTACATCAACACACTACGTCGAATCTCAACGATAATTAACGCTCACGAACGTTACAGCGCGTATTTACAGCAAACCTGCTTTGCATGTTCCGAGGGGCGCTACTAGCGCCACACGTATGCGCCGAGCGCGAAATTTGCATAGACGTCATCTTACAGATGTACTCTCACCGCCTACTAACTGTCGTTTATCTAACACAACCCCTTCTTGGTGTTGGGATTTTTTTCCGTCAGTGTATTAAATATGGCGTTTATAGCATTCCACCAAAAAGTCTAGAAGGAGATGTACCTAACACCTTCTGCAGTGCATAGGATCAACCCAACGCTCATTGGGGTCAAGATTGAAGATACACACATACGATGTTAAAAATTGGTTAATAAAACCCTCATTAGCATTACATGTTGGCGGAGGAACGCATAACCCTGTTTGGGAAGAAGCCAATAGTTTGGTGACACAGCACAAGAGATCTTCTCTGCAGTTTACCGAGAGTCTCGTTATAATGAGCAAGGGATTTACCTGTTTTAATGAAATTACACCTATTTTCTCTCCATGCCGTGAAGACAATTAGTAACACCTCCTCTGCACGAGGATGATGATGGAAATATCCACAAAGTAATAATCGACGTCATGACTTCTATATAGATTAAACCACTTCGGTAAATACGGAACATAAAAAGTAATTTAAACAATAACCAGAATTATAGCATTTTTTAATAGAGTTGGGTTTATGTATTTAATGACGCACTCGTTTCTCCACACAGAAAATTAAAAGTGACCCAAGGATATGTAAACTCTTTTTTGCTGAAGTGGCTATGAACCTTCCTTATACATTAATACTATATGGACATTAAATGCTAAACAATTTGACTGTTATATTTCTCTTTTGCATTATTTGAAATATTTCTTTTTGATATGCAAGGGACTGGTATAACAATAACTTGGAATTAATTCCTACCAAAATATATTTTCGTTGTAAGACACCGATTTATTGGAATTACAAACTTGCCACTACGTGTACGCTCACCCAAAACCTGCCCTTTTTACTGCGTCATCAGTTACACTAACAAATGTATGCTCATGTATCTTTCCCATGTTATGATGGGCTTAGTGGAAGCCCGAAAGATATATTTTAATGTGATGATGAGCTTAGTGGAAGCCAGAAAGATATCATATTTTAATAGTTTAATTTTTATCAATTAAAATATTTTTGGACTTGTGAGTGTTTGACTCTTGTAAGTGTTTAAGGTTCTAAGGTATCGTGCAATATAGGAATCTGCCGGAAATATAACTGCATGCCGTCGTTAAATATCTTTCCGAACTTTGGTAAATTCTTTGTACCGTGACCCACGTTGTCGTTAAAGTAATCTTACTGTAGGCGGGATCGCATGATATTCTTATTCTCCTAAGTGCAAAATTACTATGTTTCCTTCATTTGTGCTACCACTCGTAGCCGAATTTAATGGGTTATTTATTTATTTCTTCAGGTGCACCACAGTATCTTTTTTTTTTATAATTATATTTGTTTCCTATTCCAATTAGAGATTTCCGGGAATAAGTTTGTTACACTTATACGTATTGAGTACGTCAGTGGTAGAAATCATATTTTCTGAAATGTATGCCTTTATACTGTATAACTCTCATTTACATTTAACAAAAGGAAATTGAAAGCTTTTAGTATATGATTCATAAAATAATTGTTTTAAAATTAAAGTAATGCTTGGATCTTGTAGGCAGGAATAAAATTATATTATGTCGCCAACTCTGCCCATGCTGGCAAAGTAAAGCCGGGTTTGTACAATTCGGCAGTGAAACTAGTACCGCCCGCTTTGGCGCTGTTGGTTTCAAGATGCAAAAACAGACGATTCTCCGTGCGAAAGTATTAGTGAGACCCTGATCGTTTTCTTAAGAATTTACATTGTCTTAAATTACATATAAGCAAAATGAAAAAGCAGTGAAATAGGTTAAATGAAATCTTAGGTTTACATAAAAGGAATTTTAGTACAAAAACTTAGATTTTGATGGAGGAAAAATATCTATAAAAGCGTCTTCGTAACGACTGAGACATATGTGAACTGACGATTTAAAATGTGTTTAGACTAAACATAATTTTATAAAGCGTTTAAAATGTTTCTGTCCTAGCGGATTGTCGTAAAATATTGTTTATCATAGAAATTGTAACGGTCGGGCTTCTGAGAATTCCTATTATGAATAAATTTCTCAAAACATCGCACTTTAAAGGGAGGGAACACTTCTGCTGTGTTGTCAGGAGGAAAATCAAAGTAAGCAACGACATTCCACGTGTTTTACTTGAAGAACATTTATAATTGTTCCTAAGCAAATAAACAATAGGGGGGAGGATTCTCACTCATTGTTCATTATTATTTAAAAAAACAAAAGTTCATGAAATATCTAGATTTTATTTCCAAGCCTCTATGGAAAAAATGGGAAATCTGCGAGTTTTTTGAAAGAAATTTAAAAAAATCAGACGCAAAATATGACGTTACTCTATCCTCATTTTATTTTTTATAATTGCTTTAAGCACTTGACTGATTTTTTCTTCTAATGGAGGTAGGGGATTTCTACTAGTTTGGTTAGAAATGTGGCGGGCTTCAAAGATATGAATGTAAATAATTTTAAAACTACAAGCATTAATAGGAAGAAAACTTTTTTTCAGGGGGAGGGGGGTATCTTTTTAATGGGTGCAGTTCAAAATGTAACAAGAAAATATACAATTTATTAGCTTGTGGAAATAGGATTTACAAGTCCTGCTGAGAGTTAAGGAAATCTGAGTTGATAAAATGTTTTAATAAAAACAGATTTACATAAGCATCAGAAATAATTCCTACTCTAAGATCTCTTTTAAAATAAATCCAATTGCATTCAAAATATTTTGCTTCTAATACACATCACTATTAACAGAGGCACATTCATAATATAATAATTTGATATCTTTTAAGTAGTAAATGGAACAGACGTGTGTATATAATAAGGATTTTTAATTTGTTTTCTGAAATATACGTATACCATTAATGAGCAAGGTTATATTTACTAATAAAGAATTCATTGAGGATAAATCCTGCAGTTTGTTGGTAGCACAACATATGTTCAAGAATAGGAAAATATGGTAACATAAAGTGTGGTTAATCAACACAACAATGTGATTAATTTTAGCTCTAATTGCAGAGAGCATATGCTAATGCATATTTAACCTACAATTTATATCCTCAAAAATTAATGGATAACTAATCAGAAGTGCATGGGAATTATAGAAGTGCAAATTTTCTGCTATCAGATACTAAGTCATTTATAGTTCACTGTTATCCATGTCACACCTCCAGTACCAAAATCTGATTTCCGAAAATAATGCTATCCTTTTAAGCTAGAACTTCTTACTACAGCCTATTTTATCTGATTAGTTAAGTAATAAAATTTTCACTCAAGTAATTTATTTGTTTAAACTAAATAAATTACTTCAGTGAAAACTTTATTACTTAACTTCTCTCAAATAGTCAAATCTCATCTTCAGTAACCTTCACTAGCAGCAGCAAAATACTTGTATTCCCATTCCACGGGTGCCTCAGCACGTACGAGTGCATTTTCTCTTAAAAGGCTTAGTCCTCCAGTCCTAATGGGAAAACAAAACTTGAAGGGTGGGGGATGCATGCATACCCAACAAAAATACCAAAGAATATAAAATAAAAATATAGAATACAGGAAATCTGTAACTGTCAAAATATTGGGTACAAGTGATATACAATGTTGTAAAAAACAGTGCAGGATATTTATACTGAATTAATCAGAACATGAACTGTAAGCAAGTAACCTACAATCAATATTTGAATGTTTCAGTTACCACACATGCCGCAGCTTTGAAATAATTACACTATGTTGATAAAACAGAGACAGGTCATAAGCTCGATAGACAAAACACACATGCCACCACCCACTGTGCAGGGAATGACCTTTTAGCTACATCACACTGATTTTACCAAAAAATAAAATAAACACCTGGGAGATAAGTAAAGGAAGAAAAGGTAACAAGAAGGACTTTAAATAACAACAGAGAACCAAAAAAAGGAAAGTTTAATTAAAGCATTAATGCTGTATTTAATATTAGACAGAAAATGCAGATTATTCATGAGAGCTAAAATGCATGAAGAAAATATTTAATCTCATAACACATACATGCATTACAGAATAGCAACAAAATCCATTAAAGAAAACATTCGGTACCAGACGTGAATTATATATATTTGATTTGTAGCTTATTTAGGGAATATCAAAGTAATTGATGATCCTACAATGTTTAATGCTCAGTAAACTGAGTAAGAGAACATGACGTTTTAGAATACCAATAATGTACAATGACTAGAAATGGGGTGGGCGAAGTGAATCAAATCTATTTTTGAAATGAATAGTAAATGCAGGCAACTCAGAGATGTATGATTGCTGTGTTAACAATTCTAATGTATTTCGATGTATTTTGAGAATATTTCTTATAAAATCATAATGTGCATAAATATGTTTACAAGGTCATAGCTTGAGGGGAGCCAGAAGTGCAAATCTTCACTGCCAGGTACTCATGTTCGGTCACTTTCAAATGTTTCCTTTTCATTTGTCTCTAATTTTTCTATTCTTTTTTTTAATCTTTTAAATATCGGTGCACTATTTGTGTTTCACCTTTCCCTTTTGTTATCTACTGTGTTTAGTAACACCATCATTTTATGTTTCACGTATGAAGTGGTTTTGTTGTGAATTAGAAGATATTAACATGCAAAACTCACTGTTTTAATGTCCTCTGCCAATCCAGAGAATCTGTATTTGTACTGCGAAGTCCAGTTTTAATTGAAGGAGCTTGTAGCACACAATCAAAAGCACCTGGTCTATTAGTTTATAATGAGCATTATTCATTAGCTACGGTCAAATCTGACATTTAGTATACAGGTCAAGCCCTAAAATAGGAAAAAAAGGATAAACTATTAGTAAATGTAGCTTATTCATAACCCATATCTTTGTTATTTATAGTGCAAAGTTTTTGGATATGTACCCTGTCGTAATTATAGGTGGGTTATTAATAATTCAAAGACGATTATCTTAATATAGTTATATTCAACATCCTTTTAAACGTGACTCAGTTATGAATACACCTATGATTACATAAACTACGCTATTCCAGAAATATTTGCTACAACTTTCGTAAAGTGGTTCGTATAACCTACGTAAACCCAGCTACTTCTTTAATTTTGCTACAAATTTAAAACATTGCATAATAAGCTAAAAGCAAGAAAATCACACCAAAATATACAGTAGCCATTCACAGTAAATTGCAATCGACGATTGAATCCCAAAGAGCTTAAGAATTTAAACCTAGTAAACGGAAAATAAAGTCATACTAACAGGTGGAAGGACTTACCTGGTATTTTATTTTTAAATTTATTTATAAAGCTGAATGCCACGCAGAAATCCATAGAAACTAAATATGAAAAAGCTAAAGTATGCTATCAAACACAGAAAAAAATCTACGCTGACAAACCAGTTTAACAAAAAATATGAGCTTCTAAAAATCCCAAATTTTCAATGCTTTCCTATGGCAGACACGACCAAGAGGGTAACCAAGGATCTTCAGGTGGCCAAGCACGCGGAGCGATATCACATCGGCTTCAGAAATCTGCGGGTAAGGCGTCTCCTGTATTTCCTACCTCCATGGTTAGAATATTCTTTTTAAGATATATCAGACATAACTTTTCGCCTTTAACTAGGTGATTGAGTTGCCATGTTCAAGACAATTATATTGTTCTGTTAAAAGTGGTTTTCATTTGCTACAAATGGGGATTTGGTACGGGTTCTCTACAAAACACTTAATCAATACATGGTATTTTCTCTTATTATGGCTTTGCAAATCAAATTCTTTGCTGTCTGCAAATTTGCAAATTTTTTTCTAAATCGCGGATAGGTAATTAGAGATTTACGACTGAAAATTATGTCAACTACGAAAATCAATTGAGTGTATTCTGATACAGTACCCACGAAATCATTTCAATTCCTGAAAGGGTGAGTCGCCTGAAGTCTCACTAAAGAGGAAAGTGCGTGATGCAGTAGGCCCAACAGCCACTAAAAGAAGGAAAGTGCAGTTGCTCGGATAGGAAAGGAAAATGTGAAAAGCTCTGAAGGAAATTATAGTTGTAGATTATACGCATTGCCAAAAGCTAAATGGTAAGAATGTGAAGAAAGCTGACTGTAAATGTTCAAACCACTGCGTTTTTATTTATAACTTATTTATATTATTTAAATTCATTTAATTTGTTTTAGTATATTTATTTAATTTTTAATTATACGACGGATTCTATTTAGTACTTCTCCAATTTATTTAATTATTTATCAGTGTTTTCTTATGCCAGGTTCTTGTGGCGATTTATATCGAATGAAAATGTGTCTTTCTGTTTCGCAGAATTAGAACGTTATAAAAAGAATCACAGTAGGAACATAGTTAAAAAACGGGCTATGATTAATTCGAAATATTATTTTTTTTCATATATTTAGCTAGTGCTTTAATGACTGCATGATTTTTGAAATTTATCACATAAGAACCTGACACTATTTTTTCCTATCCTTGCAAAATTATGATACTTCATTCTAGACTAATTATCATACAATTAAGACGGGGAATTTGCCATTGATTCTTTGCTATCGGTATGTATTTATCTCAAATGCAATTTAAAAAAAAGATTTAAGTGCTCTGCGTTTAGTAAAGGATAGTGCGAAGATTTTCTTTTAAAAAAACGCAGGATTGCAGATGGAGGTGTAAATTTCAATACAAATACGTTCATGTGCCAAAATATTATGACGACCTACCTAACATGATAATTAATACACACAATTGACGTGAATTAGGAAAATCAAACTAGAGTCATCGCTCTTTCTACGTTTATATTGTTTTTGCTATTATTTCAATACAAATACGTTCAAGTGCCAAAACATTATGACGACCTACCTAACATGATAATTAATACACGCAATTGACGTGGATTAGGAACATCAACCCGAAGTCATCGTTCCTTCTACGTTTATAAGTGAGTCACGAAAACCCAGTGTCTTCCAGTTACGCGCCGAATATACTGCAACTGCACCAAGAGATTACTTTTGTTTGAGGTTCATAATCCACGTCAACTGTGTGTATTGATTATTCATTCGACTTCTAGTTATTTTTTGTTTAGTTGCTGCTTACCATCTTTATTGAATCCCCAGCATTGTGCTGGGCTCCAAGAAGCAACATGCCATGTGGTTTTGGTAGTTAGTCGTATGTGAGTCTGGAGGAAGTCGAGGCCGATGTGGTGCAGTGGTAGCAGGTCCGGCGCGTAACTTGAAGACCCTGGGTTCGATTCCCGGTGGAGTCCGATGATAATTTTTCCGCTACTCACTTATAAACGTGGAAAGAGCGATTGCTTCTATTTGATCTACCAAATATGATTCTGGTGCTCCATGAGTCGCCAAAACATCTTTTACCAAAGCCGAGTAACGGACGCTAGAATATTTCTAAGGGCGTCTTGTGGTACCTGGTACCTTCACGTTACCAGCAGATGGTGTAACTCTTGTAAGTTACGTGGTTGAGCGGCAGCAGATTCCATTTCTTGTTCCTGCACAAACAACGGATGCTCGTTGGGATTTATGTCTGAGGAATTTGGTGTCTGGCTGACGTGGGAAATGGCTCCCGTGACACTCACTGCCAGTGTGCCGTTGCACGGTGAAGGTAGGATCCGTGCGCTGGCCGGGTCGTCTCTAGAGACGTATGCGCTCGTCATCGTCGACAAATGCAAACCGTGACTCATCAGTGAAGACACCACGACACCACTCATATCCAGCGAATCATTCTTGAACAATCTGGATAGCGTAGCATTGCGCTTCTTTCCTGATGAAAGAATGCACTGCTAGAGGGAAATACCGTTTCCATAAAAAGATTTATCTAGTCTACAATGATGTTTAGGTGGTGGTAGACGTTATAGGTTTCTGTACATAATTGCCTGAACCCAGGTCTTCCGAACAGAACATTGGCAAAGGCAATACACTTTCTCCACAGGCTTGGTTTCCTTTTAACTGTGAATCATGGTTACAACATTTTCCCAGTTAAACGACGGAAACGTACCCGTTCGTCCACATGGCGAAACAGGACACGAAGTTCAACGGAATTATTCTTCCAATTATTAAAGGTATAGTTTTGATGCCAGTGTAGGCGCTTTTGACGGTGGACCGAGGTAACAAATGGCACTTCGGTCATCCTGCAGCTCGTCATTTTCAGGAGTGTAACAGATAATCTGTTTTGTGACATTGTACTTCTATCAATGGAATTGAAATTTCGTCCAGTCTCACCATACTATCCCTTTTGTAAGTTCGTACCATACAGGACAATGTTTGTTCAACTGTGAGCAAGGCGGACCGCACCTTAACGAAGGTTCGTCGTTTCCACTTATTCTCTCCAATTTTTGAAGAAACTAACCACGGGTGACCGTCAGTGCACAACAAGCCTTGCTTTCGCGGACGTTTTCTGAGCCACACGTTTGACTAGTACAATTTGGTCTTTTTCATACTCGCTTGTCCTCGCCGTTCCCATTTAAAGAACGATAACAGTAATACTGAATAACATAACTCAGTATCAGATATTATTTATAAATTTTTATGCCCTACACAGGCGGCCGTTTTTTACCTGCCGTTGCTGCTCCTATTAAAGAAAAAAACATCTTGTTTATAATGTTATGACTTTTCGGTGTAGCGCTGTTTCGCTTCGGAGTTTAGAAGCAGATAATATCCTCTAAAACAATTTTCAGAATGTTATATTTGATCGGGAACATCTTACTGAGTTAGGATAAAAAGTCTATATCTAAGAAAACATAAGGAACGGTTTTGCGAGAACGTGCAGCAACATTCCATCTCACGAAATTTGAATCACATTGTTAGCATTTGCCTTTCTTTGAACAAAGTTATATCGTTATTTGTAATTCGGAATAACAAACAGCTTTAAATAGTTTTAATTCCATTTAAGTACTCTGAAGTATTCAATGATTCTTTTTTAAATTTATATTCTGTGTATCACACGAGTTTATACTTAAACATACCGGGTATTTGTCAGAAAACAAGTAATAAAAATGTTTAGCAGATATTTTTTTCGTGTTTAGCATCAGCGTATCTAAGTTAGCCTGTTCGGGCCTAAGAGAAAGAAAAGTCCGTTGAGAAACTAATTTCGTGAGTAATTGTTCACCTCACTAAATTTCAACTTTTAGTATCACTTACATGTACAGATGCGTGTTTATTTTGCTTATTATCTTAACGATATGCGCTGTAGAACACATCCACTTAAGAATGGGACATTGAACTTCCTGCAGATACAGGAAGAGAAAAAAGCTTCGAAATTTCCACTGCTTATTAAATAATGAAAAAATAAATAAAATAGGGCTTTGCTGACACTGTTAGTGAAAGGTCTCAAATGGATCTTCGAAATGTATAAGACACAATTGAATTTTATGGATAACCGAAAAAACTTAATTTCTTCAGATATGTATCAAAAGCAAAGGGAAGGTCTTGCTGATTCCAAAGCATGGGATGGCATACTTCAGGACACCAATAGGAACCTGCATAACCCTATACATAGACGTCTGGTATTCTGTGTGAGTAAACATGATGGCCCAATTCCATACTGAGAGACACTATTTATCGACATGTAGCCCAATAAATATTTTTTGTATCAGTATCAATGTTCAATCATTTATTGTTCCTTTTAACCTTTACCTTCCTTCCGAATAGCATTGTAATCCGACCCGTTCTTCTGTGTAAAACTATTTTTTGACGATGAGTGTATAAGCACTCATTATGTGGTAATTAATACATAAATCTTTTAAAATTCCACGTTTGTAATATAGCTTATATTACAAACGTGCAATTTTACATGAGTCGGGTAAGCACAAAAAATTTTGATTTTTTAAAATTTATATGCAGTTTATTATACGGAAAATAATGTACATATAAAAGTATATTAATGCTTTGGCGATGGTTCTGTTAACATATGTGGATTAAAATTTTCGCCTTTTACTAGGCTTCCAAGGTTAAACATTTTAAATCATTTTTGTGCAATCAGACATCTGATCGTAGTCTTTCCGGATATTAAGCTTCATTTCGTAATGGTGAAACTGCTGTTGCCTCCTAGAACTTATGCGTTATGCAATTTTCACCAATTGAACCGCTGATCATTTCGAATAGAGTATATCTTCCTGAATCAAAAAATTATTAGTTTTCGTTTTTTAGCATATTTCATTTTAGTTTGGTTCCAAAGAAATTGTTTTAATCTCAAAAACAAGGTGCAGTTATTGTTTTCAGGTAATATAATATTTTTAGCATTTCTGGAAATCCACACAGAAATACAGCCAACACTCATACCGTCGATCCGATTCCTGCTACAAAAAATTCCAGGATTACGTCCTTCAGCACAGCGTAACCTATGGGGGCAGTCTAAATTTTGCAATTGTGACAGTAACAAAAGGAGCATATTCTTCACGGGTGTTAGAAAAACTGAAATCCTTCTGTCCGCAGTCATACAGAACCAACGTATCTTACCCGCAAACTAACCGATTTGAAAAGAAACTGACTCTTTTCAACCCAGAAGGCCTTACTCTGAGATACCAAACATAATTAGCCTAATTCATCTGTACGTTTGTCATTTTGTGACATCTGTAAAACAACTATCTCAATTTTTAACAATAGTTTAGTACCCCACTGAATTCTCGCCATAGACATCCGCTCTGTCCTTGAAATTTCCTTAAAGAAAACATTTTATCAAAGCACGATGGCCTACTTTTTCAACAACCCTGCACATTCGCATTCTGTCCCATATGTCTGACTGCTTACATTATACTATTCGTGTCCTTACTTAGATCGCGGCTGTTGACAAGACTGCCGGATAATGCTTACAGCGCCATCACAAGGTGTGCGGTCAGGCGCACTTGCACCTTACGTGGATCATTTGCATACCAGCCCGCACGCCAGCTATTTAAAACATTTCGCTTTTGTAGAATGTTTTATTCTAGGTGCACAAATTTCAGTGTCCGTGGGTGTAGATCAGCATTATTGGGCAGGATTATCGATAGAAATGTAAGCTGCAGAAAAAATTACACCATTGTCGTTTCCTTCGTAAATTTTTTGAAAGGTACTGTCATTTATGCATACATAAGTGCATATCATTAAGCTGTTCCCTCAGATTTACTGTTGTTGTATCAAACGTCACTTTTATACTTTGCAACGTTTGATACACCAATTCGTAAAAACCCAATATTCTAAATTCCGTGTGACCTGTCGGACACTATCCAAATCTAGGTTTATATATATATATATATATATATATATATATATATATCATAACATATCAACCAAAGTAATTGAGAATGTACTAATTTCTCAGGTCCTAAGAATTTCAAGAATTTGCAGCAACAATTTGGACTTCAATTACCACATTAATATACTATTAGATAGTTTTCTAGAGAACGAAATTCCTTCTTCTTTCATCAAAAGAACTTTAAGAAAAATTATTCTGAATAATAGAGTAAGGTTGGCAGATCTGCTTTAATTTTCTGCACAGTTAATAATATGATTCTGACCAATCAAAGCCGTAAGGAAGTTGGCTAGAGGATGCCTATTAACTACTAAAAGGAACCTTAGTGCTATGGATATGAAGGTCCTATTAAAACAAAAAATTAAATAATATAGACAAAATCACAAAAACAGCTTAAAAATCTGTTTACAAAAGAAAATAAAAACAAATATAAAAGAAAACTAGTTATTCATCACTAGGATAGCTATACTAAAAATAGCAAAACTAACATTTAAATTAATAAGATTCTGAATAATCTATAGAAGCTCACTAAGGTGATTTAATACATGCAAAGATTATTAAATACACCACTTGTGTATTTTATGGTATTTCTCATGTATTCTGGAGAGTTAATTCTGCTCTTTCTGATCATACAGATCCACAGTCTTAAGTATATATATTTTTCTCCGGTTAAAATCTCCGCGAGTTGGTTTCTTGTAGTATGAGGAGGCCATCAGCCCCACCCACACTGCCCCCTAGCAACTAGGGAGTGGCAGAAGTGTTAGGTAGAATGGTGAAGAGGTCAGCCATGTTTCTCTCCTGTGTGGAGAAAGTTTAGTTGCATAAGAGGTAAGCTCTCTTCCTTGTCTTTGGGTTTTAAGTTCAATGTTTGTACTTCTTGTACTTTTTTTTTTCTCTGTTGTTTTTTGCTTTTCAGCTTTTAGGCACTGGCTTGTCTGTTAACATTTTTGCGGGTTTTAACTCTTTCTTTTCTTGGTTACTTTGCGCGTCTTTTGGGAAACTTAGGCACAGCAGTTGGCTAAGCATAGTTTCTTTTCTTTGCGCTGTTTTTTCAAAGTAGTTAAGTTCTTAATAACTACTTAATTATGCACTTAAAGCACTACTGAAATACTTTGTACATATTGCAACTAATTGTTTATGGCATATAACTTTCACAAAGCTTTTCTTCAGTTAATTGTTGTCTTTGATTTATTCTCGTTTTTGTGTTGTCAGAAGTAGTAGAGTAGGGGGTTTTAGTATCAAGTTTTTTTTCTAAAATCTGAGGTTTAAAGAATTAATATTTCCTTTTTTAATTGCAATGTAAAAATTTGGATTTCCTTTGCATTGCTTTTCAGGTTTAAATTCTCTCTCGGGCGAACTTGGCATTTCGTTATAGCTGAAAATTATTTCTAATTATTATGTCACTCTCACAGCTTGAGTTCTCTTTAATCTTCTTCTCTCTGTTTAATAGTATCAGATGAAGAGCATGGGTCGGGCCATGAGGGTTATGGATGCAAGCGAAATTGTTAACTAGCGCTAGGTCATACAACTCTGCGGAGGTCATGACATATATATATATTTTTAAAACATTTTTTGGTGGGCTTGTTACTTGCATCTATGGCCTTGCAGAAACCCATTTCCAACTAGGTCTTTGTGGAAGTGAGAAAATGCAGAGTTTTTGCTGGTCCTTGAAAAAGCCAAGGCTCAGTATTCTCGACACTTTCTACATTCAGATGTTTTATTTTATTTTTTTATTTTTTCTCCTTTTACTCACACCGGTAGATGCATAACCTTTTCTGTGTTGTACTTGGTATGAGTCAAAGATATATATATTTTTTTGCTTAGGTCTCTTCTTGATAGAATGTGAATTCTGAATTTTCATAACTGCTGCGTTGCGCGTTTTGATCTTCAGGTATTTTTTTAATTTTCGTTTTAAATTCTAAAGTTTTTCCTTAGTTTTCAGTTTTAGCTCTTCAGTATATATATATATATATACTGAGTGTTGAGAGGTGGTTTGTGGAATCTGAGACCATGCTTGATCAATAGCACTTTCCAGGAGTGTGAGATTGCAGGGTTGTGGATCCAGCTGTAAGATGGTTTGTTCAACTTCATCTCACAAATTCTCAATGGGGTTGAGATTTGGAGATTTCGGGGGCCATCTAAGCAAAATAAACTCACCTGCATGTTCCTGAAACCAATCCTGTACAATACGAACACTATGACAGGACGCCTTATCTTGTTGAAAGGAGCCATCGCCATTGGGATAAACCATAATCTGGACACGAAGCATTTGGTCCACAACGATGTTTACATATAATGTGCCAGTCAGACGTTAATTAACGCGAATTAAAGGGCCTAAAGCATGCTAGGAAAACATTCCCCAAGCCATAACGTTGCCTCCAGCAGCTTGAAGAGTTGTAGCAATGCATTTGGGGTCTACGCGTTCGTGCTTTTTCCACCAAATTCTCACTCAGCCATCGGCATGGTGCAACTGAAAACGTAATTCATCGAACCACATGATTTGTTTCCAATTATCGACTGTCCAATCCTTGTGCTCCTGTGCGAACTGCCGACGTTTTCTCTTGTTAACTGCAGACAGCAAATGTGTTCGAACAGGACTTCGGTTGCCATATCCCATCCGATGCAGGGTAGGGCAAACAGTGCGTGCAGAGATCATTTGAGGGGATTCTTAATTAAGATGGTCTGCAATTTGCTGCACTGTGGCCTTTCTGTTGTCTGTTACCAGTCTGGACACTCTCCGTTCCGCCCGAGCAGTCACTAACCGATGACCACTACACGTTGCACTTAGAGACCCTGTTTTTTGGCTGACAGTCCAGTCTTTAAACACTTTAACAACAGCTGTTCTGGAACATTTCAGGAATGCGGCGGTTTCGGTGATACTCCCTCCATGGCTGCGAGCTCCTACAATCATCCCACGTTGAAAGTCCGTCAAATCGCATATTTAGCCATTTCGTCACCCAAAATGCACTTCTACTACTGTCGCAAGCACTAAGCTTTCCCTTTTTATACGAGCCTCGACCTATGGCGGCAACAGCATGCCGCCATATCTCATTTGCTTAAAACTGTCAGGTGGTCATAATAAAGTGGCCACTCAGTGTATAAGAAAATATGCATAAAAACGTGTACCAAGAACTTGCACAAGTTTGTTTTTCAGTTAATTCAACACCCACATGAAACCTGAACGAAGGTCGGTTCCGTGGTTTTATTCCCTGATGAGTGGCTATCGGTTTCCGACCTCATGTATTTGCTATCATTGTAATTTCTATTATGGTTATTTTTGTGTGTATATTTGTAACAGCATGTGTTGTGGTTTACGTTCTTTAGTTCATGGGTCGTTTTGGGGTTTCTTTGGAGAGTTCTTCTTTGATGTGAGTAAAATTGTGTTTATATATATATCATCATCATGATCATTGTCAACAATTATCAATCCACTGCAGGACGAAATTATCTCCAAGCTTCTTCCACAACGGTCTGTCTTGTGTCAGACTCCTTCAGGTTACTCCCACATACTTTCGAATTTCATCCACCCATCTCTCATGTGGTCTTCTTCTAGGTATCTTCCTTTCCCTTGGATTCTAATCTAAAATTTCGACAGGCCATCAATGGTCTGTTCTTTTGGCAGTGTGTCCAGCCCATTGCCATTTCACGGATTTTACTCTGATCATGATGTCTTCCACCCTTGTGATTTTTCTGATCCAAGAGTTCCTCTTCATATCTCTCCTGGTTACACCAAGCTTGCACCTCTCCATTCTTCTTTGAGTTGTCTGCAGCCTTTGTATGTTTCTTTTAGTTAAGGTCCAAGTTTCTGCACCATATGTAAGCACTGGTAGGATGCATTGATAAAACATTTTTCTTTTAAGACATAATGGCATATTGCTCTTGAAAATTATGCTGTTTCTTCCAAAAGCTCTCCAGGCAAGTTTTGTACGCCGATTAATTTCTTCATCAATGTGACCCTCACTTGATATCTGCTGTCCAAGATAAAGGTACGCATCTGTTATCTCCAGCTTTTCTCCATCAATCGATAAATCTTCAATTTCTTGTAAAAGTATTGTACATCATTTTTTTCTTCTAAAAGTTAATTTTTAATCCCACTTCTTTACTCTTGTTAGCAAGTTCCTGAATCATAGTCTGCAGCTCCGACGGAGAAGTTGCAAAATAACTTCGTCATCAGCAAAACGAAGGTGAGTTAGAAAATTTCCATTAACCCCTTTGTTTTCCCTGTTCAGTGAATGAAAGATATTTTCCAATTTGGCATTAAAGAGCTTGGGTGGTATTGTGTTACCTTGTCTCACTCCCTTTCCAATTTTTATGTGTGATGTATTCTGAAACAGCCAAATCTTTGCACTTGCATTTTCATAGATGTTATTAATAATAACAATGTATGCATCTTCAAAACCGCAGGATTTCAAAGCCATTGAAACTGCTGATGGTTTCACTGAATCCAAGTCCTTTTCATAATTGATAAAAGCCATGCAGAAGGGAAATTCATATTCTTTCGCTCTTTCAATTAGTTCTCTCAGTACGTGGATATGATCTGTAGTGCTGTAGCCTATAGATCATATGCACGTACACACACATACACACACATATATATATATACGTTTATATATAAGGTTTTGCTTTGTTCAAAAAGGAACGAAAGTTTGAATCATCGTGGTTATTGTTTCCAACTAAAAATGTTAGTGATCTGTTTCCGTTTAGTTACCATCGCTCTCATCACTGAAACACGGTTTGCTTCTAAACTTATAACACAGTTAGATGCCTTTACAAAGGCGTTTACGATTTCGCACCTCAAATCTTTAGATGTTGATGATTACATTTCAGTTTATTATAATTCATTTTTCAGATTATAAATTCGAAACAGGTCACGAATGTGCTGATTATTATAAAAAAATACTGAATCGAAAGTTTAAATGAGAACCATGGAGCTGATATCGAGTGCAGCGATATATACACTGGCGGGCAAAAATTAAGGACGAGACGGTTTTTCGAATGTAACGTCGTTCAGAAGTGCTCCACATAGACTCAAATCATACCATAAGATCCCCAAGATGTAAGAATATGGGGCAAGGGAGCAAAACCGTCCAAACAAGGAATCCAAAGGATACAAAGCCACTTTATTGAAACGGTAGCTTCGAGCACAACTGGACAGAAGACAGAAACGTCCATGTCACAGGCGGCTGCCAAGAAAAATCCAGTCTTTAGTAGGGGACATGATCACCCTGACTGCGTTGAAGGATTTACACCGTCTGTCCATGCTGAGGACGATTTTGTCAAGGAGCTGTTGAGGCATCGCCACCCATTCCTGTTGTAGCGCCAATCGCAGCTGCGGAATCATTGCTGGCGGCTGGTAACGTGATGACAAGCGTTCGCCGAGAAGGTCCCACACGTGTTCGATTGGATTTAGGTCCGAGGACCTTGCGGGCCAATCCATGCCTTGAATATCTTCACTCTACAACAGCTCTGCGACAGCCACTGTACGATGAGGTGTAGCGTTGTCGTCCATGAAGAGGAACTCAGGACCCACAGCACCTCTAAACAGACGCTCGTCAGGCAGGAGAACCTCGGTACAGTAGCGGACACCAGTGACTGAAACTCCTTGGAAGATGTGGACGTCAGTACGGCTACCAAGCAGGATACCGCCCCAAACGAGAACTCCGCCACCTACAAACCGGTCCCTTTCGATGATATTGGAGGTGTGATTGCGTGTTCCTTGCTCTCTCCAGATGTGTTTACGTCCAGAATCGATTGTCGGACTAAATCGGCTGTTATCCGTAAAGAGAACTCCGCCCCATTGCTGATGTTTCCAGTTCTTCTGTTCCTGGCACCACAGAAACTGCCTTCTCTGATGAGCAGGCGTTAATGGCACACACCGTACTGGTCGTCGTGCAAATAGACCACCTTTGTGCAGCCGCCTTGCCACGGTAAAACGCGATAATGGACGTCCAGTTGCTTGTTGCATGTGCCTTGCGATTTCTTCCGCTGTCTGCCGTCTGTCTCTTCTCGCCTGTAGGACAATGTACCGGTCGTCCGCCACCGTAGTTGCTTGTGGACGACGACTGCTAATTTCTCGGATAGCTATTTCTGTCATTTAAAATGCTCTCCAAGCTCGTGAAACGATGCTGTGAGCGATCCCGAACAACACGGCCATACTAGTCACACTTCGACCTTCTTCCAACTTCCCAATAACGCGATCTCGGGTAAAGTCATCCAGATGCCGTTTATTGGATTGCCTGTTGGCCATATCACATGGTGGCAGCAACTCGACGTAGTTCAAACCGATGTACACCGTGCAATAGCTTTCACCGAATTGCTGAGCGTACACCGCCCGTGTGCTTTATACACTTCCGACCCCCCCCTCTACGTCATGTTGCATATATTCGCATGCCCTTCCGTACCGTAAGCTAGTCTATCTGGTGAGTGGTATTTCTGTCCGTTCTGCCTGCTCGTTCCGCTGTAATGCTAATTTCTCCTCTTTGTCCTTAATTTTTGCACAGCAGTGTATATGTAGAAAATGTTTGGTGTAAATTAATTTGCGTTAAACTTGTACTTTTATCTGCATTTCAAGGACATAGAATGAACGGTGCTGTGATTTCCTAGAGCGTAATGTTTTATTGTGATGTGTTGCCTTCGTAACCTTTGCATAGTTTCTTGTTGCTCATAGTTTACCGTGTTTTAAAATGTGCTGTTAACTTTTGGCTAATAGTTTTAATACCTTCGACATATATGCTGCTTTGGGCCAGCGATCTGGCGCACTGATTTTCAAGGGTTACCTGAATTACGAGGTAGCATAAAAATGTCGCCATTTCAGGGCTTTTAATATTGTAATATATTCAGCATTCTGTATACTTATATAATATTGAACTTTTAATATCTACATACAGTGTGCAAAAACCTAACTCACCACAATGAGTTTGGAACGAACGACGCTAGAGCCATGACACTTAGGTGTAGGTAGAGTAAAGTAATCATGCCCGATCCGATGACAGCGCTCCTTGTGGGGAAATGAGGAAGTTGGCATGTCTAACTCACAAACCAAGAGAAGTAAAGAAGAAATGCCAATAACAAATTTGAAGAGCGTCGTTGACTTAGTACGAAATGACATCTTACATCCCCTCCAAAAGTGTTGGAAGACGCAAAACGCTGCTGAAGAGGAATCCTTTTGTGGCCACTGACGGAAGGCTGTCAAACCATATGACACACTGGCGGCTCTAGTACTGCTGTGTGGATGTGCCTGGACATGTCCCAGGACGTTTTCCGGTTGAACCTGTTGAGATCCTACGCGAGATGGTCTCACCGAAAGTGGAGGAGCTGCCAGCTGCCAGTCTATCTTAGCGGTTGAACAGCATGGTTGATAGTCCTATCAGTTGGATATTGGCCAGCCGGGAAACGTAAAGAATGCTTCCATGCTGCTTCCCTAGCGTTACGTTGACTCTCATTGCACAGCAGCAGCATCGCACAGTACTCATCGTTGGAATAGCCCGCCATGTGAACGTTCTCTCTTTTAAAGGCCCTATCGTTCTGACTGGGTTTCATATCCCAGGCTGGGTGTTACGTGCTTTTAATCGTTTGCATTCGTACGCAGCTTTTTGTGCCCTGTAAGGAAATGATCGGCATATAACGCTGCTTGTTTAATCATTTGGGGCTTTACGTGCGAATATGTGCTACGTTAGTGAAAAGAAACGGATTCCCCATCAACAGCGTTTCACGTCTTCCATACACTCGTTTGGTGGACGTAAGATGTCATTTAAGTACTAAGTCAATGACGTTCTAGAACTTTGGCTTTGACATGTTTTCATTATCTCTCTTGGTTAACGAGTTTGACTTGCCAATTTCCTCATTTCATCACTAGGAACGCTGTTATCGATGTCATCGGATCGGTCATGATCACTTTACTATGCCTGCACCTAAGTTTTAAGGCTCTAGCACGGTTCGTTCCGAACTCATTGGGGTGAGATAGGATTTTACTTTGCACCCTGTATAATGTTTGCAAGTGAAAAAAAAGTAATACGTTATGATATGCAGTTTTACTTTAAGGAAGTTTAAACAGGTTGTAATATCCAGAAATGCCGTTTCTGTATTACAAAAGATTTGAGAGCTCTTGAAATATTCTCAATTGCAGACAGAGTATGACATTCTCAACTTTATTTCAAAGTGAGTGCGTTGTTTTACATCCGCCATCCCAACCGTACCTACTCCCCTTTTCGCTTTTATGGTGTAATGTCTACCTGCAAACCATGGCAACAACTTCACTTCCTGGTGCGTTGAATCTGGGTTTTGATGGATGTATTAAGGAATTCTTAAATATGGTATTCTGCTTAAATATGGTATTCTGCCCCAAAGTAGTTCAAGCACTTTAGAAATATAGAAATGCGGCAGGTTTGCCATCCCGTTACTTTACGTTGAAGTCATACATAGGTTTTGCGGTTTATACTACGGATTATTAACTTCGAGATGGGTTATAAACTCAGCTATGTAGCTTTTCCCCTACCCGTGGTCGACCCATCTGTGGATATAACAAGAGGGCCGAAAATATAAATGCGCGCTTAAAAACATCATTCAATCCAATGATATAAACCTACCGTTAAATTTCAATCGCCTGTCGACGGATCTGATTTTGAAGTTCTGTAGCGACATCGGTAATGTAGGTAGGCATAGCGCATAAATTTTGGTTATTGTTACACAGGATGTTTGTTCTTCTCTTCCACACTATGTGTACAGGGTATTATATATATATTGTGTTACCGTAAGAAACCGAGCACTTAAATACTTCTACAATCGCTGAACTATAGGTTTCTGTTAGCGCTGTGGAGTTTTTAAGACCTAAAGCGTTTATACAGTAGCTTATCAAGAAAAATATTTATATTTAGAAATGTTGTGAGTAATACTGTAGAACAGAAGATTTCTCTTTTGTTAAACCTAAATGGAAGTCTGGAGTAGTTTTAAAAGATCTGAAATTTCAAATTAGTAGTTTTAAATTAGGTTTACTAATTTTAGTATTTATTTGTAGTTTTAGTAGTTTTAAAAGATCTGAAATCTCAAATTAGTATGTAACGTATACTCTATATTCACTTTCCTTTTGATTTTACTATCTCTGGTTATTTTATTTTACTATGTAAATTATCTTCCTACTGAACGAAATATTATTTCACCCGCTGAATGAGATCTGGCAATGAGTGTAAGTCATGACGTGGTGGTAGCTAGTATATAGGCGCGTTCATCGAGACTTAGGAGAGCTGGGTGTTGTTATGAGGAGAGCTTGTGGTCGTTAAGAGAAAGCGTGTATAATACGAGGAGAGATTATTCATTATTGTGTACAAGTGTTGTGTGTGCCTTAGTTGACCAAGAGTCGTTGAAATAAAGAAGTTTTCAGTAAGTTCAGTCTTTCTCAATTCATAGTTTTTGTCAGACCTCTGTCTGGCTGTTAGGTTTATAACATTTATTGATTCCTATAAATAACCAGCGTTGAGACTTTGTTTAAGTTCGTAATTAACTAGTAACAACACCCTTTTGAATTCATTATTTTGAAGCTTAGTACAAGTATATCATTAGCTAGCTGGTACGAAGAGAATCATTCATAATAATTAGCTTAGCGGAAAGTGAATAAAGCTAATTCATTATAATTGGCGCCCGAACTTTTCTCGAACACGAGATCCTGACGATTATTATCCATGCCTTCCTTACCTGAGACAACTCCAAATTTCCACCCTCCGGCAAGTCTCGAGGGTAATGGTGTTTTTTGGACAATTTGCACGAAGCCTGTGGCTCTGACTTTGATATGAATGATCTACACGTACCCAGGCATTCTTCACCATCTCGTAATGCACCAGCGTTTTCTTACTCTGAGTCGCGGGTCGTACCTGAGGGAGTTCAATCCTCTCAGCGAAGCAGAATGCTTGCCCATTTCGTGCCGCATGCAGGAACAATTCATTTCAATGGTTTGGAGGGGTCCTTAAAGTTCCTCGAAGATCTGGAAGATCATTTTGATCTATATAATATTCCTGAAGACTGCAAAGTCCAAATTGCCGGCACTTGCTTGAGGGATACCGCTAAGACCTGGTATCGGCAGTGGAGAGGGTCGAACCCGGATTCTCATTATGAGAATTTCCGTGCAGAATTCTTGGAGGTCTTTCCTTTCGGCCTCAGTCGAGCTAGCCTTGCTCAACAGCTTTTTTCGCGTCAGCAAGGTCCCAATGATAGCCCTGTTGCATTTGCGTTGGAAACTACACGCCTATATAACCTATGGGATCCACATGCCAGTCATGTTGACATGTTGGATACCCTCGTGCAGCAGCTCGACCCATTCTTACAAGATTTTCTTGAGGTTCGACACCCTGCCACAATTCATGAATGCCTTCGCCTCATACGCACGTATGAAGAGCGACATGGCAAACCTGGTTCAACTCACCATGCTCGGGCACCCCGCGAGGCTTATTACGAAAACCCTCAGCGGCATAATAGACATAACTTTCAGCGCGAGCATACACAAGTGCCCACCCAAGCTTCATACGTTCCACCACACAGAAGAGTGGCAAACCAACCGCGAGTTTCTGCACAAGCTTCGGAATATCGTAATAATGCACAGTGTGCTCGACCCCGTATCACTCAGCAGCATTCGGAACGTTATCATGCTCAGGGCAATGATAATTTTTCAGCCCGTGCTGAGGGCCGACGTAACGGATATGAAAATGTCAACAGACACGCGGAGTTCCCGACGCAGTTTTCACGCAGTTTTCCTCATCGTGAAAATTTTCCCGATACCCGGCAGGGTCGAGGTTTCCGACCACATGATAACCCCACCAGGATTCCTTTAAACTTCCACAGGAAGTAGACGAAGGGTCGGTCCTGCTTCCTGATACCAAACATTCTGACCCTAAAACAGTATTAGTGACTGTTCAAACTCCTCAGTTGCCTGATGTATTCTTGACACTTGAAGACATTATTGTCGAGACAAAGTTCGACACTGGGTCTGAAATATCAGCCCTAAATACAAAGTTTTGCACTGACACTTTCCCGGCAATACACGTTCAGCCTGCAACGCAGTATTTGCGAGGTGCAAATAATGAAATCTTCAGTATCTCCGGAACTGTCACATTATCTTTAGGGCTGGGAAAAGCTCGTTTTACACATTCTTTCCTGCTTATAGACGAGCTACCTGTGAAATGTCTAATGGGAATGGACTTTATAAACAAGTTTCAAATAACTTTGAATTTTGTACAACATGTGATTTCCTTTCCGGAACCTGTCGAAATGATTCCTACGGTTCCTGTAGATATCACGAGTTTATTATTGAGTGACCAATTGAATGAGGGGCAACGAGACCAGCTTTCTCTCCTTTTACAGGAAAGCCCTGGTTTATTTTCGGATCAACCTAATTTCACACAGGTGGTTTATCATGTTATTGACACTGGTGGTTCGAAACCAATTGCGACGAAACCTTACCCTTGTGCTCCACATAAAAAACAGGAAATGCAACGTCAAATTGCTGAAATGATTAAGCAGGGCATAATCAGGGAATCAACAAGCGCCTGGGCTGCCCCTGCCTTTTTGGTTCCAAAGAAACAACCCAATGAATTTCGTTTCGTGACAGATTTTCGCAAGCTCAACCAAGTCACAAAAACGATCAATTTTCCTCTACCTGTCATGTCACATATTTTAAATGACTTGTCGTCAAACAAATGGATGTCAACTTTGGATTTGGCGAGTGGATATTGGCAGGTGGCAGTACATCCGGACTCTGTTGATAAAACTGGCTTTGTGACTCCTTTTGGGGCCTATGAATATTTACGTATGCCTTTTGGACTAGCTTCTGCACCTGCTACTTTCCAAAAACTTATGGATACGGTTCTCAGACCTGTCCTGGGTCCCCATGTGCATGTCTATTTGGATGACATTATTATCACATCAGAGACTTTTGACGAGCACCTTTCTCTGCTCAAACAGGTGTTCCAACTCATATACAATGCTGGCTTGAGGTTAAAATCTAGTAAATGCCAGATAGCGAGGGACGAGATTGTATATCTGGGGTTGAAAATTACTCATCACGGCTTATTCACTGATAATGAAAAAATTAGGCCTATTGTTGACTTTCCTCGGCCTAAAACAGCAAAAGAACTATCCCGCTTTCTGGGAATGACCGGATGGTATCAGCAGTTCGTCCCCGCTTATGCTACAATATGTGAGCCATTGTATGCTTTAAAACGTAAATACAAGAAGTTTATTTGGACACCTGAGGCTAACTCTGCATTCGAAACACTGAAGTCTGCATTGACTCAGCCTCCGGTGTTGGCTTTCCCGGATCATACTAAGGAATTTGATATTTATACTGATGCATCCGGAGTTGGTCTTGGTTGCGTTTTGTCACAAGCTGGGCATCCAATAGCTTTTGCGTCTCGTACTTTAGCCAAAGCTGAACGCAATTATTCAGCTACGGAACGTGAATGTCTTGCTGTTGTGTATGCGCTGAATAAATTTCAATGTTATCTTAATGAATTGACAGTTAACATAATTACGGACCATTCTGCCCTTCAGTATTTGAATTCTGCTAAGCACCTATCTCAAAGACTTATGAAGTGGGCTCTGAAGTTACAAGAGAGTAATATCAAAATTTCGTATCAGCCAGGTAATAAGAATCAATTACCGGACGCATTATCTCGCGTTCCGATTAGTGGGGTCCCCACAGAAACTACTCCTGGATGTCAGCCTTTACTTCTAATAGCTGATATAACATCCAGAGAGCAGATAATGGCAGAATTAATAAATGATCCAGATTTTAGGGATATCTACAATTTTTTGCTTGCGGGTTCGCCCCTACCAAGTGATCCTTCTCTGGCTGGAAGGTCACAACATTTTGAAGTAATTGAGGGTCTTCTTTATTATACAAAATCTCGGACTACTAGGGCAGAGTTTCGCCCATGTATTCCGCGAACCCTTAGAATGGCTCTTTCAAATGAATTTCATGACAAACCTCTTGCAGGCCATTTAGGTATTCGCAAGACCCGTTGTAAATTGCGGGATGTTGCCTATTGGCCTGGCATGTACCAAATTGTGCTCGCATACGTTCAATCATGTCACTTGTGTCAGATTAATAATTATCGTAATGTAAGACCGGCCGGTTACTTGAAATCTAATTCAAGTTCTCATGTGTTTGATATTATTTCCATAGATTTATTGGGACCTTATCCATTATCTGTTAAAAATAAAGCTCGTTACGTTTTAGTACTAACTGATAATTTTTCTAAATGGGTTGAAGTTTTTCCCATTAAAGCCGCTACGGCTGAAGTTATTTGTAATGTCTTAGTTAATGAAGTATTTTGTAGATATGGTGCACCTAATAAAGTAGTTTCGGATAATGGTCCTCAATTTATTTCTGACATTTTTGAAAGAATGTGTGCGAGACTACACATTAAACATAAATTCATTTCCCCATATCATCCCCAGAGTAATCCTGCGGAACGCGTTAACCGAACGCTAGTGAAAATGATTGCGACTTTTGTAATGGATCATCATGAAAGATGGGATGACCATTTGGAACTTTTTGCGTTCGCCCTCCGCTCGTCTGTCCACGAGTCTACTAAAATTACTCCTGCAGAACTTTTTCTGGGTCGCAAAATTAAAACCCCTTTTGAAAATTTAACGGGGATTATCGACGAACTAAACCAGCGACCAACTCCGCAATCAGTAAGAATTATGGCAGAAAAAGCTCGTGTTGCAATGCTAGGAGCACAAGCGGCTCAAGCAAGATATTATAATTCTAGGCGTAGGGAACCAGATCTTGTCGTTGGAGATCTCACTCTCGTGGAAACGCACTTCCAGTCTTCTGTTTCGCATACTTTAGTGAAGAAATTTGCACCCAGCTACGAAGGTCCATATCGGGTGGCAAATATCTTTGAAAATAATATTGTTCTGGAGAAACCTGACAACCATTTTCAATATGTACATGTTGATCAGTGTCGCAAGTATCATGAACGGAATATCGATTTCATTATCAATCCTACTCAACCTTCTGTTCCACAGACTCAAGAACCTATATCTCATGTTCAACCGCCAGAAATTTTGGACGAACCAACAAACATTTTTGAAGAATCTCCAGTGATTTTTCCTTCACCCTCCCCTCCTCCAGACGGGTTTCTACACACGCAACCTGATTCTCCCATGAGACCAAGGCTCGAATCGAGTTCGTCGAATACTAGTATCGTTCCTTTCCCTCCAACCATTGCCAAGACTATTGCTGCGCCGTTTCCGGATAACTCTGCACCAACGCGGGCTACTTCTTCTTTGAATACCTTGTCCGAAAGTATTCCTATAGGCAAATCTAAACATCGCCCTGCACGACCACTGAATTACAGCAGCGAATCAGAGGCTTCGGACATTTCTGACTTATCAGTTATGAATACTAAATTTCAGGTTCCAAACCGTCCAGCACTACTAAAGGCTGGGCGCAAACGTGACTTGTCTCCCCAATCTGCTTCGCCGCAACAGCGACGAAGGCAGAAATCTTTGCATCCGCCCGGGTTTCGCCCCTGGAACCTACGTTCAGGGCAAACAGGGCCGATGCCTGCTGCTACTCTCATGCCACGTGGGCGTAAGCGAAAGCAAACGATGTGGCCGGAGACACCTCCGTCCAAAAAGATACTGGAAGGACACAACGGGTCCCCAGCACAAAGGGACTTCATATCCAAAGCCTGGGGGAGCCCGTTCCTATCAGCCGCCGCAGGGATTTCCGGACCGCCAGACTTCTGACGTTCCTGACCGTTCCTATCAGCCGCAGCAGGGATTTCCAGACCGCCAGACTTCTGACCGTTCTTCTCAGCCGCAGGGATTTCCAGACCGCCAGACTCCTGACCGTTCTTCTCAGCCGCAGGGATTTCTGGACCCACAGACTTCAGCCGTTTCGGACCGAAGGATTTCCGCCATTCCTGACCGTTCCCGTCAGCCTCCGGGATTTCCTGACCGACAGCAGACCGATGTTCCAGTTCCATTCCAGTCCCTGAAGAGATCCAAGCCACCTGATTTTACCAGTCCAATTAGGCCTGGAAAACGTTATCGCACTAGAGTTTTTTATGCGTCCTCGAGATAAGTAAGTTCTCGTGGACAGGTTCTTTTCTCAGTTTGTTGTTTTTCCTGCACGACCAGTTGGCGTGTCAGAATTTCTTTTTTTCGTGTGGGCCTATGCATTCTTTTTTGTGTATATATGTGTGTTGTTTTTTTTTATATTTCTTCTATGTCCATCTACTAATCCACTTTTTTTATATATATCTATGTGCTTAGGGGTAAAATAATAAAATTGTTACTGTTAGGCAGCTCCAGGTAAATTTCGCTGCTGATACAGTTGGTATGTATTTCAACGAATAATGCGAACGTAATTTGAAATGAAAATAATAAAATTGTTACTGTTAGGCAGCTCCAGGCAATCTTCGCTGCTGATACAGTTGGTATGTATTCACCGAATAATGAGAACGTCATTTGAAATTAAAAAAGTGATTCCTGCTAGGCAGAATAAAAGGAAAGTATGCCGATGCAGGTTTGTTTTGTTCAACAATACAAGTTTCACAGTCGAATACAGATTTCGTAAATTGTCATGCCAAGTTTGATAATGTAAATACGGCTACCACCAAACCACAAAACAAAAAAGAGGTCGAGAAACGTCAATCAACGAAATGTAAGACTTACACTCCAAAATTGATAGGTTTTTCGGAAACAAAAAAGAAGAAAAAAGAAAAAAAAAAAAGAAAAATTAAGGGGGAGATGATGTAACGTATACTCTATATTCACTTTCCTTTTGATTTTACTATCTCTGGTTATTTTATTTTACTATGTAAATTATCTTCCTACTGAACGAAATATTATTTCACCCGCTGAATGAGATCTGGCAATGAGTGTAAGTCATGACGTGGTGGTAGCTAGTATATAGGAGCTTTCATCGAGACTTAGGAGAGCTGGGTGTTGTTATGAGGAGAGCTTGTGGTCGTTAAGAGAAAGCGTGTATAATACGAGGAGAGATTATTCATTATTGTGTACAAGTGTTGTGTGTGCCTTAGTTGACCAAGAGTCGTTGAAATAAAGAAGTTTTCAGTAAGTTCAGTCTTTCTCAATTCATAGTTTTTGTCAGACCTCTGTCTGGCTGTTAGGTTTATAACATTTATTGATTCCTATAAATAACCAGCGTTGAGACTTTGTTTAAGTTCGTAATTAACTAGTAACAACACCCTTTTGAATTCATTATTTTGAAGCTTAGTACAAGTATATCATTAGCTAGCTGGTAGGAAGAGGATCATTCATAATAATTAGCTTAGCGGAAAGTGAATAAAGCTAATTCATTATAAGTAGTTTTAAAGTAGTTTTAGTAACTGTAGTAGGTTTCGGTAGTTTTATTAATTTTAAAAGGTCTGAAGCTGGAATTTAAAGTTAATCCTCAAAGGCTTTTCAAATAGACGTTTACGATGAGCGACTTTTCTAATAAGTTTTATTTCATTTCTTGATTATTCATTTTTGTGCGTAATTCTAAATGTTTTACACGCAAAAAAATGCTCTTCTTTTTTGTTTCGTGTTTGAGCACTACAATAAGCAACTCAGTCACTCGACCCAAATTTGGTGCTTTTGTTTCCAGGAAAGGTCTAGTGCTGTTGTAGAGCAAGTCCTTAATTCATCATTTATGACTTCCCAGCATTAATGTGAATTGCGTTCTATAATTTCACACTAAAGGATTATTGTAAAATTATATAATGTAATAGGAATTCATGAAAATAAAAAAGAAATTCATGTAAAATCACATTCTGTCATTTCAAATGAATCACTGTTTGTGTAGAACGATTGATCAGAAGCAACCATCACATACAAGACGGCCACGGCCTCTGAGGTTCATAAGTTAGCCTCACAAAGAAATATAAACAACCAGATAATTTGTACTTCTTGTTGCCGTTTCAAACTTTTACAGCGATTTTGATATACAACTCTGAATTTTTTTTTTGGATTGAAGGTTTAACGACCACCGTGAGTAACTCAATGGGCTATAAGCAGTCGCCCGTCCCTAATTTAGGGTCACTGGCTCCAGGGAAGGGAGAGAGCCAGTGCCGTAAGACAAACACAACATCCATGTCTCACCGGGATTCGAACCCTGCCCCCTTTCGAACGAATGATCAGAGGCCATCGCTTAGACCACTGAGCCACCGGGGCGGCCAACTCTGGCTTCACTGACATCCAACAAACGCGGTATACAAAATCTTCTACACTTCATACTCATAATCGTTTTCTCATGCAGGCATTCCTGAATCCGATCCTGCACGAAATGTGGTTAGTGCAGCCTTTACCAGGCATATCACCACTCTGAACTTTCCACACGTTCTCTGATGTAAGCCCCCGTACTTTTTCTTTGACAGCCTTCGCGACTTCCTGGAAGAAAATGAGCTTTCGAAAAGCTGCGTTTCTACGAAACACGAAGAAAACACAGAGGAAAACGTTAAGAACATGGTTATGGAACACTTGAAGAGACTTGGAAAAACATTCAGAAAATATATCCCTGCTATGTCCAATAATAACAACTGACTCGAATTTTCTATTCCATATGCCTATCTGAAAAATAACATGTCCAATAATAACAATTGGACTCTCAATCCCTTTGAAGAGATAGCATATTTGGAATCCTCTGCATTAAGCGAGAATGAAAAAGAGCATCTCCATGAAATTTTCACTGATTTTGAATTACGGAAACGTTTTAAATCTTTGTCATTAATTGGTTTATCGTTAAGTTCAGAGGATTTCCAAGCGTTAGCGAATGATGACATTTAGCTTTGTTACATTTTCTTCCACGTAGTTGTGCTAGAAATTTTCGTTTTCATATGCCTATATAAAAAATAAGCAGAGAAACAGACTCAGTGCTGAAATTGACTTAAGACTACTTATCTTCTGTGGTTCCTGATTTTAAAGCTCTCTGCCATCCAAAGCTAGAGCATCCTTCTCACTGAAGTCTCTTTAAGGAAGTGTGTAACTATTAAATATTTTTGAAAGCTTCAACCGGCATGGAACTTTGTGATTACAGAAAGTATCTCAGTAATGTCGAACCAGTAATTTTGAGTACCATTTAAAATAAATGTATGAAATGCGATAATACTGTGACAATAAAGATGAGAAAATTTGAAATGTGTAAAACATTTCGAACTGCAATAAATAACTAAATTTCCTAAAAATCAGGTATAAAAATTGACTGCGTGTGTTTGGATATTTATAAGGGATTCCCAGCACTCAGATCGTTTGTGAAAAAGTAAGTTAAAGCAGTATGTTGCTGTGGCAACCTGAATGTGGCTTTCTGTGAAACTAATGACTAGCAAAGGCTTTCCCGACAATTTTATCCAAGCAAGAAACTGCATTCTGAAACCTTTACACATTTTTCAAACAAAAAACATATTTTCTGAAAATAAAGGTGGCAGTATATTAGAAATTAACCTCTGCAACAAATTCTATTAAAAGTTTCATTAATGTTATCGTTTTTATTTCTACCTAGAGTCCGTTTTCTTTGGTGAAATATTGTGCTGCTTTTGAACTTTGTCTTAAATTCAGTGCAGATTGTTTCTTTCTTTCAGACGTGGATAAGAATGTAGATCAATAAATGAGAAATTAAGGGCATCCAATCATAGTTTGCCCCTAAATCCCACTGTTTCCCCACTATCAATATAGTGTCGGTGATATGTCAGATGGTTATGACTACTAGAGCATATCATTTGGCCAACAGAGAAATATATTGTGCAGATTGCATTTATTCGGTTTCTACCTGCAATAATGTTTCAAGAATGCATATTTCCTCAGCGACTGAAACTAAGTGATATTCAAAGTTCGAAGGTGTTAGAGGTGACAGGGTCGTCCCTAATAAAAAAGATGCATAAATTGAGTGCAGCACGCGTGCCTTGGAGCAAACGGTTTATAAGGCAATACTTCCGAATTAAAATATACGGATGAATAGTGAAGTTTCAGAGCATTGATTTGAAAGAAAGGGTACAATTATTTATATAAGACAAAAAATAATATTAATATGTGATGCACTCCATTCTCTTCAGGTATTTATGCAAAAACATTTGAAAATTTTTAGATAGAATAGAGGCATTAATACTCGAAACTAATCTAGAAACAGTCAAATGAAGTGGAAAATCTTCACAATCCGTTTCTGCTATGCGATTTAGGTAATTAAGAAAATAATACGGTTTTGCAACTACCAGCAAATTTCTTACAAAAAATAATGCAAATTTTTTGGGATAAATATCGCTCACCCACTATTTCGGTTTACAAACGAGTTCGCGGTACTTAAAAAATCTTCCTCATTACTGCAATCAAAAATTTGCCAGCTGTAGCTGGGAGTCGCCCGTCGCTTATTCCTTTCACAAGATTGGCAGCTTAAACTGTATGAGAAATTTCACCCCAGAGTGAGTGGAACACCAAATAAAAGTGAATGAAACACTACATTTCTGCGGCTTTACGTAGCTTTCAATAGAAATGAAACATGTAACCCTGATTTCGATGTATATTATAAACCAGGCGATGTAATCAACCTCGTCTTTCCGGATTTCAATGTCGGAAAAGGGTTCAAAGCAGCTGCGTTTATAGTAGGCTTCTATAGAGCTTAAAACCTATGCCATCCCGACAGCCTAAACACGAAGCAAATCGTGAATATTTAAAATCAAGTTATAAACACCGAATATAAGAAAGATGACAGAGTGATAATGCATAAAAATGTAACATGGTATAAAATATGCGGTAAAAAATCAACTAGAACGACAAGGACATACACAGCATCCATTACATACATCACGGTAATTGCATATTGATAGAGAAATTTAGTATGTAAATACCACATCATAATAGCAATAAAATGACTGATCACTTTATCACATAAAACATTGGGCTGCAAGAAGAGAGAATGACAAATTGATATTTAGACATGCAGAATACAGGGCTATCCAGGGAAGTTATGAACTTCTTGACTGCTGTTCCTATATCAAATAATACATATACTGCCCACTGAATACGAATCTTTTATTCAATACCAGTTTCGAGTTCCTTTATCAGGAATCACAGCATATATACGGTTTGGTATGAATTCCAGAACACGTTGGATTACATATACGTATACAGAATACCCGCCGTTCACCAGACAATCTGCTAATTGCCTTTGACGAGACAGGACTTTACTCCTGGATTATTTTTTCTAGAGACGCGCTCCATGCCATCTTAATTTTGCATTTTGTATTTGAAAAGTCGACTGGCGAATCAATATATCTTTTTTCCATCTTTTCCGAATTTCAGCTTCACACATCCTTAAATATTTTACCTCGAACATCTGGAAATATTCAATGAACGGTGATATAAAAGAACACTTTATTATTTAAAAATGTGAAGGAATTAGTCTGAAATGTGTTGGATAGAGGTAAAGTGCAAACCAAAATTCGGAGTTGAAAATGCAATGAACCAACAGATGAACAAAACACCAATAACAAGGTGATATTTACAAATTACCAGTGAATTCAGGAAGTATTGCTGAAAAATGAGGATGCAGAGAATCGTTGAAAATGTTACTGGCGAATCAATATATCTTTTTTCCATCTTTTTCGAATTTCAGCTTCACACATCCTTAAATATTTTACCTCGAACATTTTCAACGATTCTCTGCATCCTCATTTTTCAGCAATACTTCCTGAATTCACTGGTAATTTGTAAATATCACCTTGTTATTGGTGTTTTGTTCATCTGTTGGTTCATTGCATTTTCAACTCCGAATTTTGGTTTGCACTTTACCTCTATCCAACACATTTCAGACTAATTCCTTCACATTTTTAAATAATAAAGTGTTCTTTTATATCACCGTTCATAGAATATTTCCAGAAATTTTCTCGCTTTTATTTTGACTATCCTGCCATAGAAACACATGATATGTCTTTATGTTCATTCCATGTCCACACTCTTTCGTTCAACTCACAAAGCTCACATTTAAAGTACGCTGCAACGTTTTACAGCACTTCATAATTTGATTCTTGTATCATTTATTATTTCAATAATATATCCGGTAATCATTAAGTTGTGATGTATATTAATTTCCTTCGTTCGCGAGAGTGAACAATCTTTTATCAATGCAAAGCCTACTTAAAGGCGCAAACTTAAAATAAGGAATACCTTCTAATAAGTGAAATCATTTAAAAAGGATTTTTATTATATTTTATTTTATTGATAAAATACTGACACCTATGGATGCGAATGCTTGTCGTACCGCAAAAAAATTCAAAGCAGAGATATCTAAATTATTTCACATGAAATACATAAAATGTTTTGTATGAGTAGTATAGGCTTGATCACATCTGGGCTAAACAGACACGTCACCATTTCCACGATTATGTCAACAGATGCACATGGAGTATATAAGTATCAACGAGCACCTAAAGTTTCATTCTTGTAATGTAACTGTAAAATCTTGAAACGGTTTTCACTAGGCTGATATAAAAATCTAACCTATTTTTTAAATGGATCATGACAAATTATTCGTTATATTTTTAACTGCTTTTGCAGTTACTTTGGATATAGTATTATTAGTTAATTTAGTTATTAATACTGAAACGGTGGCAGAACTAGAAGTTGATTTAAAAAATTCCTCATGCTTTAAATCTATACATCTTGGACGCAGTTATTATTTTCATCAGTGTGAGAAAGATGTAAAGAATGTCTATGATATCCGTTATTTTTTTCGCGATGAGAATCGAAATTTAAAAGCTTATGTAGTTGGTGTACAGTTACTTGAAAATGAGTTTAAGCGCATTTGTCAAACATGAAGTTTAAGCATCCTAGTACTTCCATTGTTGTTGGTCCCTCGCAATCAGGGAAGACAACCACCGTTAGAAAAATAATTCATCAAAACATCTACGATTGCCAGCTTAAAAAAATCAAGTCGTGTTATTCAGTATACCAACCATGGTTCTTAGAAGAGAAAGACATTGAATTCGTATACGGAATGCCTGATACGTTTGATGATGTAGACCTCGTTGTCATCGATGACTTAATGAGTTCGCTAACAGAGAAGCTGGCGTTTCTGTTTACCGTGGGTTCGCATCATGATAATGTAAGTGTGATATTAATAATGCAAAACTTGTTTCCACGAAATAAAGTAATGCGGGATATAAGTCTAAACACATTATCTTTTGTTTTTCAAAAATAACAGAGATATAAGCCAGTTACAATGTTTAGCTCGTCAAGCTTTTGTTCATCTGTCAGCGTACTTGATGGATGCCTATAAAAAAGCAACGACTCAAAAGTTTGGTTATTTACTTCTCGATTTTTGACCTGAAACTGATGTCAATTTAAGACTGAGAGAGTCTTGTTTTCCTGATGAAAACGGTATTCACTGGGTTTATCTACCAAAATAATGAAAAATATGAAAAAAATTATCACTTACTAGCATTGTTAAGCAAATCATCGCAATTGCAGAGGAAAGCTATATTAAAAACTGCTTCAAAGGATCAGATTCATTCTATTTGTGAAACCTGTAGCAACGTCTTAGAAGGAAACTTGCCTATCAATTTGCATAAAATAAAAAAGTATAAACATGGTATTCGACAGCTGGCAAATAAAAAGATTCCTCTAGCCAAGAAAAGAAAAATTTTATCCAGTCAAACTGGTGGATTTCTACCATTAATAATACCCACTGTGCTATCAGTTCTTGGAGGTTTAGTAGGAAAAGCAATAGGAAAACATATATAAACTATGGCTCAGAATATGGCTTTAGTTCCTCCTGAGCTGCTCGCAGCTTATCAGTTTCAAAAACCGTCAGTACGTTTAGAAGACGATATCGGATCGCTCTTAGATCAAAGTTCAATTCCTGATGATGTGAAAGTTAAACTGCTGAGTCAGCTCATCACTAGATATCAAAAAACTGTTCATTCTCCAAGACCACCTATGCCTGTAAGCATCGTACCTCCATCCGAAGAACAGAAACTGATGTATTCAGATGCTAAACCTTTCAAGAATGATGATGACTTAAGTAAAGACCCCATAGCAGAATCGATCATAGTAACAGTACCTCGCTTACATCATAAGTATATTCCACATATTTTGTCCATGGTACAAAAAAAAATTCAAATAGAACAATAAAGGCGAACTTGTTATTAACGGTGATTCGGTTGCTGGAAGTAATATCATAGACTTATTTTCATACCTTATGAGAAACCGTAAACATGATACTGTAGTTGAATTTCAACCCTTTATTGAAGTAATAAAATCAGTTAATCTTCTTCTGCAATGGATTGGTAACAAACGTTTGAGGGATAACTTAGAAGCTTCTCCAACTTCGAGATTAAATAGTTCATCTGTGTTTCATGACCCGGTTTCTCCAAATGGACGTAGAAGTTCTACGGAAACTTCATTAGCATTGGAAGCAAACAGACCTTCACAAAGCAGACGCATGACACGAAGTACATTACCAAGTAAATCAAGAAGTCATTCAGCAGATGCAAAATGGCTAAGTTATTGAAATCCCTTTACTATGATTTTAAACATCCTGCAAGTTTTGGGGGCATTAATAAATCGGCACAAACGAGCAAGCTTCCGTATAACAAAGTGAAAGAATGGCTAATGTCCCAAAACACATATAACTTGCATAAACCTGTTAAAATTCAGTATTCACGTAGAAAAACCATAGCATTGGCTCAAGATGAATTATGGCAAGCTGATTTAGTAGATCTAAAAGCTTTATCGAAGCAGAACAAAGGTGTGAAATATCTTCTAACAATTATCGATGTATTTTCAAAATATGCTTTTGTCGTTCCTTTGAAAAATAAGAAACCTGATTCAGTTTTATCTGGCTTTAGAAAGGTATTCAAGAAAAGAAAGCCACAAAAATTGCAAACTGACAAGGGAAGTGAGTTTTTTAATAAAAAAAGTGATACTGCTTTTTAAAAAGTCTAACATTAAACATTATGCTACTCATAGTATTACTAAAGGCAAGTGTAATTGAGCTATTCAACAGAACTTTCAAAGAAAAAATGTTTCGGATATTTACGTACCGGTTTTCATACAAATATTTTAATATATTGGAGAGTCTTGTTCATAGCTACAACAATAGTATACATCGTAGTATAGGAATGTCACCTGCAGAGGTAAAGAAACAACATCACTCTCAAATTTTTGAAAAATTGTATGGAAAGGAACAACGAAAAAAAAATTTGTTTTCTCTGTTAACGATCAGGTTCGTATATCAAAAGTAAAACATGTTTTTAAGAAAGGTTACTTACCAGGATGGACTGAAGAAATTTTTCTTGTTCATGAACTTGTTCCTTCGGATCCACCAACCTATATAATACGTGACATGCAAGGGGAAATCATTAAAGGAAAATTTTACGCAGAAGAATTACAAAAAATAAAAATAACCGAGCAGGATTTGTGGCGTATTGATAAAATTCTTAAAGTTAAAGGGCGCGGTAAGAAAAAGGAATTATATGTTTGTTGGAGCGGATTTCCTGAAAAATTTAATAGCTGGATAAGCGCATCATGGGTGAAGAATTTTATGTAACGTTAGCTAGCACTGCAAGTAGGAAGTATTTTCCTAATAATACTCAAGGACATTTCCTAACGAAGCTGTAACAGCCACTTACATTGTCTGGTGCATGGGAAGTAGGTTTAACAGAAATCATACTTCCTAGAAGCTGGTTTAACATCACTGAAAGTAATAATGAGTACGAGCTTGTTCATGATGAAGATGTTATGGAAACAGTTGAAGTACGTGGCGCCGAATATAATATCCCCTTAATTTCAGACAATAACGACAAAGGGAAAAATTTTTTCGATACTATTAACGAGAATATACGAACAATAGTTAAGAATGATGCTGTCTCGTTTGTGTTACACGAAGACAAGAGGGAAACACTTGAATACGCAAAAAATTATGAAGTTCACATATCAAATGAAACTGCTGAAAAATTATTGTATGTTTTGCATTTACCAATTGAAAGCATAGTTTTAACTGAAAACAATAAGCATGAATTTCACTATCGAGAAACTAAAGCTAATTTGTCAAATCAATTTTTCAAAATCATCGATAAAACTTTAGTTCAAGATAAAGAATATGTTATACCTCTTTTGTCAATTAAACATAGCCAAAGTGAAAACATATTTGAGAGTATAAATCAAAATATTTTACTTGTACTTAAAAAGAATCTCGTAATATTTAAATGAAATGTCTCTGAAAATAAAGTAACTGTGACTATACCACAGAATTATGAAATGCATGTGGCAGCAGCAAATGCTCCGTCTTTGTTACATATGCTCAACTTGCCTTTAGTAAACCACATACTGAAGAAAACTGCTACTTTTGAATATCATCATGTAACTGTTTGCAACGAGGCTGAGTTCTTTACTGTTGTTGAAAAAGAAAACTGTAGAAGTAAAAAAACTCGTAAAAATCACAGAAAAAATTCACATTCCTGTAGGATTATATACGAATCCAAAAGATTTATTTGATGTCGTCAGTTATGCAGAATTTAAACTTTTAGCAAACAAGGAAGTTCAAATGTTAATACCGGAACACAAAACAATTATATTTTGCGATGGATTGAAAGATCTGTTGGGTTTCAAAATTTCTGTTTTTGATGCAGGCACATAAATAAGTGATTACGTTATAGAACTGGATGCAGGAATCACCGATATTTTTGTGTATAGTGATGTAGTTGATTCACATCGTGTAGGCGATACCGTTGCCCCGCTTTTAAGAATAATTCCTGTAATGAGCGAAACGAAAGACCAGATAGTAAAACTGTAGACATCACCTTTGTATTTTCCTATAAGGAAAACTTATGTAGATACGATAGAAATCGATTTAAGAACAAGCGGAGGTGGGAATATAATTTTCACAGGTGGTAAAACTTTTCTGGTGTTATGCTTTAGAAGAAGACTATAAAAACAGAGTTTTTGATGGCATCGTCATTTCACATTTGTTTGCTTTGGTGAATGATATATCTATGCCTTCGAACATCTTGTCTCCATTATCAAGATTATAACTTCTTAAGAGAAAACTATGAAGTCGCAAAAGTGGAATTGTACCGATCACTATACCGACCAGATTGGGGGAAATTTCTACTTTAGTGGACCATTACATCAACGTGGATATGGATTGTTTGGTGATATATTACGACATATCACGCCAATTTTGTCAAAAGCAGGAAACTATGTGGGTAAACAATTACTTAGTACAGGAAGAAACGTTATATCTGATTTAACATCCGGAAAGTCTTTAAGTGAAGCGGCTAAAACAAGATTTAAAGAAACAGCTGGGAAAATAAAAACTGACGTATTACAAAAGCTCGAGCAAAGTGGTAGAGGGAAACCTATAAAAAGAAAATGCAAACCTAAAACTGGTAACAGTTCTGCGGCTAAACGTATGAAGAAAGGTTCACGTAAATTGGGTCATTATCGAGATATATTTAATTACAAGTAAAAATGCCATCATGTATTCGAGGTCTTGCCCCTGTCTAAAAAGCGAACTGGAACTCTTTTCTACAAGACCTACTCAAATTGCAATTGAAAATTCAACCTTCGTTGAGTTTCAGCCTATTGCAACGTTAACAGATAAAAGTCCAGTGGAATTTTACATAACTGGAAGCGGAGAACAATATTTAGATTTAGCGCATTCCATATTGCACATGCAAATAAAAATTTTAAAGAAGAATGGTGATAATGTGCCAGAAGCTGAAAACGTTACAGTAATTAATTACGTTTTAAACACAATGTTTAATTAATGTTCAGTGTTTTTAAATGACAAGCTTGTACAATCAGAAAATAATTATGCCTATAGAAGCATTATTGAAAGTTTGTTGATGTTTCCAAAAGATGCTCAAGAGACGATGTTATCGTGTTCAGGCTTTTATGCTGACACACCATCTCATTTTGACGAAATTAATCCGGAGAATAATTTTAATGCTGGACTGACCTCGCGATATCAAAGGTGTAAAAAAAGTAAATTAATCGATTTAAGCGGAGCTTTACATATTGACCTTGCGTGTCAATCTAAGTTATTACCAAACGGTATGAATGTAAAAATAAAACTTGAAAGATCTAAGGATGCATTTGCATTAATGTCTAATGCAGATAATTATAAAATAGTTATACAAAATGCCTCTTCATTTATACGTAAAGTCGATGTTACCCCTTCTGTTATAATTGCGCATGAGAAAGCTTTGGAGAGAGGAGTGATGAAAATTCCCATAAGGAAAATTGATGTGAAAATATTTACCCTTTCAGCTGGATTGCATTCATCCACAATTGCGAACGCCTTCATCGGTCAGTTACCAACACGATTAATAATTGGGCTTGTTAGCAATACTGCATTTAACGGAGCGATAGATAAAAATCCATTTAATTTTAAAAATTACAACTTAAATTATATTTGCTTATTAAAGAATAATCAGATGATTCCATCGAAAGCTTATACGCCAAATTTTCAACAGGATCTTTATGTGCGGAATTATTTGAGTTTATTTACAGATTTAACAAGATTTCACTACGGTCAAAATATCAATATTAGCTACAAGGAATATAAAAATGGTCTGAGTCTTTATGCGTTTGATTTAACTCCAGACTTCAGTTCCGGAGAACTACATTCTAGTATTACTGCAAATGGTAATCTTTCCATAGATTTGAAGTTTTCTGAACCATTGCCCGAAACAGTTAACGTCGTAGTTTATGCAGAATTCCAAAATACGATTGAAATTGACAAGTCACGAGGCGTGTTTACCGATTTTTAATGGATACGCGTAGTCTTTGGCGATTAGCATGCAGTGATCCTGTTATGAGCGCCACATTTCATGGAGTATATCCGTCTGATAGTTTGCCTCAGCACAGAGATCGCTGGTCTTCCTTTATTGTAAATTTAGATCCAATGAAAAAGAAAGGTTCATATTGGATTGCTTTATTCTTTCAAAATTCTACATGCTATTATTTTTGCTCTTATGGCATCGAACCTAATAACATATCTATATTAAAATTTATTAATGAAAATTCTGATAACGTTAAATGGAACAAAATAACATATCAGGCGCCTTATTCAGCAAGTTGTGGGTTGTTTTACTTATATTGTCTTTATAAAATGGTTAGAGGAAAAAGTCTTAGAGAACTGAGCCTCATAGACCAAGGCCATAATGAGTAAGTGGTGAAAAGATTTGTCAGTCGTCATCTAAAACTACATACCTGCAAGTTAAATTTAAAGAAATATCAGACTTGTATGGAATTTAGGAAAACAACTTAGATCCACTGTTCTCAAAAACTAAATGAATCAAAACAAGCTTGAATGTTATTAGTTAGTAAACACTTAATTGCTTATATTACATCAAATACGGTAGTTATTGACTAATTTGGATAAGGTTTAGAAAATGTTAAAAATACATACTATAGTGCTCATGTGAAGAAAAAGCAAATAGACCTAATTGATTGCGTATTGATCTGATTTTAAACATCAAAATTCATTGGTTACTTCTTAAGTTGATCTGTTTTCATTGGTTACTTCATCAATTACAGTGTTGATCCTCACATCAAGTATAAAAACCCATGTGGATGTATAGGAACGTTAGAACAAATCTTCATTTCAAACTTCTTTTGAGATTACATTTGCAGAGTTTATTCTATAATAACCCATGGAGAAATTTGGATTTGTGCATGTTCACAGAACATCCGCCAGCAGTCCCTACACTGTTAAAAGTTGTGGCAATCAACTCTACGAAACGATGCTTCAAACAGTTGATGATTCATGCATTAAAAATTCAGACTTGCCGTTTACAACATTCATTATCTGACAGTGCACTTTGAAGAACTTAAATGATATAATGCTCCTACATCCAAAAGAATGGACTATTTAGAAATGTGTTGTAAAATTTTACCGCTGATGGAGTCTTTAAGTTTTTACTAACAGAGAAATTATTAGAGAAATTCATTCACCAATCACCAGAAATACTCATCCTTTAGAACGATCGTTTTCAGAATGCTAATATTTGCATTTGTGTGTATGTATGTGTGTGTGTGTGTTTCGCATTCGTCGCAAACTGCAGTGAATCAGCCCATAAAAAATGAAGACGAAAAAGAGCGAACATATGGCTCACATCGAAAAGAACACATGATACCTTCTATAAAGCTAGCATATCTTGATGTATCATCTGACAGATGTCAAGAAACGCTGAACTCTTGAAATGTTAGACGCTTAAAGATTATCTTTCGGTATAGACATTTGATGATGGACACGCTGATTAATCCTAATAGACAGACGAGTGATGTCACTATACTTAAATCTGTTCAGCTATTTTAATCTATTAACGGATAGTCAAGTGTTATCTAAATATTTTGATATATATATATATATATAGTAACAATGAAAATGTAACTCTTAAGGATCACAAATTTCAAATAAAAACGTTTTTTTCTTTTTCATATTTTGTGTGTTTGTATACTTTCTGTATTTATCAGTTACTTACTCTTTTAGAAAGTTAATAAAAATAATACTCACAGTTATTTTCACTTCCATCATCATTCACCAAACTGCTGTGTAATAAAATGTCGCATTCATTTGCTCATCTAGGCTGTGCTGCTTTACTTTTGCCGACAGACCATATGTAGCACATTGCAACCTTTTGAAGTATAATTGCAATCGAAACACATGATCTGGCGGGTTTTCACATTTTTATTTTTAATGCTGCAACAGAAAGCACAATTTTATAGTATATATATATATATCCAATCTCATCTCTCATACTTTCGAATTTCATCCACCCATCTTTTTTAGATTGGATTCCAAGGGACAGGAAAAGACCCAGAAAAAGACCACATGGGAGATGGGTGGATGAAATTCGAAAGTATGCGGGAGTGACATGGAGGAGACTGGCACAAGATAGACCGTTGTGGAGGAAACTTGGGGAGACCTTCGTCCAGCAGTGGATTGATAATGGTTGACAATGATGATGATGATGATATATATATACAATAGCGGTTACAATAAAATCTATGGAATCTACAACAGACAGCATAATTTTATAGTATATATATATATATATATATATATGCAATATATATATATATATATATATATATATATATATATATATCATCATCATCATCATCATCATTGTCAACCATTATCAATCCACTGCTGGACGAAGGTCTCCCCAAGTTTCCTCCACAACGGTCTGTCTTGTGCCAGTCTCCTCCATGTCACCCCTGCATACTTTCGAATTTCATCCACCCATCTCCCATGTGGTCTTCTTCTGGGTCTTTTCCTAATGGCAATGGGCTGAAATGGCAATATATATATATATATATATATATATATATATATATATATATATAAGTTGCATGTAAACAAATTATCAGGAAAAACGAAAATGTTGATGCAAAAAAGAAGAGAGATAAGGACAACTAAAGAAGATGTGACTTCCAAAGTGGAATATATAGAGCTATGCAAGACAGTAAGAAAAAGTATCACTGAAGACGTAAGAAAATTCAACTGTGAACTAGTGAGGAAAGCAATTGAAAACAACCAAAGCCTAAAGATAGCAAAGGGACATCTCAGTAAGGGAAGAAAACAGATTATGGCACTGAGAAAAGAAGATGGTTCTGTAACAAGAAATAGAGGCGAAATTTTGACAAGAGTGAAAGATTTCTACTCCAAATTATATGAAAGGGATGATACATGCACTCCAGACATCATGAAAGATACCAGTACCAGAGTTCCTCCAGTCCTTCCAGCAGAAGTTGCACATGCAATCAAGAACATGAAGCGGGGGAAAGCTCCAGGAGAAGATGGAATTACTGTAGACATCATACAAGAAGCAAGTGGAGAAATCAAAACAGTACTCGCCCAAATTTTCACTCGATGCCTTAATGAAGGAAATATTCTTGAGGATTGGAACACCGCTACAATGATCCTGCTACATAAGAAAGGCGACATTGAGGATCTCGGAAACTACAGACCTATCAGCCTCCTATCAGTAGTTTATAAAATCTTCACTAAAGTTCTTTCACACCGCTTGAAGGTAACACTGGACATGGCTCAACCGAGAGAACAAGCTGGATTCAGGAGTGGCTACAGCACAATAGATCATATCCACGTACTGAGAGAACTAATTGAAAGAGCGAGGGAATATGAACTTCCATTGTGCATATCTTTTATCGATTATGAAAAAGCCTTTGATTCGGTGAAACCATCAGCAGTTACAATGGCTCTGAAAACCTGCGGTATTGAAGATGCATACATTAATATTATTAATAACATCTATGAAAATGCAAGTGCAAATATTCGGCTGTTTGAAAATACAACACACGTAAAAATTGGAAAGGAAGTGAGACAAGGTGACACCATATCTCCGAAGCTCTTTAATGCCACATTGGAGGGTGTTTTTCAGTCGCTGAGCTGGGAAAACAAGGGGATAAAGATTAATGGAGATTATCTAACCCACCTTCGTTTTGCTGATGACGTAGTCATTTTTGCAATTTCCCCATCAGAGCTGCAGAGTATGATCCAGAAACTTGCGGACAAGAGTAAAGAAGTGGGATTAAAAATGAACTTTCAGAAGACAAAAGTGATGTTCAATGCTTTTACAAGAAATGAAGATTTATCGATTGATGGAGAAAAGCTGGAGATAACAGACACGTACGTTTATCTTGGACAGCAGATATGAAGTGAGGGTCACATTGATGAAGAAATTAATCGGCGTACAAAACTTGCCTGGAGAGCTTTTGGAAGAAACAGCATAATTTTCAAGAGCAATATGCCATTATGTCTTAAAAGAAAAGTGTTTGATCAATGCATCCTTCCAGTGCTTACGTATGGTGCAGAGACGTGGACCTTAACTAAAAGATACATACAAAGGCTGCAGACAACTCAAAGTAGCATGGAGAGGTGCATGCTTGGTGTAACCAGGAGAGATAAGAAGAGGAACTCGTGGATCCGAAAAATGACAAGAGTGGAAGACATCATGATTAGAGTTAAATCCCTGAAATGGCAATGGGCTGGACATACTGCCAGAAGGATAGATCATCGATGGACAGCCGAAATTTTAGATTGGATTCCAAGGGACAGGAAAAGACCCAGAAGAAGACCACATGGGAGATGGGTGGATGAAATTCGAAAGTATGCAGGGGTGACATGGAGGAGACTGGCACAAGACAGACCGTTGTGGAGGAAGCTTGGGGAGACCTTCGTCCAGCAGTGGATTGATAATGGTTGACAATGATGATGATGATGATGATATATGCAATGGTGGCTACAATACATACTATGGAGTCTACAACAGATAACACAATTTTATAGTGTGTAATGCAATGGTATCAGCAATACAATCCATTGAAGCTACAACAGACAACACAATTTTATAGTGTGTAATGCAATGGTATCAGCAATACAATCCATTGAAGCTACAACAGACAACACAATTTAAAGTGTATAATATCTTATACAATTCTGGTTACCATGCAAATGCAATTCGTAATATTCATCTCATAAAACATGCCAAAAATACAGAAAAAAGTATACAATTCAAATGAATTCCTTTTAATAAAACCCGTGAAAGCTCAAACCTACAGTAAATGCATATTTTAAAGATTTCTCTATACGCAGATGATAGAGTGTATAGCATTTAGTATCATTAGATCTGAACTGATACACATTGTTGTTGATTTACATATGTAAAGAAAACTTTTGAAAAAGTTCCAAATCTTTTTTATTTTTATTCCCGAAACTCTGAAAAAGTGCACTACTCCTTTATTGTTTACTTTCATTAAAACATTAAAGCTTTCATTATCTTTTTCTGTAATAATAAAAATTTCCGTTTTGTTTTTTGTAAACAAGTCAATATGTTTTTGTTCATAATGCCTCTGTACCAATGACCTTGCTTCTTTTCCTCAATGATTTTTTTGAATTGTTTCTTAGTTAGTGGGTTGACAATGTCAAGCATGGGATTTGATATATCAAACTGATAAATCTTCTGCTGATCCTCTTTCTCATTTATGAAATATTTGAATGTCACACATGAGTTTGATGAGCACTGATGTACGAGATCTATAACAGAAAACAATTATGAAGGAGGGGCAGTGAGGCTCTACTTTTACACAAATCTCATTTTTGCTTGAAAAACTAATTCTCAAAACACGGCAGACGTCAAATTTTATTACACATTGATATATCTGAAATGAAATGTGTATTCATTCACAGGTGAACGAATGCGTTTGATTTTTGTTTCTTCAGCGATGCACACAGATAATAAATATGCAATGGTTTCCGTATGATGCTTTTTAAAACTTAGTGATAATTTCTTTGGCACTTTGATAAAACATATTTTGAGATTTACCTAAATTACACGGGTCTATAAGTTGAATTTATGAAACACAGAAATCAGTTTACAAATGAACATCATAAAACACAACTTATGCGATAGAATAATGTCCAAAAGACTTCACCTCAATTCCATCACCAAAAATGAATTTATTATCATAGTAAGGACTTAGTGAAATCTTATTTTGAATTACAGTTTTTAAGTTATGTTTTTTGCTGCTAATTTGATACTGAGAATGTCTAAGCAACTGAGTACCAAACAATACAGTTTTATAATAATCATGATTCAGATTCTTAATAACATCACGCTTAATTCCCTTGGCTGTTTTTTTTTTTGCATCATTTTGATATATATATGAATACATCCTTAGTTTTAGTGCGCAGAACTCTTTTATTATTTCGAATTTGTTTCATCCTTGAAATATCCCAACTTATTTTCATTTTCTCTGTTTGTTGTATGCAGGATGAAAAGTAGGATACTGACTTGTGTCAACTATTTCTTTAAAAACAGTACACAAATCTTGGTAGACATCTTCAGTTTCAATATACATTGTTAGTGAATCAGTGTCTGTGTAAATTAGACTGCAACGATTCTTATATTGCATTTAAAAAAAATCATAGTAGGTTTTATACATGTGCAGTTTGCTGAGTTCAAGGGCACAAAATCCAATGTAAAGAGGCTTATTTAGAAAAAGATTAGTCTTCTTTAACTTGAACAGTACAAAATTATCGTTAATGGTTTCAAAATACTCTAATGCAGGACTAGACATATTGGTTTCAAAATACTCTAATGCAGGACTAGACATATACTTTTGACATTGTTTCTGGGTAACTGCAGCATTCACTGTGATCCTTTTCCTAACATTTTCATATGTTTTCCCGTAAAATGCATTGTTCATAAGCTTAAAAAGCGATTTATCAAATTCATTGTTAGCTTGTTTTCTCTTTTCATTGTTAAATGTGACATAATCTCGTAACCATGGCTTCTGTTTAAAACACAAAATTCGATTAATTCTTTCCAAAATTAATCCTTTCTTTATGTAATACTTTAAATTACGATAATGGACAATATAATTCTGCTTGTCAAATAAATTTGGAATCAATTTTTTCACTCCTTGAAACTTTAAATCCAAATTCTTTAATGCAGCTTTTTGGTACTCTGATAAAAAACTTTTTCTTACAACTAAATGCTCAGGAGCTAAAGGATAATCATCATGTTCATCGTGAATGTTCTGCGGGTATTTTAAATTTACTTCAAGAATGTAACCTGTATCTGAATCATCAGGGATAGAAGTAACATCGAAATTTAGTATTTGTTCTTCAGATAACCATTTAAAACCTGCATATGGTAAATGAGCACACTGTACAAATCCGTATAAATTTACGGCGTCCAAGGACAAAATGTAAGTTGTGGGTTTCGTAGCATCAAAATCTTCTGGGATATAGGGATTATTTGCTTTTGAAAACCTTGTACCGACAAGACTTATACCGCCTCTGATTCCCGCTTCAATAAATAAGTACATACTAATGTCAGTAATCAATTCCAGTTTAACTTTCGTTTTTCGTAAATCTGCATTCCATGAGAGGTCTGGAGCGCTTATAAAGTGTACAGGATCTAATCAATAATAATTTAGTGACAAACGTCTGAAATTCATGAAAATATCTCCAAACAACAGTGCATCAGTGTATTGATACAAACGCAAATAATCTGAGAAAGATCTGCATTTAAATGCTTTCCACACAAGTTGCGCATGATCATAATCGTCGTCTGAAATGTGAAACTGTCAAATTATTATAAAAGAACTTTTTGCTTGGTAATCTTGTTTCTTTTAAAACATTTTCTGAGCAGAAATATGTATACGGAAAAATTCCTTTTTGCCTTAGCAAAAACCTGTTTTTGCAGTTTTTAAAAAATGAATTAAAAATGGGGAAGTCATACATATTTTTATTTAAATTTTCAACTATGTTAGATAATGATGTATTTAGAAAACGAAAACTGTCAATAAATGTTATGTTATCTAATGTAAAAGTCGAATATTTTTCCATATTGACAGGAATGATCTTGATTTCTTTTGCTACTTGCGCAGAAATATTCTTAAGAATGATATGACTGTCATGACCAGCCAAATTATACATAACAATTGGAAAAAAGTATGAGTTTCTATAATTCAGATTACATGACTGATGTGCAAATCCTCTAAATTCACCACTGAAGTGACTGTGATCACGTACTTTTAAATCACCCTTCTTAAATCTGTTTCCACATATGTGACACTTATTAGTGTAACTGCAGTTTATTGTTTCTTTAATCAAGGGAACATTTTCTTTCAATTTTTTCAAAACAACAGCACACACGTTTTTTAAAACATCCAGAAACTGTTTCACTGTATCTTTACCGCAGTAATATTTGTGATACACAATCTCGTTTTTTTTTTGTTCACTACGATTAAGGCAAAACTGATAGGAACGTGAATTTCTCTTTCTTGAGTGAAACTTTTAGATATTGATGGTATACTTGTATGCACTTTTTTCGTAAGACATTCAAAATCTGCAAAACCACAAAATGCGTGTTCGTGCATTTTATGAAATGCATTAAAAATAAGTTCAGAATTACCAACTTGTGGTAAAGAAACCTTCTGAAATTTATTATTCATACATACTTTCATGTGTTCAGTTAAAGTATTTGCCCTCTGAAATCCAACTAAACAATTACGGCAGTTATGATGTAATCCGTTTGTTTGGTTCATTAAACGATTGAAATTCGTGATGAGAAAATAATGACTTTTGTAAAGAAACAAATCAATTTGCCTGAACTTTGCGTTTTTGCTAACATATAATGGAAACACATCTTTATCATAAGAATATACACGAATCGATAAATTATTTTTTTCCTCGAAACATTTTATTTTATTTAATGCCATAGGAAATTTCAAGTTTTTAGTGTTTAAATATTTCAGATATTTTCTATAAGTACTAACAGAATTTTTATTCGAACATTTGCGAAATAACCCTGCTAAAACGCTGTAGACGAAACATAAATTGTCTTCACATTTTATGTTTAACAAGTATTTTTTATTTTGCAAAAACTTCGGTAACCTCATCGTAGAACAACCGCCATTAATGGAATTATATTTTCCGATATGAACATGCACAGACTTAATACGTTTTATTATCCACCCGCTTCCGTCACTAATAAATGTCTCAATTGAAATTTCAATTTTTTGAAAAGCTTTCTCAAGTTTTTCGTTTATGCCATATACTGACGTAACACGTTCACCAAACGAACAAAAGAAAAAATCTTGAAAGATCGGAGAATCGTCTTTAAACTTGAAGAAAGTTATCGTTAAACATACGATAAATCTAAGCCTCAAAGACAAACTGTTATTACACAGTATATTAAAAATCTGAGTCTTCATGCTATTTAACAGAATAGTGGGATAAGAAATATCTTCATTTGCTGTGGCCACATTCCACATAGCCTTTAAATGCTGAAGACTGTTTATGAAATTTCATTTTGGGAAACTTTGCGATATGCGCGTTCTTTTCTTGTTTTCGCTCTTTCAAAATCCCAACATTTATGTTATCGTATAATGAAAGAGTTTTACGTCACCTTATAAATTTGCAAAAACATGTCACGTATGTAAACATAAATTTTTCTAAGAACAAAATATACATTGACACTGAACCATAAAGGTTACTAGTTAGTTATTTTAAAGAAAGTATATCGAAGAAAAAAAAAATAATGATAGTCCTTTCCATATATAAACAATGTATCTATGGCCTTTTTCAGAGTTCCAAGCTGTTCAATTGGCAAGTTAAAATGATTCTTTTTCTCACCGTCCACTATCTTTGCAAAGCACAGTAATAGTTTTTACAAAATTCTTTAATTTCTGCGACGATTCCCCTTCCGATATAAATGGAGTATGGAGGTATGAGCTTATTTAGTACAGTGTCATCAACCAAAACCGATTCATATGGTGAGGAAGCACTTTGTTTGGCATTGTTTTTCCTTTTAACTGGAAGCTTTTGTTTCTTCACAGTGGGATTTTCAGTTTCTGCTTCATCATCAGAAATGACTTTTTTTTTCAGCTCCTTTTCAAAATCTTTAAAATGAAGAAATTATAGATTCTAATTGCTAATGTTTAAAATGTGTAATAAAGCAATTAGAACAAAGTATATTTAACATGATAAAAATAATCAATATACTAGACAACTCACCACTTCATAATTTAGTAGTTGGAAATTAGCTTTAAAAAAGAATCTTAATGGTGCACGATGTTTCACGATTCCTTTTATTTAAAACTCTGAAATATGTTACTTTTAAATATTCGTTATACATGTTAAACTTTCGGCAGATACCTAGATGAAAAATCATCAGTTCTTGACGCAAAATTAAAAGAACATAAACTTACCCGAAAACGACATCTTGGTTCGTAGCCGACAGCAAGAGGCGACTAGAGAAGCACTCAGAAGAATCAGCGTGTTTAGTTCTCCAGCGAGGGTTTAAACTCTATTCATTTTAAAATGAATAGAGTTGAACTCTATTCATTTTAAGTCTTTTGAAGTGCACAAGTGTAAAGGTTAAACAATGGAATTAATTTTTTCATATTCGTTAATCATCAGAGGGTCTAAAAGCCAACGTACTTCGCCTAATAAGGTCATAGAACGGTGATAATGTGCCTAGATATCTTATATCTTGAAAGGATCAGTTTGTTCTAAACAGGATGAGAATTTGCAGCTGTGAATAATTATAATATCTCTCTTTAAAACAAATTTAACCCCCTTAAACATCAGTGATGATATTATATAGGGTTCAGTTACATTGAAAGGTTAAAGGGTGAATAAAAGAAGTATGACAAACACTCGACAGAATATTGACCCTATCTTGAGAGGCTCACATTGTCCTAAATCGCATGAGTATTTATAGATTTAAATAATTACAAAATATCTCTTTAAAACAAAGTTAACTTTGAATTCTCCACCCAAGCATTAGTGTCGATGTCACTTAGAGTTCAGCGACACTAAAAGGTTAAAGGGTGAATAAAAGAAGTGCTACAAAAATCCTACTGAGCATTGCCCGCATCAAGATGACTATAAATGGAGTGCAACATATATGTCATGAGAGTAAAGAATTCATTCAAGATCATATTCCTAGAAGCAATAAAAACACTCAAACTATTTATCAAGCAAATGAAATAACATCTCAGAATCGAACGATATACTCAATCAACATACTTTATTTTAAACAAATCTGTTAACCTTTCCATCTGTGTCACCATATGTGAAAAGACTATAACATCTGACGCTCTCAAAGCAGTCAATAACCTTGAGTTCAACGCCTTGAAATTCTGCTTAAACAAAACATTCTAAGAGTAGCTTTCTTAAGATCAGAAGGTCAAATGTCTCTCACATGTTTCAAAGTGTCAGACAACATTTCTCTTTATTTTCTGCTTTGATATATCACTTGAGTCTTTTCTTAGAAGTTCATTACTCTCAGACTCAGAATGCCATAAACTGAATTTTCAGCTGAAATGATACTTTCATATCCAGGTTCCACTGTAATTTATATATATTTGAATATCTGTTTCGTTATGTTTTAAAATATGTAGTTGGTCTTCAAACATTGTCTAATATATGGTATCACAAGACGCTTGACGCTCACAATTATAATAATGAAAAATAGAACTCTAAAACGACTTAAATTGCATAATCTTACAACAAATGCTATCGCCTCCAAAGCAAGTTAGTTGCAGCAACTTGCTGTGATGGAGGATTTTGTTATACCTCGTGTGAAAACAAATATAACTGATTCGAATCTGGAACGATCCATTTTCATCAGAAATGTGTTTTTTTATTTTCCTTGTGTACAGACCAAATCAGCAACTTAATCAACTTGACTTTAGAGATCTGCTTTTTCACTATTATATTTTTGTTAGCGATAATTAGAATCCAAGAAACAGGAATATCTGTCTGTTATGGGGACGTGTCTGTTTAGCCCAGATGTGATCAAGCCTATACTACTTCCGTGAGTGTGGTTGCAAGAGATAGTTGCAGTATTCATGAGATTTTCGTATTTTGTTTGCATTCTTTAGTATAAAATTGGGCATAAAAATCTAAATATTTGTTAATTGACCTCTATAAACAAATCCATTTTGTTATCAAGTGTGCAGCTCAGATTGCAATGTTTTTTTATTTGCAAATGTTTTATGTGTTATATTTCCTAGATGTAAGCGTTTAGATAAAAAAATAAATGAATATATATATATTGCTATAAGTTTCCTAAACGTATTACTTTTTTGTATAGTTGCCTTCTCAACATCAACCCTGAGCATGGAATCAAAATTGAGAGATAAAAAAGACCCATACAGTCCAAAAGTTATTTTGTCAATGAATGACTTACTTACTTTGAGTGGACAGAACAATAGTGTTAAATGAGCATTAAAACAAATATTTCAACTATGTAACACCATTTCTTAACCACTTATTTAATAAAAACATTCTGAGCAAAAGATGGTCTATTTCATATTTAACATCTAGTCTGTTTAGTTACTGATGTTATGAAACTTTTGTGCTATATCGCATAACTTATCTAAAAGAGAAACTACTTCGAATATGTGGTCTCATCTTTATTGTGGGAATAAAAACAGCAATAAAAAGCAATTATCTTTGTTGATTTATTGGGAATTTCAGCATAATCACCTTTTTAAAATTGTAACCGATCGATATAAAAGTGATTTTTCATGCATAATCCTTTGAACAAACTTTGACGCCAGGTTGAAATTCTGGTATTCTACTGTACCTCATGGTTATAATGGTAATCACAAACTTTGTTATGTGGTGAAAATTCAAAAGGATTTCTCAGTAAAGAGCCACTTTTATTTACTTATTTTCAATAAAGTAGCCCTTTTATTGCTTTTTATGAATGACAGTATATAAATAATAAAACACAGCTAAAAGTTTTATTTTGCCAAGAGAGAAACCATTGGCAAACATTTTTAAAATATTTTCTTTAACTTTTATGTGGCAGTAAAATATGTATCATCCTCTTACAGTCATGCCTCAGCGGCGTTCTTGAAAAGCTCTTTATCTTTGAAACATTCTGAAAAGGTAATTTGTAGCAAGGTCTGGAGCATAGAAAGGATGAAGTCCCTGTTACCATAAAGCAGCCTGTATTACGTTGTGGAGGGCCAAATATTGATACCCTATGATTGGCGAAGAGAGAAAACCAAGTTCATGCTGCCAAATTGTAATGCAATACTGACAAGGTCTGTCTATTATCTTGTGTTATAGCATCATGCTGTGACTGTGGTCTATGTAGCAAGTTAAATATTTCTAACATCTCAGATATAATCAGTGATCATCCTTTGTCAGCTCAATTTACATTTGTGCTTTCCCTCCATTTTGTAGTCTGAAAATTTGAGCAGCAGCTACTTTTTCAACCTTTGTGTTTTTTTTTTGTTTTTTTTTCTACTTTTTCAAAAAAATGTGTTCTCAGAGAACACATTTTTATTGATAATAAAACAAGGTTTTCGGGCCACAAAGAATACTCAGGGTAAGAAACTTGCTGTTAATGCACGATGTTCAACCTTGCTGAATGGTTCCAGTTACAGGCAAACTTTAATAAATAAAAACACACGCAAGTTAAAATATATTTACATGGTTAAAAGGACATGAGTACTTTCATGCTCGCTACGAGCTCATCATCAGATGAAAGACCAAGTTGGAGTTCCAGAAACACATTTATACATGGGTGCCGTTGCCAAACGTTCTCAATGAGGAAAGAAATTCAAGAACGTTCACTTGCTTAACGTAATACACTGACGGAAAAAAAATCCCAACACCAAGAAGGGGTGTGTTAGATAAACGACAGTTGGTAGACGGTGAGAGTACATCTGTAAGATGACGTCTATGCAAATTTCGCTCTCGGCGCACACGTGTGGCGCTAGTAGCGCCTCTCGGAACATGCAAAGCAGGTTTGCTGTAGATACGCACTGTAACGTTAGTGAGCGTTAGTTATCGTTGAGATTCGACGTAGTGTGTTGATGTTAGTCAAGAATGCCTTTAAGAAAACGAAGAAGCCATTATCAACAGCTCACGGAATTTGAACGAGGTCGTGTAATAGGATTACGAGAAGGTGTATTTTCTTTCCGCAATATTTCAGAACGACTTGGCAGGAATGTAGCCACTGTGAATGATTGTTGACAGCGGTGGTCAAGTGAAGGTACTGCCTCAAGAAGACCGGGTTCCGGCTGACCACGTGGCACTACTGAGAGGGAAGACCGTCGTGTACGGCGTATGTCCGTGGTGCATCGTACTGCGTCTGCGGCAGCAATTCGAGCTGCAGTTGCCACCACAGTGAAACAACGTACTGTTACAAATCGGTTACTTGAAGGACAGCTCCGAGCCAGACGCCCTGTAGCGTGCATTCCACTGACTCCAAACCACTGCCGTTTGCGATGTCAGTGGTGTCAAGCTAGAGTTCATTGCAGGACGGAGGGGAGATCTGTTGTGTTTTCTGATGAAAGCCGGTTCTGCCTGCGTGCCAGTGATGGGCGTGTGTTGGTTAGAAGGAGGCCTAGTGAGCGCCTGCAACAAACCTGTCCGTGGCCGAGACACACTGGACCTACACCTGGAGTTATGGTCTAGGGAGCAATTTCCTATGACAGCAGGAGCACTCTCGTGGTTATCCCACGTACCCTGACGGCACAATTGTACGTCAGTCTGGTGATTCAACCTGTTGTACTGCCATTCATGAACAGCATTCCAGGAGGTGTTATCTAACAGGATAACGCTCGCCCGCATACTGCTGTTGTAACCCAACATGCTCTACAGTGTGTCGACATGTTGCCGTGGCCTGCTAGATCACCAGATCTTTCTCCAATCGAGCACGTATGGGACATCATTGGACGACAACTCCAGCGTCACCCCTACCAGCATTAACCATCCCTGTATTGACCAACCAAATGCAACAGGCATAGAACTCCATCCCACAAACTGACATCCAGCACCTGTACGACACAATGCATGAACGTTTGTATGCTTGCATTCAACATTCTGGCGGTTACACCGGTTATTAATGTACCAGCATTTCACATTTAAAATGGCTCTTCTCGCGCTTACATTAAGCTATGATCTTGAAACCTTAATCGATTACATATGTTACCTATTGCCGCCATTTCCTTCCTCTACAACTATTTTTTCGTGGTGTTGGGATTTTTTTCCGTCAGTGTATGAGAAAATAGAGGCCTATAGATTTCCATTAATGATAGTCACAGTCTGCGATGTGAGACATAGAAGCAAAAATCGAGGACAGTAAAATTTTCCAGGCCTGGGAAATATAGCTGGATAATTCATCATTGCAACAAGTGTCCACTCGATGCAAAATGTGCAGACTCTCTGTAAAGAGCACTGTTTCCCTCATTGTAGAGTTAGATAGAATGGAGACGTCTGTCCGAGATGAGTAATGTGTACCAGATGAAGAAAGCCTGGCTAATGCAGTCGACGACGAGCCATTTTTTACACTATATTGTTGTTCCTTAATTCTTGTTTGCCGTCTCCGTGGGGTTGAGTCGATATATATAAGGTCCTTGCCTTGAGGATCGACAGATTTCATAGTAATGGAATAGATGCCACATTTGTCCAACAATTCAACACGGTCTCGATCATTTTTAATCAGGGAATAGATGTTCTATGTCTTTAACACAAAAACCGACACCGTGACTGTGACAGATGTTCAATAAATTACCATTTACATGAGGGACGTAAGTTATCGATCCAACCTATTTGATATCCCTTCGCTCACGTGTTAGGGTAAAAAATGTTGAATTTCGGATTTTACGGCAGATTCTATGGACATCTGATTGTGAAAATCCGTGCTGATAAGCAATGGTATATATATTTTGAAGCTCCTCGTCACGGATGGCTGCAGAAGAGGAGTGGGTTAATGCTCGACGAATAAGAAAGTATAAGGGTGAAACTTTTTTTTTGATTGGAAGTTTAACGACCACCGTGAGCAACTCAATGGACTATAAGCAGTCGCTCGTCCCTAATTTAGGGTCACTGGTTCCGGGGAAGGGAGAGAGCCAGTGCCGTAAGAGAAACACAACATCCATGCCTCAGCGGGATTCGAACCCGGACCCCTTACGGACGAATGATCAGAGGCCATCGCTTAGACCACTGCTCCACCGGGGCGGCGGGTGAAACCTTATATCTGGTCGGGTGGGCGGAAACGCATGGTATTAAGATAGGTATAGAAGAACGCTTTCTGGCAACCGAATAACTCAGGTTCTGGGAGGTGGGATTCCTACGAAGTTGGAAGTCTAAAAACGGAAGTGAATTGTCACATTCAACTTTCACGGTTGAAAATATAGAAGGATAAACAGACGACAACTTGGTTGCAAAAGAGAACAAATTTCCAACTGACGAAGGCCAAAAGACCAAGACGTCGTCAACATAGCGAAGGTATAATAAAGGTGTAACCTGACAAAAGTCCAAAATGCAGTTTTATGTGTCTTGAAGAAGTTCAGCCAAAATAGGGGATTCCATAGGGGCTCCCTCAACTTGGCGATATAAAATGCCCTTAAACCTGAAAAAAGAACGTCTTGAATAAGGCGTAATGCCTACAGAACGGCTTGAATTTCCTCAGGGGGTACAGACCCCATTGGGATAGTTTACTTTCGATGATATTGTGTACAATAGAAATGGGGACGTTGGAAAACATGGACACTACGTCTAAAGAAGCCATAAGGAAAGAGGAACTAGGATGGTTGAAAGCCTTGATACATTGCAAGGCTTTTACGGAGCTAGAAATGGAATATTGTGAGGAAGAGATTAGAGGGGTAAGATATTTGACAAGTGCTTTCTCCAAAGGCCTGGTGGGATTAGCCTACCCGGAAACCAAAGGCTTAATGGGGTGATTTTCTCTATGGGTTTTCAGTTTACCAAACAATTCTGGAACCCTATGTCCAAAAGGGAGTGCGTAAAATTGGATATGAAAGGGGGTAAGGAGACGTGATTACGCAGTCTGCTTAAGAAATAGTGGCAGAGGTAGGATTACCTTGAATGATAGAATGTGCGGTATTCTCAATCCCATTTTCCATTTTCATTACGTAGTCCTGCTTATTAAGATTTAAAACCTGGTTGGATTTGTCTGCTCTGATAATTGCCAAATTAGGGTTTCAGCGAAGAGCCTGCAGCTGAGTTTTTCTTTACGCAGGGTTTTAGATGCAGGGAAGATATTTGAACTTCTACTGAATTTGATGGGTTTCGCTACCTTATACCTGGGGGTTCTCGTTCAGGAGTGGGGAGAGATTGAATAATCTTTTCTGCCTGGGTAATAAGCTAAAAGGGATTAGGGTTAAACTCCGGATAAGCAAATTTAGGACCTCTCTTTAAGGCAGACTTTTGTAAATAATTAAGAGGATGAGAATTGAAGCTAATGCATGCTTGTTAAGCGGTAGACGTTTGCCTTTGCAAAGTTCTACCGCTCAACCAGCATACATAGTGTTTCTGTTTCCCAACGTACCCATTTCTATTGTACACAATATCATCGAAAGTAAATTTACCAATTATGGTCTGTACCCATTGCGAAAATTCACGTAGCACGTCAAAACATCGCAGGTCAAAACATCGCGCGACACAACATGGTGGACATAACATCGCAGGTCAAAACATCGCGGTGACAAAACATCGCAAGACATATCATCGCGGACACAAAACATCGCAGGTCAAAACATCGTGGTGACAAAACATCGCAAGCCATAACATCGCGAGCAATAACATTTCAGGATCGGGCATTATTTAAACGGCTTTTTTTTCTTTTCATTTTTTTTTATTTGTAATTTTCTAAACATTGGATCTTTGGTAAGAAAAATTCGTTCAAACTCTGATTTAATTTGCGGAAGACTAGTATGTGGCACTTTTCAAAATATTTCAGGAGCGGGCACTAATTAAACTCTCATCTCATACAAAATTTTCGTAAAATCTACAGTTTTCAATTTAAAACCACCAAATTTGGTATACTAACTCACGGTGCTCTAACTTAGACCGTAGACGGTTTTTGGAAGTGGTCGGAGCCTGGAGTCGAGGGTCCCCCTTAGAATATTTTCGACAAATCTACAGTTTTCTATTTAGAACTACCAAATTTGGTATACTACATCATGGTGCACTAACTTAGACCGTAGACCGTTTTGGAAAAGAAATAGGGCCTGGGGTCAAGGGGCCCCCATACGCAATATTCGTCAAATCTAGAGTTTTCAATTTAAAACCACCAAATTCGGAATACTATCTCATGGTGCTCTGACTTAGACCGTAGACGGTTTTTGGAAATGGCCGTGCCCGGGGTCGACGGGTCGAGCGGCTCCATAGAATATTTTCGCCAAATCCACAGTTTTCAATTTAGGACCACAAAATTTGGTATACTACCTCATGGTGCACTAACTTAGACCGTAGACTGTTTTGGGAAAGATATGGGGCCCGGGGTCAAGGGGCCACCATACGAAATATTCGTGATATCTACAGTTTTCAATTTCAAATCATCAAATTTGGTATACTCTCTCATGGTGCGCTAGCTTAGCACGTAGAGGGTTTATGGAATGGGTGGAGGCCCAGTCCAAAGGGGAGCCCCAACAAAATGTTCGTAAAATCTACAGTTTTCAATTTAGAACCACCAAATTTGGTATACTACCTAATGGTGCTCTAACTTAGACCGTAGACAGTTTTTGGAAGTGGTCAGAGCCCGGGGTCGAGGGGCCCCCTTTTAAAATTTTCGTAAAATCTACAGTTTTCAATTAAGAACCACCAAATTTGGTGTACTATCTCATGCTGCTCTTACTTAGAAGGTGACGTGTATTGGCACGGGTGGAGGTCCGGTCCGAAGGGGACCCTTACAAAATTTTCGTAAAATCTACAGTTTTCAATTTAGAACCACCAAATTTGGTATACTACCGCATGGTCTCTAACTTAGACCGTAGAGGGTTTGGGGAAAGGCGGGGGTCGAGGGGGCCCCATATGAAATTTTTGGCAGTTTACAGTGTTTCTTCAAATTAAAGTGCAGTTCTCACTTGCCTTACGTAGAACGTTTTCTCGAAATTGTTTGGAGTTCCCAATTCTACTCTCAAAAAATATATATATATGCCAAGAAACGGCGATCTTTATTTATACACCTCCCCCTCCCCCGTTGAACTTTTGTGGCCAGTTGCCGTAAACTCGTATGAACCGGCATGAAAATTCTGATAAACGAAAGAACTCCTTCCCGTCATTAGGCACTCTGTAAAACTGCCACACATAACTTGCAAACGGGGAAAACTGACACACATTCAAAGTGTTCCTCGGAGGAACAGCAATTTGTGCTCGGTCCCTTAATGAAAAGCATGTAGCAGTGTTCCAAGTTGCTGAAAGATGTGTGGCAGTTTTAGTGTGTGACGTTTTATCGGAGACCAAGAATTTTAGAAAGTTATTTTTTACTCTTACGATCTGCAACTGTGTTGCAGATCGTAAGAGCAAAAAATGGAACTTTACGAAAATTTTGTATAGGGGCCCCTTGACCGCGGGCCCCGATCCGTTCCAAAAACCGTCTACGGTTTAAGTTAGAGCACCATGAGGTAGTATACCGAATTTGGTGGTTCTAAATTGAAAACTGTAGATTTGGCGAAAATATCCTAAGGCGGCCCCTCGACCCCGAGCTCCGACCACTTCCAAATACCGTCTACGGTATAAGTCAGAGCACCATGAGATAGTATACCAAATTTGGTGGTTTTAAATTGGAAACTGTAGATTTGACGAAAATTGCGTATGGGGCCCCCTGGACCCCGGGCCTCCTACCTTTCCCAAAACCGTCTACGGTCTAAGTTAAAGCACCATGAGGTAGTATACCGAACTTGATGGTTCTAAATTGAAAACTGTAGATTTAGCGAAAATATTCTAAGGGGGCCCCTTGACCCCGGGCTCTGACCACTTTCAAAAACCATCAACGGTCTAAGTCAGAGCACCATGAAATAGTATACCAAATTTGGTGGTTTTAAATTGAAAACTGTAGGTTTGACGAATATCGCGTATCGGGGCACCTTGAACCCGGGCCCCCTACCTTTCCAAAAACCTCTACGGTCTAAGTTAGAGCACTATGAGGTAGTATACCGAACTTGATGGTTCTAAATTGAAAACTGTAGATTTGGCGAAAATATTCTAAGGGGGCCCCTCGACACCGGGCTCCGAACACTTTTAAAAACCGTCTACGGTCTAAGTCAGAGCACCATGAAATAGTATACCAAATTTGGTGGTTTTAAATTGAAAACTATAGATTTGACGAATATTGCGTATGGGGCCCCCTTGACCCCGGGCCACCTACCTTTCCAAAAATTGTCTACGGTCTAAGTCAGAGCGCCGTGAGGTAGTATACCGAATTTGGTGGTTCTCAATTGAAAACTGTAGATTTGGCGAAAATACTCTATGGGGGCCTCTTCGAACCCGGCCTGCGACCACTTCCAAAATCCGTCTACGGTCAAAGTCAGAGCACCATGAGATAGTATACCAAATCTGGTGGTTTTAAATTGAAAACAGTAGATTTGACGAATATCGCGTATCGGGGCCCCTTGAACCCGGACCCCCTACCTTTCCAAAAACCGTCTACGGTCTAAGTTAGAGCACCATGAGGTAGTATACCAAATTTGGTGGTTCTAAATTGAAAACTGTAGATTTTACGAAAATTTTGTTGGGGGCCTCCTTCCGACCGGGCCTCCACCCGTTCCATAAACCCTCTACGTGCTAAGTTAGAGCACCATGAGATAGTATACCAAATGTGGTGGTTTTAAATTGGAAACTGTAGATTTGACGAATATTGCGTATGGGGCCCCCTGGACCCTGGACGCCATATCTTTCCCAAAACAGTCTACGGTCTAAGTCAGTGCAACATGAGGTAGTGTACCAAATTTGGTGTTTCTAAATTGAAAACTGTAGATTTGGCGAAAATACTCTATGGGGGCCCCTTCGACCCCGGCCTCCGACCGCTTCCAAAACCCGTCTACGGTCTAAGTCAAAGCACCATGAGATAGTATACCAAATCTGGTGGTTTTAAATTGAGAACTGTAGATTTGACGAATATTGCGTATGGGGGCCCCTTGACCCCGGGCCCTCTACCTTTCTAAAAACCGTCTACGGTCTAAATAAGAGCACCATGAGGTAGTATACCAAATTTGGTAGTTCTAAATTGAAAACTGTAGATTTGGCGAAAATGTTCTATGGGGGCCCCTCGACCCCGGGCTCCGACCACTTCCAAAAACCGTCTCCATGACATAGTATACCAAATCTGGTGGTTTTAAATTGAAAACTAGATGTTACGATATTTTTGATTGAGTGGCCCTGGACCCTGGGCCTAGGCACTGTTGGAAAAGCGGTACGGTTTACCCCAATTTCTACCAGAATTTAATTAGGACATCAATTTCTTGAAGTCCCGCTCCCTCTTAAATATCCTTTTTTTGCAATTCATCAAAATGTATCTAAAGCAATTTATTTAGTGATTACTGCGATGTTATGACCTGCGATGTTATGACTTGCGATGTTATGGTACCACGATGTTTTAGCCTGCGATGTTATGATGCCGCGATGTTTTGACTTGCGATGTTATGGTGCCGCAATGTTTTGACCTGCGATGTTTTAGTACTGCGATGATATGGAACCGCGATGTTTTGACCTGCGACGTTATGTCGGCGATCATATGTCGTGCGATGTTTTGACCTGCGATGTTATGTCGTAGACCCTAAAATTCAAGCTGTTCTGTAGGCATTGCGCCTGGTTCAAAAACGTTCTTTTTTCAGGTTTAATGGCATTTTACATCGCCAACTTGAGGGAGCCCCCATGTGGTCCCCACTCTTCCCTCTGTTGGCTGAACTTCTTCTTCAAGACATATAAAACCGCATTTTGGACTTTTGCCAGGTTACACCTTTATTATATGGTCTTTTGGCCTTCGTCAGTTGGAAATTTATTCTCTTTTGCAACCACGTTGTCGTCTGTTTATCTTTCAATATCCTTCACCGTGGTGGTTGAATTTGACAATTCACTTCCGTTTTTGGACTTCCAACTTCGTAGGAACCCCACCTCCAAGCATCTGAGTTATTTGGTTTACAGAAAGCCTTCCTCTATACCTATCTTAATACCACGCGTTTCGGCCCACCCGACCAGATATAAGGTTTCACCCTTATACTTTCTTATTCGTCATGCATTAACCCACTCCTCTTATGTAGCATTCCGTGAGGAGGAACTTCAAAATATATATACCATTGCTTATCAGCACGGATTTTCACATTCAGATGTCCATAGAATCTACCGTAAAATCCAAAATTCAACATTTTTTTACCCTGACACGTGAACGAAGAGATATCAAATATGTTGGATCGATGACTTACATCCCTCATGTGAATGGTAATTTATTGAACATCTGTCACAGTCACGCTTTCGGTTTGGGTTAAAAACATCTAACATTTATTCCCTGATTAAAAATGATCGGGACAGTGTTGAATTGTTGGACAAATGTGACATCTTTTCCATTACTATGAAATCTGTCGATCCTTAAGACAAGGACCTTATTATACCGGCTCAACCCTACGGAGACTGCAAACAAGAATTGAGAAACACCAATATAGTGTAAAAAATGGCTCGTCATCGACTGCTTTAGCCAGGCTTTCTTCAGCTGGTAGACATTACCCATCTTGGACAGATTTCTCCATTCTATCTACCTCTACAACGAGGGAACAGTGCTCTTTATAGAGAGTCAGCACATTTTGTATCCAGTGGACACTTGTTGCAATGATGAAGTGCCCAGATATACACTGAAGAGTAATTGAATTAGAGATACCTGTCTATACCTGTCTAGATTCGTCTCGGCACGGACTCAACAAGAACCGGAAGCGTTGGGAAGCCAATTGGATTCGCAACCCCTGACAAGCTCCAGCAGTTCACGAAGATTTGATAAAAGGGAGTCAGATCCTCGAACATCTTTTTCGATGGCATCCCAGATGTGCTCGATGGGATTGAGGTCAGGGGACCTAGCTGGCTAAGGAAGCGAGGTCACGTCGGTGGAATGTTCATCCAATTATTCGGATACAATTTGGGAGTGATGGCACGGTGCATTGTCTTGGTGCAGGATGAGGTCCCCAGTGGAATGTTGAAGAAACACAAACAAGAGCAAATGGCTGTCCAGGTTATCCCGGTAAGGTTGAGCTGTGAAGGTGGATGTCACATGCACAAGGGGTCCCATTTCAGTTCACGTAAACAGTCGCCAGACGAGAATGCAACCCCCACCAGCTTGAAGAGTAACCTGCTGGCAATTAGGATCCATCGCTTCATGTGGTTTACGCCGTACTCGCATTCTTCCATCCGTATGTATCAACGTGATTCTCGACTCATCAGTCCAGGCAACATTTTTCCACATGTCTAGGGTCCAGTGGCGATGTTCCCGCGCCCATCCTAATCTTTGTACCCTGTGATGTACGGTCAGCAACGGTGCCCTCGTGGGGCGATGGCTTCTGTACCCCATAGCGAGGAGATGTTTCTGGATGGTGTGGCTGTTTACACGTTTTTGTACACCAGCGTTAAATTGCCGAGTGGTTTCTTGCACTGTGGCCCGTCTATCAGCTCTTACAATGGGAGCTGGCCGACGATGATCTCGCTCATCCACACGCTGTTGTCCACGGCAGTTTGCCCTTGCAGGGATGTCTTTAGCGAATTCGATGTACTCGCGGTGCACCCGTGACACAGTGGCTCATGAAAATCCCAGTGCCTGCGCGACTTACGAGATGGAAGGATCCATTCGTCGGGCCCATACAATTTGCCCACGATCAAATGCGCTTAGATCCTTCATTTTATCCATACTGTGTCCGACTCTTACTGATTCCCGTCGTATCACTTTTATATTCTCGGATCGCTGCATACGTCATGTTGTTTCCGTTTACAGGGTTGCTCACAGAGCTTTATTTGCATAACGCCAGCTGTCTCTAAATCAATCGCTCTTAAGTGTATTTCCCAGGCCTGGAAAATTTTACTGTCCTCGATTCCTGTTTCTACCTCTCACGTCGCAGACTCTGACCATCATTAATGGAACCCTATAGTCCTCTATTTTCTCATATTACGTTAAGCAAGTGAACGTTCTTGAATTTCTTTCCTCATTAAGAACGTTTGGCAACGGCACCTATATATAAATGTGTTTTTGGAACTCCAACTTGGTCTTTCATCTGATGATGTGCTCGTAGCGAGCAGAAAAGTACTCATGTCATTTTAACTATGTAAATATATTTTAACTTGTGTAGTTTTTAGTTATTAAAGTTTGCCTATAATTGGAACCATTCAGCAAGTTTTAACATCGTGCATTAACAGCAAGTTTCTTACCCTGAGTACATTTTTATTGCTGTCATATCACACATGCCTTACTTACGAGACCACTTTCACTGAATCATGTTCAGAACTAACTGATGATGCTGAATTTTCAAGAACACAAAAAAGGAAGCTTATAAGTAGAATATGTTTAATATAAGCACAATAAAACAAGTGTGCATTCATTAGTATGCATTATCATTAAAGTTTTTTTGTGTTAGCACACTGTTTACTTCACCTGTTTCATGGTTCACAAGTGTTTGCATTAAAATAAAACATTATATAAATTGAGTTTTACTATTCATTCTGCTGAAGATGCGTTCTTCTCTTATTATTTTGAACAAGCTCACAGGGTTCTTAACCTAGCTATCAGATATGCCTTAATTGCCTGTTTTTAACTGTTCAATAAGTAATATCACATAAGAAAACTTAAAAATTATGTCCCCCATAAGTGAGATGTAATATTCAAGTTTTCTGATATGATATTACAGCATCATCATCATCATCGTCGACAACAACAACCATTATGAATCCACTGCTGGATGAAGGTCTCCCCAAATTTCTTCCACAACTGTCTGTTTCATCCATGTCACTCCAGCATACTTTCGAATTTCATCCTTCCATCTCCCATGGGATATTCTTCTGGGTCTTTTCCTGTCCCTCGAAATCCAGTGAAAAATTTCGGTTGTTCATCGGTGGTCTGTCCTTCTGACAACATGTCCAGCCCATTGCCATTTCAGCGATTTCAGTCTGGTCATGATGTCTTCCACTCCTGTCGTTTTCCTTATAAACAAGTTCCTCTTCTTATATTTCCTGGTTACACCAAGCATGCATCTCTCCATGCTGCTTTGAGTTGAGTGCAGTCTTCGCATGTCTTTTTCAGTTAAGGTCCATGTCTCGACTCCAAGCGTAAAAACTGGCAGGATGCATTGGTTAAACACTTTTCGTTTGAGACATACTGGTATACTGCTCTTAAAAATTGTACAGTTTCTTCCAAAAGCTCTTAATCCGTGTTTTATACGCCGTCTGATTTCTTCATCAATGTGTCCCTCCCTCAATATCTGTTGCCCAAGATAGATGCAGTAATCGGTTGTCTCAAGCTTTTCCCCATCAATTGCTAAATCTTCGTTTCTTGTAAAAGCATTGTACATCACTTTTGTCTTCTGAAAGTTCATTTTTAATCCCACTTCTTTACTCTTGTCAGCAAGTTTTTGGATCATACTCTACAGCTCTGATGGGGTAGTTGCAAAGATGACTACGTCATCAGCAAAACGAAGGTGAGTTAAGAAATCTCCATTAATCTTTATCACTTTGTTTTCCCAGTTCAATAATTGAAAGACATTTTGCAATGTGGCGTTAAAGAGATTGGGAGAATTGGTGTCACCTTGTCTCACTCCCTTTCCAATTCTTATTTGTGCTGTATCTTCAAATATCCGAACCTTTGCACTTGCATTTTCATAAAGTTCATAATAATGCTAATGTATACATCTTCAATACTGTAGGGTTTCAAAGTCATTGTTACTGCTGATGGTTTCACTGAATCGAATGCCTTTTGGTAGTCAATAAAAGCCATGCATAATGGGAGTTCCTATTCACTTGTTCTTTCAATTAGTTCTCTCAGTGCATAAATATGTTCCATAGTGCTATAGCCACTCCTGAATCTAGCTTGTTCTCTTGGTTGGGCCATGTCTAGTGTTACTTTCAAGCAATGTTAAAGAACTTTAGTGAAGATTTTCTAAACCCTTGAAAGGAGGCTGATGGGCCTGTAGTTCCTGAGATTCTCAATGTTCCCTTTTTTATGGAGCAAGATCATTGTAAGGTTGCTCCAATCTTCAGGAATCTCCCCTTCATTAAGACATCTGGTGAAAACTTGGGCGAGTGCAGTTTCAATTTCTCAACTTGTTTCTTGTACAATGTCCACAGTAATTCCATCTTCTATTGGAGCCCTTCTCCGTTTCATGCTCTTAATTGCATATGTAACTTCTGCAGGGAGGATTGGATGGACTTCGGCACTGGCACCTCTCGTAATGTCTGGAATAGATGTATAATCCCTTTCATATAGCTTTGAATAGAAATATTTCTCCCTTGTCACAATTTCACTTTTATTTCTTGTTACAATACCATCTTCTTTTCTCAGAGACATTATCTGTTTTCTTCCCTTACTGAGATGTCCTTCTGCTCTCTTCAGGCTCTGGGTGTTTTCAATTGCTTTCCTCACTAGTTCACAATTAAATTTCCTTATGTCTTCAGTGATACATTTTTGCACTGTCTTGCAACGCTCTATATATTCCACTTTGGAAGTTACGTCTTTTTTTGTCCTCATCTCCCTTCTATTTTGCATCATTATTTTTGTTTTTCCTGAAAGTTTCTTCATATGTAACTTGTTCTTAGTACCACCTAATTTTGTTGCTGTTTCCAAAAGAGTCTTAGTGAGTTCTCTGTTAACTTTAGAAATATCCACTTCTTCCGATATTAGGCCTTCTAAAGCAGAGAATCTGTTCCTCAGTTCCAACGTGAAGGTGTTTTTTAAGGTTGGGTATGTCAATGTATTATGTTTGTCTTATGAGCTTGCCACGTTCGAGTTTAGTGTTGAGGTGCATCTTACATCTCACTAACCTATGGTCACTACCTGTGTTGAACTTGTTTAGCAAACTGCAGTCCTCGATGACGAAGTTTTTGTTACACATAATAAAATCAATTTCACTTTTCGTCCCATTCAGATGTCTCCATGCCCATTTCCTGTGTCGTTTTTTCTTGAAAAAGGAGTTCATGATGAAAAACCTTTCTGCTTCTGCAAATTCAACGGGAGTATTTCCACGTTGATTTTTGTTCCCGTAACCGAGTTTACCAACGGAAGTTTCATTCTGCTGCTGTTGCCCTACTTTTGCATTGAAATCACATATAATGATCTTCAACTGCTGTTTGCCTTTGTTATTCAGATTCCGAATTTACTCGTAAAATTCTTCAAATTCTTCTTCAGGATGACTTGTGGTGGGTCATAAGCTTGAATAATCTGGGCCTGGTGTTTTCACGAGAGTTGGATAACGAGACGCGCAGCTCTGTCAGGGGAACTTACAACTTCTACAACTTTATTCTCCAGTTTCTTGTTTATTATAAATCCAACACAACTAGTTCTGCCAGTATCTGTCCCACGTTAGTAGAAGAGATGTCCACTTTTCAGTTCAATGAGATCTCCTTTTCTCCTTACCTTACTTAGCCCGACGATGTCCCACTTGATTCTTTTGTAGTTCCTCTTCCAATTCAAGAAACCTTGAATCAGATGATAGGGAGCGTCCATTATACGTAGCAAAGGTCAGCATCAGATGGCAGCCTAGTCCGGTCCTCCGGGGATTCTTAGCACCCTCTGCCTTCATATCGCACTGGCCGCTTCCTTGGCAGGGTGCATTCCAGCTGACGGAGTCTGAGGGCCAAGATTTAAGCTGTGGAGTTATTTTGGAGGGGTTCGGCCATTACTCACTACGCTGGCCATACGGGTTGATGAGTGTGGGATAGCATTTCCTCTAATCCGGATGGCATAGTTACACCTCTAATGGCGGTCATCATAGCCCTTTTAGTGGGACACAGGATGCACCACGAGAAGGCGGGGTTGACATTTGTCAAGGAGAGGCGATATGTTGCGCATCACCTGACCTTGCATCATATTACATATTGAAAAGTAAACAATGTGCGGTTCAGGCATATCTGGTAGCTAGGTTAATCTCAAAACTAAAATTTACAGTTTGACTGTTGTTTCTTATGTATATAACAGTATGAAACTGTAAGAATTACGGTTCGTATACCTTCCTTCACAGATCTTTTCTGTAAATAATACGGTACAAAACTAAAAATTTCAGTTCATCTTCACAGTTGTTTCAATAATAAGGTACAAAACAAAACTGTAAAAATAACAATTCCTGACTCTTCCTTCCCATAAAAAATACGGTACAAAACTGTAAAAATTACAGTTCATCACTTTTCTTCACAGCTGTTTCCCGTAAAAAAATACGGTACAAAACTGTAAAAATTACAGTTCATCCCTTTTCTTCACAGCTGTTTCCCGTAAAAAAATACGGTACAAAACTGTAAAAATTACAGTTCATCACTTTTCTTCACAGCTGTTTCCCGTAAAAAATACGGTACAAAACTGTATAAAGTACGGTTCCTGATTTTTCCTTCATAGTTTTTTCCGTAAATAATACGGTACATAATTTCAAAAGTGACAGTTGCCGACTGTTCCTACACAGTCGTTTTCCGTAAATAATACGGTACAAAACTGTAAAATAAAAGTTTCTGACTGTTCTTTCACAGTTGTTTTCCGTAATTAATACGGTACAAAACAGTTTTTCTTACGGTCAAAGGTTGGCAACCTTGTTAACACTTTTAAAAAACCGTAAAATTAACAGTCATTTTTTTTACATTGTGTAATATGTTTAAAACCATATTTGGAAAGAAAGTTATGTATCTTATTTCACCCGTTGTTAGAAATAATAATTGCAATCATTTTTTAAAATAATGAATGTATGAGTGCAAAAGTAATAAAAATATGCAATTTAGTATTTATAAAATAGAATACAGATAATATTTTTAATTAAGAAGAAAACCGTACTTCCAAACTTAGCCTTTAAAAACCACCTTTAAATAGGTTCTCTGGTTAAAAAAGTGTCTGATAATTTTACTTAGATGAGTTACCATCGCGGATATCATCAATGTAAATTAGATTACATTTATCATTTTTATGAATTGTTGAGAAAGCACCATAAATACCCACAAGATTCTAAGGCGAAAATGCAGTTGCGTTGGTACAATATCTTTTCTAAATTGTACTGCATATTTTGTGATGTAGGACAATGAATATTTATTTTGTTTTCAGTTATTAGCTGAAGTCGTATATTTTTTTATGTGAAATTCTGTTTTATCCTTAAAGTCATTACTCTGCCATTTATAAATTTATTTCCGCAAACAGTCAATATTTTCAGAATAGTTTCTTGCTTAGAAACTGTCAAAGGAATAACTATCACTTCTCTTAGAGTGATTGCTCTGAATTATTATGGACGGTTTAAAGATATTCATTTCGTGAAAGTTTCTTCATCGCATTTTATCCAAGTTTCTGCATTGCGAAAGAGAATTTAGGAATGTTTCCCAGTTAGGGTTATTCAAGCAAAATAAACGGGAAAAAAATTTCTGCAGCAACGTTTTTATTTTCTAAAAGAAGAATAACAGGGATTTACTAAACACTTTTTTTTGGATACCGAAGCATTCCAAGATATTCTGTAGCTAAACTATACAAATATATTTTTTATCTTCATCCCTACTTTTCGATTACCGAAGATGAGAGAAACCTGTGAATAACTTGTCCCGGATTTTACGCTTGAACGTCCGTAATCTCATTCCTGAATTTAACGCAACCAGGAAACTAAAGGATGTATCAAATCTCACACATCTTGGGCAGTTTGTATTTTTTCGCGTTTGATAAAAGGTAGAATCACTAAATGTATTTTAATAATTGTATCAACCGGAAAATGGAAAACTTTGTTGCATCCACAAAACATACCTTAAAATTGGGAGTCTTCTAAAATATGGCAGAAGTTCGCCCCCGGCGGCTAAAAACGTTAATATGTTTTTCTGAATAGCTCTGCTACTGCATGTACGATTTAAAAATTTCTTTAAACACGGGGGGACATTTATTTTGTGGAACACTTTTAATTTTATTTGCGGAGTTTTAGAGTTCATAATTCTATCGGGAAGCTGTATTTTTGTACTTTGCTTTTCAGCTATACTTCCGCTTCTAAAAATCCTTTTGAGAAATTTCTGATGCACAGAATTCCCGCTTGGGGTCGCAAATCTGAAACCTTTTTCTTGCTATGTCTGTTTCCCGAAAACGTATTTCGAAAGATATTTTTCGTAAACTATTTTTTTTCGTGAAGTTTATTTTCTGCATATTTTAAAATTTCCCATTCTTCTTTTCCATTTTTTTCTGCAAGATGGCATAGAATTATACGATGTTTCCTTCAATATTTCTTATTAAACTATTCAATTTTAAAATCCCTTCGTCTCGAACAAGAGCTTTAAAGAAGCATTTTGAGCGTCATTTGGTAATTTTCTTAACGTACATTTTAGCCGCTGGTGGAAGGAAGTGTGTAGCTGTTTCTATTTTTTTATGTCTTATCGATTGCAGAAATCCTGGATTTTTTTACTAACATGATCCATCGACTTTCAATAATTTTGATCAATTCTATTCACATCGCAACTGATTCCAAATATGAAGTCGTTATAACCGAAAATTCTGGTTCATCGTTTTTGTTATATACTCTCATGTAGATATGTGTCGTTCGCTAACGATTCCTTCGAAAAGAACGAATCAGCAAACGGAGTCATTGGCAAACAAGTATTTCGTGAAAAGAATGGATTCCGCAAAAGATCCGATTCCTTGAACGAAATGGCTAGAACTGTTCTTTCTAGACATCAAAATTTCATCACGGTATCTGGGGGAGATTTAATGTTTTAGTCCAAAAATATTAACTTATTCAGAAATGTACAATTGCAATAAACTACGTGAATGTTTTGAAAGTATAAGAAACCCGAAGAACACACACATATTTTCCGTAAGAATTGAAAAAAAAAACAATTTTAACTTAAATATCGGCTATTTATCCCGAAACTATTAACAAAAGAAATGATCCTACTCATAACCGTTTCCCTAGATGCAAATCGTTCTCTAAACCGAGTCATTGACTGAAGCGAAAAAAAACCAGCTTAGAATTCATTCCCTTAACCAAAATTGGTCGATAAACCAAAAGAACGAAAAGCCGGAAACGAACAAATTGTTTTAGTCAGCCAAGTCAAATGGAATCATTTTGTACATCTTTATCACGCTATATCAAATTTTAACACTTGGAATTAATGCCGAATAAAATGCGTCAATAAAAGAACTGCTAATTAATATCAGGAAACTCTACACCAATGACACTTAAAATAATAGTAGTAATCCGAATTTCTTCGCATAGAATAAAGCTTTCTACCTTCCTTGAAAAATTAATCTGGTTGATGTACGAAAGATTGGAACCTTCCACTTATATTCTACGCCAAGAAATTCGGATTACTAGTCCTACTCTAAAAGAATTGCTTCTTCAGCTAACATATTAATAAGAAATTTAAATAATTATATGCAATTTAGTTTCTAAAAAATAAACCAAAAATTAATTCAAAGTTTTGCAGTATTATTTAATAATTACATATCATGAAAATCATCACGGTTCAAGATGACTTCCTCGTGGCATATACGTAACCTACATGATATTCTTCACCTGTTATTGACATTGTTCTCCTATTATTGCTATTCTTTTCATGTTATCGGTATTCGCTACATATATTTGATATTCTCCTTCTGTTTTGGTTTCGGAATTGCTTCCAGTAATAAGTTCATATCTCATTAAGGCAACCAAAACGAAACTTCTTTTCTCTCGCTATTTTTTTCTAGGCCTGGACTCATTTATGACAGGTGCTCTCAAACTACTGGTGAATTCTATTTAACAAGTAGTTGATAAATCTGTCGCTGTTCGAACACGAAATAAACCCAAATCATTATTTTACACTGATAAATGTTCAACATAACATTTCAAAAAATAAAAGAAGGAGGCTTGAGCGGTCTCCAGCAATGACTTCTTAGATGTAATGAGTTCACTATTCATTGCTACTGAAGCTCATTCTGACTGAATCGGCTGGGTCGATGTTTATTCTAGAGTATGTATTGGCAATACGCTTTTCGGAAAAAGTGAGGTACACCGTCCGCAGTAGCGAAGGTGGTTCATATGATGGGTTGAAGGTGTTCAGGTTAGGACTAGTTCCATTTAAAATAATAAAAACATGAGATACATCATAAAATAAACAGCTATAGCTCAGAAAATAGTATTGCCGGTTCAGGACTATGCTGATTCGCATTAAACGGAAGCCGGCAAAAATAAGGCAATTGAGTTATAAATCTTACGAATAAATCCAGTTGATGAAAGTTATCAAACGGCTATGCAGTTTTCGTGGATTACTCAAAAATTGCTCATATTCTATTTTTCTTATTTCGTGTTTAAGTAGTCTGATTTACTGATGTTAAGTAAATATTGTTGTACGGCGGAGCTTTCAAACCTGAAAAGACAGATACCTACTTTCGTTTTAGAACAATGAAAGAAGCAAATTATACCATTGCGAATTGCAGTGGAACCAACTTAAACAATCACAGTCGTTTTTTCCCTGCTTTAACGTTGGAACGGATAATTCAAAATTTCGGCGCAATGAAAATTTCATGGACGAAAAGTTAACTCGTTGTCAGCCAACTACCCGAGTTCGAAGAGCACCAAATGTTTTCAGAGAGGGTTCAACGCCCACCATCTGTGATTAAAACTATTTAAGGTGATTATTACATGTATAATTTTTACGTATAATTTTAACGTATAATTCTAATTCTTACGGTTTCCAGCTCACGAATTCTATGTGAAAGTCGGTTATGGAAGTTGGAAATTTTGTGACGCTAGTGGTTCCTCATATCGTTTAAGCAGAAACGGATTTAAGAATAGAATCGCATGTACGCTTCTCAGTCTTATAATTTCCCTTTCACGGAAATCCCAACGAAAAACAGCCATGGATGTTTTGAGTTCGTAAATCTTGTAGTTTTTCAGTTAAATGATTTAAGAATGATATCGCTTGTACACTTCTCAGAGAGTCTAGTTTACAATTTTATTATTATTCCAGCTCGCGGAATTCCGTATGAAACTCGAATATGGATATTATTTTGTGACGGCAGTATTTTCTCAGTTAGTTTGCAATAGTGGATTACGGCCTTTGGATCAAACCCAACCCATTGTTTGAAGTCGAATTCTGGCTGACTTTCATGTGTGTGAGTATGAGGGGTATTTTTTTATTTACGGGTGCAACTACCACCACGAGAAATTCGATGAGATATAAAGCATTCGCCCGTCCATAATTTGGAATCTAATTCCAAGGAAAGAAAGTATCTAGTGCCGTAAGATAAAACATGTCTTCAATACTGCGCCCATGATTCGAATCCGGACGCCTTTCCGTAGACTAATTAGAATTCAACACTTCGTTCCCCTCGGCCGCTAGGGCAGATAGTTTGATTGTAAAGCAATACCAAATGCCTACTTGAGTGTGATAGAATACAGGAGAGAAGTTATAATAATTGACCTCGGCCTAAAAGTGATTCCCACTGTCTCGTTCATCAAGGGCACGGCAACGTGTTAAATGTTTCTGCATTTACTTTATTCCCACGCGAAATATCATCTCAGTAGGTAATTGTTGCAAGTAATTCCCTCTTATCTTGGGATCGATTTCGACCAAATCCTGCAGCAGTGACAAATATATCTGTGGTGTCCGTGGGAAAAAAATGTGTCTTTAATGGTTTAATGAAATAAATCGTTATTGAAGCCTACATTCTTTTGAGAGTTTGTTCTCAAATTTTTGTGCGAAACACTTTAGCACGGAAACAGTGGAGGAATCCTGAATAATGAGAAGCAAGCGTGTTGGCTTGGAAAAGTCATTACAATAATAAAAAAATGGCTCACATGACAAGCTTGAGCCATACTTAACGTTGTGGATGAAATAAGCAAACGCCGTACCGGCTTTACAGACAAAGGAATCTGGGAAAAGGTTCGTCAATTTAGAAGACAGCTGGAAATCTTAAAAGTTACATGTAACAATTCTGACTATAAAAATTTACGAAACATTATTGTCTATGACAAAAACTGAAAAATGCTGAATTCTCAGGATATACGTAGTACGAGACCCGAAAATAAAAGGAAAGGAAATTATGTCAGAAAAGTTTGTGAATGTGTGAGATATTTGTATAACATGGACTGAAGCACCTTATTCTTTACAGATCTTATTAAATCTCTCCACTTCGGACAGTCGGCTTTTCAAAATCCTTGCTTTGTCGGACAATACTTCTGTTGAAGAATGTTTCACTTATAATTTTGATTTTTCGTAACGTAAAATTTGCAACTAGAGTGCGTAAGCTCATATTTCCAATTAAATCATATTTGCAGTAATATCTGCGTGTCTAAAAATCGGATTGAAGATATTTCTTTCCGGTCAACTACTTTTCAGACGAATAATGAGAAAATACTGCCCTCAAACCGCTCGACCAGCGGGGCAATATGCTTGTAAGAACCAATGATGCGGAACAAAATGCCTTGCGATTTCAATTCCACGTGCATTTAGTCCCATAGAGGCGAAATTATGCATCAGAAAAAAATAAAATCAAAAGAATAATCGTTCTCACATTTCAAACTTTCCATTGCAGGTATAATTCCAGGTGTCCACAGACTGACGGAAGTACTGATAAATTAAGCACGGGATTTTTTTCTTAAAGACGTGCATAGAATTATTGCTGTCTTGTATTGCTCCGAACAAAACTTTTTTATCGGAAATACTTATCATTTTCAACTTTAAGTTTATTTACTGTTTATAGTTCTCATTTTTCAACTTCTAGTGCATTTACTACGTATACGTTTCAATTTTTAGCATATTTATTACACATTTTTTTCAAATTAAGCTAATTTGTTCTCATTATTTTAGTTTTTTTATTTCTAGGTAAAACTCATGCAAATTTTTAATGTCTACATTATTGTTAAGACTGGTAGAGGTCTTTTTGAGACTTCCGGGTGTCCTTTTTCCTCCGTCGTAGCAACGGTCACTGCTCTTTCAATTTCCTTCAAACTTACATTTACTCAAGCACTCTACCTATTTCTGTCGCATTGGTTTCAGCACATGTTTTACATATTTTCAGGTTATTTAACAATTAATTAACGTTTTATAACACAACAGTTATACTTTTTTATATTAAAAATCTTTTAGGTTTTACAAAATATATATTACTCAAGTAAATCGTTATAGCGAATTTACAGCAAATTCTGTAACATACGTTTAGCTTCCATGAAATAAGCCGGAAGTGCTAAAGGCATTTAATATACTTATAAAACTGTTTTATTTCGTATTACTGTGCGAACAGAAATAGGAGCAGGGGTTCGCCGCAAAAATGTTAGGTTGTAAAGGGACGTTAAAATCAAAAAGTATACCTAATGTATTATAAAAACATAGTAGGTATATGTATTTTTAAAAATACATTCTTAACAATACAGTGATCAATAAAAGTTTAGACCGCTGTTGTAGTGTATTGAAGCCAACATAAGTTAGGGAAAATCATCCTGAACCACAACGTTAAACGTGACATACAGTGTGTCTGAGCCCAATTGTAATAGTTTTTGTTCAGAAGCTTTTGCATGGTATTATTGTCCCTGAGTCCAATTTATTAATACTAACGTAGTTATTCAAACGCCTGGTACTATACATTCTAGATTGCATTTAGTTTCCAAACACAAATCCTGTTAAAGTGTTATGTACGACAATTACCTAATCATATTAATAATAGCGGCCTAGTTCAAGGCGGAGAGCGAATAAGTTAAATCGAGATTGGGTGAGGAAATTTCGATTTGTGTTTAAAATATTTTTAATTAAAAGAATACTGCAAACAGGATGTTTTGGTAATATTTTTGTTTCAGGCTTAAGTACAGCTATTAGCAGCTCTTTAGGTAATGATCTGCCGCTCGTTCCTGATTTCCGCTTCTGGGTCCAGAGAAGAAAAACTCTAGTGCTGTAACTTTGAAAACACAATCCATGTATCTCCAAAATTTTGAAATACACCCTTCTTTAACGACTGATAAGCAAATGATTTGTAAATCTCGGTCACGATGGAGGCCTTTCTGTATTATATTTCTGTGCTTACGTCAGAAACATTGAACCCAACGCTTACATATTTGATTCATTCTTTCCCAATAATTTTCATACGTGTATTCATAAAATTGAATAAGGAAACAGTGAGTATCACTTATTATCTTTATTATTTGTTGATTTGGCTAAGACTGGCTAATTTTATATTTTTAGACAAACGATATTAAAGTCATAAAACATATTTTAAAAGTCCTAGGTTTTGTGACACATACAGTACTCTAAAATCCAGTTACAACAGTTCATGAATGTTTTTTTGCAGTTTTTCAAATTGTGTTTCATTGGTACCGAAATACTTTGAAATTTACATCATATGCTCTCAAAACTGGTGAAAAATACCAGTTCATAAAGAACTAGGCCACCGAAGTCAATCAGATAGCATAAAAGAATGTTTTGAAAACTCAGATTTGGTGTGTGTATAGTTAAAACAATAGGAAGAGTAAAAAATCAATGTAACATGAGGAACCACGATATCCTTGGAAAATATGTTAAGAAACTTTGAAAATTATTTTGTTTTTTCAGTTTTTCCTCTTTTACTTCAAGAAATATACTTTGAAAACGAAAACGTTTTGTGTCGATAATAAATGAAATGTTTGTGATTCCGTGTAAAGAACAGTGCATCCTGAATTATCAGTACCTGTTGTAGGAACAAGGAGGAAATATGATTTCGATTTATGCAATGTAATGAGCCTTTATTTGAAACCTTGGGGAAATGTGAAATTTTTCATAGTTACTTGACACATTTCCCCAAATTTATTATTTCAAAGTAGATTTAGGAGAAAGCATAAAGGAAAAAGCAAATACGCTGAATATTATTTAAATTGAAAAATGTTACCAATATTATCCTTAGTGAATGACCGCAGTTAAGAATGGCCAACGAGATTATTACAATACATTAAACATCCGCCAATAGAGAAAACTGCTTCCTCAAATAGCGCCGGAAAAGAATATTTATCGGCGGGTTTTTTATGGCAAAAATTATCACGGGAAAATAAAATTTTCGATAAAAATTACATGAAATTGGATAAAATATCACGATCAATAATATCACGACTCACACACATACATTCTAGAATGGAATAGCATCAATAATAACAGATGAATGAAATATAATCCATAATATTATGACTGACACACATATTAATTATTTAAAAACTATAAAACCTGTGGGAAGTAATTTTGTGGCTCCTTCAAATTGTAGCGGAGTGGAATAAAACCGTAGATATAACCTAACGCTCTGGTTTCAACTGGATGCACACATAATTCTCAGAAATAGCGGTGACAAATCATGTATTGCATATTGGGACACTCATCTCAGATTGCAAAGTGTGAGAAATTCTCTTAATCTAGAATCAGGATTTTCCAAGGTCGGTAGAGCTGTCGAAGGAAATATCTGATTTCAAGGGCTCCATGTTCTTTGCAACGTGATAAAACATTTAATTTGTACTGCTTTTTGCTTCGTTTTCGGCTTTTAATATATCATTGTTAAGGAATATCTTGTATTCTTTCACACCATAAATTTTACAGTTTCGGTAATATTTACGCCCGATATCCATTACATTATTCTAAAGAGAAAAAGCAATTTACAAAAAAATGCTTTTCGATTTCTTATTCACATAGAATAAGTGATGCTACATAGGCAGAACAGCTTTGCAATTTAACGTATGCCCAACACTAAACCACCGTCTTTTAGGAACAGAAGACACTGACTGAGTGTTGGGCCAACTTTAAATTGCAAGGCTGTGCGATTTTGGTAGTTACTTTTTGTTGCTTGGACGTGAGATTATTTGATTTACATTCAATTTCTACGTAAAATTCTCTTATCGCTAATGTTATTTTATTGGCATGTCTGGTAGTACATTTTTCGGCAGCCATGCCGATACATTCATTTGCCTGAGGTTTCAGCATTCCGCATAATGCTTATAAATTTGTAAACGTTTGCAAATTTAATCCAACATTCATTAGCATGTTGTGAAGACACAAATTTATTGATATATTTAAAATATATTTAAAACATTTTGTGAAGAGAAGTTTCATGGCAGCTCACAATGTGATGCATATTTCTCTTCAGTGATTGTAAATGCGGAGGGGAAAAAATTCGTAGCTAAATTAAAATCAAAACAGCTTAGCTTGGCAATGAATGCAGATATTAAGGTAAAAAAGGTATTGAAAGAAACATATTTTTGAAAACCCCATTTAAAATTCGAGAGAACAATAAAAAATCCAGTATTTCAAATATCACTGCATGATGGTTATACTGTGTTTTGTGGTACAATTGAAAAGATCCTGCTACTTCTGTACATCGGTTTCGTGAGGAATATAAACGTTCTCCTCCTACTGACATCATGCGATATTAGTCACTCTTCATGATAACAGGTCGCACAGTGTATGTCTAAACATGTTACACAGAAACGTGTGTGTAAAGCATACATAAAAATCAAGCGTAAATTCAGTAGCCACGTAAGGAGGGTAAAACTGCATCTGGCACAGTTGAATTCTTGCGTGATGTGTGTGTGGCTAATTGCATGTCTCGAGCACAAATATTACTATGGTATGCCCAATGCAAAAATGTGCAGGAAGATTTGGAAAATGGCGAAAAGCTCGGACGCCCTATTTTAATGCGCACATGAGAACTCGTCGAGAAAGTCCCAGACGGCATAAGAAGTTTTCTTCGTGTGACATTGAGGCTGCTGTAATGGGAGCTCGGTGTTAATCAGAGGACGATTCGCCAAATTGTACTTAGTGTTAAGTTAGGTGAAAAAATTAATTTGTACTCGCTTTGTTTTGCATGATTTGTCAGATAACCAAAAGAAAACACGAGTTGAGTAAGCAAAAGACATCCTGGATACTGCCTAAAAAATGAAAAACATTTCTTCGAAGTATTGTGGCAATTGACGAGACAGGGTGTTTTCATTATTATCCTGAAACGATGCGTCAGAGTGATCAGTAGAAGTGGGCACACTTACCGAAGGAAAGAAGATCCGGTAACATAAGTCCAAAATCAGGAAAATGCATGTGTATTTTTACAATATAATGGGAATTCTGAATCACTAGTTCATCCCTGAAGGTTAAACTGTCACTAGTCATGCTTGCAGATTGATGTTTGAACGGCTGTGGAAGAAGAGAGTTTGGGTCACGCCGGAGTACAGAAAAAGGCAATGGTTCATTTTTCAAGATAAAGCAGCCTCAGACAAAGCATTCAATGTAGAGTAATTTCTGGCACGAAAACAGTTTTTTCTTCCTCTCTTTCTCATCATCATAGCCTTCCTAATTAAACTCCCCATCTTTTTTTCTCACCTCTGATTACTCAAACATCACTCACAGTGTCTGGAGTTATCACCGTGTCACTACTTTATATTTCCTAAATTAAAATTGCCTTTAAAATGAAATTTATTTTGAATTTATTGAAGACATACAGAGAGCACTTTGATATCAGTTTTACGTCCCATAGCAAAAGATGATCTCTGCAAGTCCTTCCTTTCTTTCGATGACTATGCTTCTTCTTATATTAACGGAGGAATTATATACTTCGAACAAAATATATTTATTCTCGTTTCCCTGCTTCTTGTTTTTAAATAATTATTCACATTTCTTAATGGCTGCACTGTGTATATCAGCGACAAAGAATTCGCCATTATGAATCTCAAGAAAACTGTGAAATAGCTCTTTGAAGAAAATAAATTAGATGCAAATAAAAATAAATGCATTGTTTAAGGACATAAGAAATCAATTTGTAGATATCGAATTGCCATTTTGCATAAAGAAGCACATCATATATGTTAGTATATAACATCATCTAATAAAATTAGAGCAATGGATCATAGTACCAAAATTTTGGCTTTCAAATGAAAAGTCCTAGCGGTGAAGCTATTTCAGTCCCACCCAAACTTGCGTTTTTGGAGAGCGAAGTTCAGTTGAGTTGACTTCAAAGATAAAGCGAGCACAAACAAGTTAAAATAGCCGGGTCTAATGTGGTACTAATGTGTCCCTGTATCTTTCTCCTCGGAATACGAAGGGATGACACAAAAATAAATATCAGATTACTCAAAACATATCGTGTCAGCCACTCACCCTTGGAATGGTTTCAAGCGTCCGTAATTTATTACTTAGTTGCTACACGTATTCAACACATTCGCTCAGAATTTTTACTGAAGATAAGATGGAAATGCCGGATTCACATATCACCTGTAATGATAATTCAAACAAGAAAAAAAGTTTAAAATATCCCCTTTTACTAACATGGAAAAATAAATCCGCCCTAGACTTCCACAAATAATCCACACTTTGACTCGAAAGGAAATATTAAGATTTAGAAAAAAAATCAATATTAATATTTAGAAATAATAATCATAATCTTTTTTTTGTTAAATAGTGGTCTGAAGACAACTGTGACCCCTCAGTTGGACACAAGCATTCGCCCGTCCCCAATTTCGGGTCACTGGCTCCAGAGAAGTGTGAGAGCCAGTGCCGTAACACAGACACATATTCATGCCTCAGCGGGATTCGAACCCAGTCCCAACTCGTACGAAGGATCATAAGTCAGTACTTAGAACACTGCTTAATTATTTTTTAGAAATAAATTAATGTTAAGATTCATATACATTAAAGTTTAGAAATAATAATAATCGATATTAAGGTTCAGAAATACATTTAAAATTTATATTATCGTTAACCCAGCTCATAGGAAAGGAAATATTTTAAAATGAAAATCAACGTTAATTCGGTTATAACGTAAATATTATGGTTTGCAAATTAAATTTCATATTCTGATGGGGAAATTAACTGAAGTCTGAGAAAATGTAGGAAAACAGCAGAATTTAAATGATCAGCAATACGTTGTTAACGGCAAAAGTAAGTGAAAAGCTAATTCAACGCTGAGTACAGTTGTGTTTCTTTATCAATAACAGATATAGAACCAATAGCCCGGAGACACTCTTACAGAATACCATATATTCCGTTGCTTCTCAACTGCAGAAGGTAAAAAAATCCGTCCTATTACGAATAAAGTCATGAAATAGATCAGATCAAATCATATGTAGAGTATTTTAGGAAGGGAGTGTCTGACCCAGATCTTAAACAACCCTTAGAAATAGGAAGCTATGAGATTTGGGCTAAGTGCCCGATAAGAAAGGGACACGGAAGCGAGTTGAAAGGGGAAGGAAGACGCCCTTATTTATTACCGCAGGGCCAGTACCCGGGTCCGACGCACGGCGGATATTCAGTGGTTCGAACGTTCGTACCTGCTGGGATCGAACCTGAGGTCTTCTCCGTGCAGTCACAAGCGTTGCCCACTAGGCCACTCACGGGAGCTCCCTAAAGTTATGATCATATGTAGAGGATTTTAGGATAGGAGTGTCTGACCCCAGGTCTTAAACAACCCTTAGAAATAAGAAGCTAGGAGATTTGGGCTAGAATGCCCGATAGCAAAGTGAAACGGAAGCGAAGCAGAAAGAGGGAGGAAGATGCCCTTATTTATTATCGGGTGCCTGTACCCTGTCCCTGAAGTTATGAAATTTCTTCTATATTACATATATTACATTTGCCGAACATATTACTGAGAGCTACTGAATTTAAAACCATTAATGCATTGAAACTTTGTAATTTTAATTTGAAGTGTGATATGAACAATATTTCTTCTGCGAAAGTATACTGATACTTAAAGAACGAAGGCTGATAAATAGACTAACACTTTTATCAAATAATACTAAGGAATAAATGGCATTTTGTTTAACAATGGACTCAACAGTTTGCCGACGTCTGAAGTCCGTAATTTTCTTCAATTTCTTTTAAAAGCCTTAGCACATACAAATCTTTGTTTCTGAATACATTTTAAACAATAAATTAAATATTACATTTGAAGGACCGAGCGTGGCTACATGAAAGATTAACAACAACAGAACTAGTAAATTCTTGAATTTGTTTCGAATTTTATCATAAAGAATTTCTTAAAAATTCGTACTCATGCTCAGAATGTATGATAAAAGGAAATGCACTGCGATGATATAAAGAGGGACTCACACGTTTGTACGAAATAAACAAATGTTATCTAAATAATTCTGATACACATAAAAATTTACGGTGTTAAAGTGATTCATTGAAATTGACATCTGAATTGGTGTTTTTTTCGTCAAACAGAAGGTGCTCCAATGGGGTCCCACTTATCTCCCATTTTAGCCGAGATCCTGTTGCAGTCTATAGAGCAGACTGTCTTGGCAAGTTTTTCTGTCCAACCTTTACTTCTGATGAGGTATGTGGATGACATGTTAATGTTCTGGACTTATTCTTTCTCTCTCTTGAGTCAATTTACAGAGCGTCTGTCTTCTGAATATCAAACCATCTCCTTTACCCAGGAACTTGAAGTTGAGGTAAAACTCCCTTTTTTGATATTTTATTAACAAGGCACTTAACCTCGAATCAACTTCATTACTAAGTTTACAGAAAACCTACGTTTATTCCCTGTATTATTCCTTTCACCTCTGCTCACCCTCCGGAACATAAATATTCTGCTTTTCGATTTTTGATTAAAAAAGCCTTTACCCTTTCTTCATCCCGCAAGATTCGCATTGATTTCATTTTTTTCATTTTATTCATTTTTCAGTTGCCACATATTACAGTTCATAATACAAGCAATATAATCAATTACAAAAAATGTTGCAACCAGGATGACCCTACCCCTAGTACTAAAAAGAAAAAAAGACACAGACAACAAAGAACAATACAAAAGACAAGTCAAAGGCATGTTGACTATAACTGAAAGATTAAATAAATACATAAGGGTATATAGATGCAAGGCCTATCCACAAGCCGTGCAATTAATCCAGCGACCAGCTCAGGTCAACTCAGCATTAATTGAGAGATTTGTTAATCAGGTGGTGCTTGAATTTTTTTAATAGGGCAAAATTATTAATAGATTTTATGTCACATGGCAAGGAGCTCCAAAGTTCTGGACCCGAATAATTAATATTCATTTTAATTGTTTCTGTCCGAGGGAAATTAGGTATGAGTGTTGACCGATTCCTGGTTTCATAAGTATGATTGCGAATATTTAATTATATTAAGTCATGGTATAAATCATTTTTAATTCTTCTGAACATTACTTTACGAAGATTATAGTCAAATAATTGTTTTATTGTAAGTATATTAAATTTATTTTGATTTACTTCTGACCTAAAGGTAAGATTAGGTACAGAATTATTAAGAGTTTTAAGTCTATAAATCTTATGTATCTATTCTGCAATACCCGTATTTTTTTAAGTTATATTGTGTTGTTTGCCCTCATGTCAGAATACAGTAATTTATATGCGTTTGTATTAGTGTGTAGTATAACAGTATCATTATTTTAGGGGACAAATTTATCATAATCTTACTAACTACCCCAATGTTTCTAGATAATATATTAGTCAAGATGTCAATATGCATATTCCATTTCAAATCAATACTCCCAAGTAAGAATCACTATTCACAAAATCAATTTTAACTCCATTCAAGACCACCACGTCACTAATAGATTGTAGTATTTGTAGTTTCGAAAAGATCATAGCCTTGGTCTTGCTTACATTTAATAATCAATTCATTGCTATTTAACAAATTCGTCACCAACACAAGTTGTGCATTTATTCTAGATGTAAGGTCTAAATTATTGTTACCCTTGAATAACATTGTTGCATCATCAGCAAATAAAATTAAATCATTACCTTTTACCACTGTAAAGAGATCATTAATATACAAATTAAATAATATAGGACCAAGAACCGAACCTTGCGGCACTCTAGAAATTATATTTCCCATTCTGGATTGTGTCATATCAATCACAGTATATTGCTTCCTAGCTGATAAATAACTTTTGAATAAATTATATGTAGAACCCCTAATTCCAATAGAAAATAATTTGGTTAGTAGAATATCATGGTTTAGCGTATCAAAAGACTTAGATAAATCTAAGGAAATTGCAATTGTTAAAGGATTATTTATAACATTTTGTTGGATTAAATTATGTGTAAATGAAATTGCAAGCTCTGTTGATTTATTTGGCAAAAATACAAATTAATTTTTGTTAAATATGTTATATTTTTGTATAAAGGAAAGTAATCTAATGTAAATTAAATTTTCTAGCAATTTAGCAAAAATCGTCAAATTTGCAATTGGCCGATAATTATTTGCTTTGTTTACCGAACCTTTCTTGTATTTGGAAGTAATTTTAGTTATTAAATAAGATTCAAGCTTTAACCCGGGAGTTCGAATTCCCGACTTCTCTCTTTCACAGGTTACTCAGTAAGTTTTCTGAACTACGATTTACCACTTTGGTATATGAAGCTCCTCTGTCTAAATTTGTTGGTAAATTGGATTTTATTCCACATGATGTTCCTTATTTGAAAAACGTCTGTCAGCGACTAAATTTATCCTTTGGAATCTGTACCCGAAATATCTTCTCACTAGTTCGTAGAGACCGGGATAAAGTCAATATGTTTAACAAACCAGGGGTCTACTCCATACCTCTGACCTCAGAAGACCCAAACCGTGACTCTAAGGTTTATATCGGTTTTACACTTCGATCGTTAAATATAAGACTGAAGGAGCACCAATATTCTCTACGAAGTGGAAACATCACCACAGCCCCCACCGTTGTAGTCAAACAGGAAGGCCACAATCTGGACTGGCAAAATTCTAAAGTTTTAAACTTTTCTGTTAACAAGAATACCATTTTTCTTTCGGAAAGCCTGTTTATTTTTAAATATTACGACGTCTGCTGTAATACGGACTTTCCGACTTCAGTCCCGAGACCTTGGAGACAGATGATCGCTCTCCCCATGACACACTTAGAAGGTGAAACTCTTACTTGAACATGTTCCTGATTTGTTTTTGGACTTTAGTTACTTCTTTTTTTTAATGTAAATGGCATCACCTGTATAATATTTATGACGTATAGCATCTTATTCACGAATACTATAGTATATAGTGTTCCGGGGCTTTTGGGCATGAAAATGGGGTCATGCCAGCCCCGAAAAATAGGGTTTTAAAACTGTAAATAAATTGAGTTTTATTAGGCAGTTTTAGGGATTTGTTTTAACTTATTGTACTACAGACAGCAAACTTATGTTCCTCATTTTCATCTATAACGTACGAAATCTTCATATTGAGATTTCCCTTCAGCTGCGAAGTTTTCATATGCTATAGCGTACCTTCATTGTTACCGTATACCATAAAACGCACGGAACATGGAGAGCGCAGCGAATATTTTTTATTCGTCACGACGTAAGTTAATGCTCAACGAAGCCCATTTGAACTTTTTAACTAACTGTCGTTCTTTACATGTGACGCCGAAATTTCTTCTAATCAAGTGTTATACTACCCTATTTACCAACAAGTAATTGGACACCTGTGATAGCAAAGGGAAGCGAAGTTTATTCACCTTCAATAGCTGGTGGAACCTCCACGAGCGGCGATTACAGCTGCGACCCTCCGGGGCATACTCTCAACCAGGCGTTGTACAACGGCTAGCGGTATATTTATTCCACTCGGCTCGGAGAAGACAGGTCAGTTTCTTCACCGATTTCGGACGGTGGGGGCACCCCTTAAGTCGACGCTCCAGCTCGTCCCAGAGGTGCTCGATAGGGTTAAAATCCGGGCTCTGCGCAGGCCAGTCCATTCGATTAACTCTATTGTCACCATATCAAGCCATCGTGGACCTCGCAACATGACAGTTAGCATTGTCATCCTGAACGTAACATGGGTCCACCCCGTAAAACTGCCACTACATAGGAAGCGCATGGTCACGGCGTTGAGTCCACCAGGAATTGCGACCAAGGGTCCCGTGCCATACCAGCAGAAATACCCCCAAAGCATAACTCCACCGCCGCCAAACTTCACAGTTGGCACAATACATTCCGGCAGGAGGCGTTCTCCAGGCAGACGCCAAACCCTGACCCTGCCATCCGAACGGTAGAGGATGAACCTTGATTCGTCGCTGCAGAGAACCTGTTTCCACTGTTTAATGGTCCATTGTCGACGTTCTTTGCACCGCGTTAGCCGAGCAGCGCTCTTGGACTTGGTGATCAAAGGCTTGTGAAGCACGTCCATGATTACCAAGCAGATGGGCTTCCTTACGGATCGTATTCATCAAAAGAACACTCCCGGATGCCAGCTAAAACTCCTCGCAGATGTAACCCATCGATTTGGTGCGGTTCTTCTGAATTTCTCTGGCTAGCACCCGTCGGTTTCTAACTCCCAGGTTTGTGGGTCTGCCGGATTGGGGCACATTCCGAAAGTCACCTCTCATCTTTCACTTGCCAATCACGTAGGCCACTGTCGATTTTAGGTATTTCAACTCGCTGGATATGTCACGTACAAATCGGCCATTTCTGTGACACTGACGATTACACCATTCTCGAAATCAGAGGGCTCCGAACTGCGTGTCATCTTGCATGCGACTGGTTACGCTGTTGTTTCCCACACGATATTTAATGGCGGAGGCCGTGACGTGTATCAAGACCGCAGATATCGTCGATTGCAGGGGTGTCCAATTATTTGTTGGAAGATAGTGTATTTTTCAAACAGACAAACGTGCCGTTTATAATTCTGAGGTGAAAAGGCTGGATTCTGAAATTCGATGGAAACGCAGCTATATTGATCTACCAGTCGGAAAACATATCAAGCCTATGTCTCCATGTCTGGTTTCACCTACCAATTATTATTAGGTAGGAACTTAATGAAATTCTTTACTTCACTTCAATCTGCGCTTAACACTGTTGAACAACCACATATCAATAAACTTCGTCTTTTAGTGGCTCACAACCCTAACCGGGTTCGCTATTCATGCCCATTTAATTATTCAACCAATGACTGACCTACATCAAACTCGTTTTTAAACCTCAGTTCTGTTCAACTATCGCATACTCAAACCTCTGCCCTAAACAGAATTTTTAAACTCAGTTTTCAAGTCTCTTCGGTTAACCCAATGCACTTAATACCTCAGCTTCAACAGATCATTAGTGATCTACCAGAGGACGAAAGGGAAGTATCCACTATAACTTGGCAACTTCTTGTTCTAAACAAACCAGATTTAAGCATGCTTTGAAGTACGAGAGTGATTAACTGCTAGAACTAGCTCGTAACCCTAACCTGTCTATACTAAGCGCAGTTAAATCTCACCAGCTTATTATCATGAATCGAAAACACTACCATAATAAAATGAAACAAGCAATAAATTTGTTCCCACATGGAACCCTTAAGTCGGACCCCACCGCAGCTACCATTTCTGATCTTACTAAACTGAGAAATTCTGGGTTTCTGCCATCATCTATCTCTACTAGGATGAAACCTCCTGCTGGTCCTAGGGTACCTGAGGCATTCGGCAAACTCAAGACTCATAAATCGGATCACCCACTAAGATTGCTGGTCTCAAGGTACGCCAGCCCAAATCGTCCGTTAGAAGCAAGCTTGGCTTCATACTTGAAACCCCTCATAATGAATTCCTCAACAACTATCAAAAGCACTACACAGGCTCTCGACCGTATTCAGGCTTTTAATTCTTTTGGAACTAATTTTATTGTGACATCTCTTGACGTAGTGTCATTATTTCCAAATGTAGCCCTTTCTTCTGTCCATTCTATTATTTTTGAAAAATTATCTCAAGACAACTCTATCTCCCCACTTGAAATTGATGCTGTTTTATCCGCCCTTGAACTTCTTGCAAAACGTTCCTATTTTAAATTCAATGACCAGTTTTTTCATCAAACAGAAGGTGCTCCAATGGGATCCCCCCTTATCCCGCATTTTAGCCGAGATCCTGTTGCAGCCTATAGAGCAGACTGTCTTCGCAAGTTTTTCTGTTCAACCTTTACTTCTGATGAGCTATGTGGATGACATGTTAGCGTTCTGGCCTTATTCTTTCTCTCTCTTGAATCAATTTACTGAGTGTATGTTTTCTCAATATCAAACCATCTCCTTTACCCAGGAACTTGAATTTGAGGGAAAACTCCCTTTTCTTGATATTTTATTAACAAGGCATTTAACCTCGAATCAACTTCAGTACTCAGTTTACAGAAAACCTACATGTATTCCCTGTATTATTTCTTTTACCTCTGCTCACCCTCCGGAACATAAATCTCCTGCTCTTCGATTTTTGATTAAAAGAGCCTTTACCCATTCTTCATGCCGCAAGATTCACATTGATGAATTAAATAAGATTCAAGCTTTAACCAGGGTGTTCGGATTTCCGACCTCTCATTTTCACAGGTTACTCAGTAAGTTTTCTAAACTATGATTTAAAATTTTGGTTTATGAAGCTCCTCTGTCTAAATTTGTTGGTAAAATTGGATTTTATTCCACATATTGTTCCTTACTTGAAAAAAGTCTGTCAGCGACATAATTTATCCTATGTAATCTGTACCCGAAATATCTTCTCACTAGTTCGTAGAGACCGGGATAAACTCAATGTGTTTAACAAACCGAAGGTCTACTCCATACCTCTGACCTCAGAAGACCCAAACCGTGACTCTAAGGTTTACATCGGTTCGACACTTCGATCGTTAAATATAAGACTGAAGGGGCACCAATATTCTCTACGAAGTGGCAACATCACCACAGCCCTCACCGTTGCAGTCAAACAGGAAGGCTACCAACCGGACTGGCAAAATGCTAAAGTTTTAAACTCCTCTGTTAACAAGAATACCATTTTTCTCTCGGAAAACTTGTTTACTCTTAAATATTACGACGTCGACGTAATCCATTGTGATCTACTCAAGTACCATGCTGAATACGCAGTAAGTATTCATGGGTACAGAAATCTTATTTACAACCTTGAACTTTTCAAAACGCTCATGTATAATGTATTCTAAAATTCTTAGAAATGCTTTATTAAACTATTTAATCTAAAACTTCTAGGCAGATCTCTATCAATTAATGAGTTAACAAGAAAAGCTCTTTAGTGATCTAAACAAAATTTTCCACAGCATAGCCTTTTCCACTAACGTTCTTTCACTGCCGTAAAAATCAGAATTATTGGAACTCGTCTTTCTTTTCTGAGTGAAAGAGTAATATTTACAGCAATCTAACAAATCAAAGATACACTATATTTACAGAGTGATGTTGTTATCAGTGCGCTCAAAATCACTATAAAAAAGTATGTGGAAAGCGTATGACAACGATGTAAATAACAAACACATCTGTTTTCAGGACAAATTTGAAGATGTGATTCCGTTTATTGGTGTAAAATATGACAAGAATGGTAGTTCAAATAATATCCGGAAACTTGAAAATTTCGTCGTCCTGGTACGGGGGTAATCGAACCCGCGTCTCGCACCCAGAACGAATAGGTCTCAAGTTTCTGAGTAATTTGAATTTAACACATCATAGGTACCGCTTGTCAGTAGTAGTAAATGGGGGTTTTAATGACAAAGGAAGCTGCCCACGGCTCCGCCCACTGTAGCCCACGTGCTCCCCACGGCCACGGCCACTGCGGTCCACGAGCTGCCGCACGGACGGATGTGGTCAATCATGACGTCAGTTGCTGCCATTTTATTCCACGTTTTCTTTCCGGCCATCTTTTGTACGCCACGTGTTTTGGGATGAATCATCGTCACGTGTTTTGGGATGAGTCATCGTTTCCTCCGACCATACCATTTTGTGTGCCCTGTGTTTTGTGATGAGTCATTGTTTTGTGATGAGTCATTGTTTTTTCCACCCCTTTCTACTTCGCTTCCGCATCAATTTTCTATCGGGCACTCTAGCCCAAATCTCCTAGCTTCCCATTTCTAAGGGTTGTTTAAGACCTGGGATCAGACACTCCCTTCCTAATATCCTCTACATATGATCATCATCATCTACTCTCCATTCAGTTCTAGGTCGTAGTCACCTTTCGTCCGAATTTTTCTAAACGCTTTTTTGAGCTGCTTGTGGAAGTTTCTTCACGTTTTTGAGTTGTTTCGTTGACGATGTGGAAACTTCAAATCCAACCCCTCATCAGTCTGCCAGTGACGATGTAAGATTTTATTTATTTGCATGCTTTATTTTTTGTTTTATGCATGAGTGTATTGATATGTTCTAAAGTTCTCCACAAGTTTCAAATATTTTTAGGCGGGTTACATTAGAAGTATGATAAATGGCAGATGCTTATGCAGGAGTCTGTAAAATCGTTAGTGTAACAATGTTCAAAAAAGCGTGCTTTATATTTACTACAAGATCACTTTAACTTGGGATTCCATTTCTGTATGAGCCTTCTAGGTGTGATATACATTACAGAGAGTTACCTCCAAAAAAAAAATGAAAGAAAAATCTGAGATTCATTTAAACATTCGATATCTTTTTCAGTACGTTTCCCCAAAGAAATTTCTAAAGTTCCGTACTTTATTCTTTTAGTATATTTATTTCTATAAAGGGTAAAAGTGTGATTCTTCTATCTTCTTTTCGATAAATTATTTGCACGTGCCTGTAACGTGCACATACATGCTTCACTGATAAGGCACTGCTTTAGATACCATTTTTGCCTGGAAACATCGCGTTTGTTTCAGAAGACATTTTTTATTTCCATCGTATTTTACAAAGCTTAATTTTTCCATGTTATTGATATTTCTTTAAAGATAATATTTTCTCTTTCATTCTATTTTCACTGAACACTGATTTTAAGTTTTGTTTTCACGTTCCGTATTTATTTACACGTGTTCATACGTGCTTCACCGATGAGTCATTGATTCGCTCTCGTTGGGAACACCGCGTTTGTTTCAGAAGACATTTTTATTTCCATCGTGTTTTACACAACTTAATTTTCCAATGTTATTGATATTTCATTTACGACGATGTTTTCTCTTTCATTCCACATTGATATTAAAAGTTTTTTCGTTTGAGCTACGTATTTTTTTAATGTGTTGTTCACTGATGAGTCATCATCACCATGTTTGTACGCGTGTTATCGATGAGTCATTGATTACATCTGGTTGGGAACATAGAGTTTGTATCAGAAGACATTTTTTACTTCTATCGTGTTTCACACAACTTAATTTTTCCATGTTATTGATGTTTCACGATATTTTCTGTTTCACCCCACTTTCATTTGATGTAGATTTTAAAAGTTTTCTGTGAAAGCTCAGTATTTATTTGCACGTGTTCATGCATATGGTTTTCCATGAGTCATTGGCTCCCTCTCGCTAAATGTTTGTTTCAGAAGACATTAGTGTTTCATCAACTTAATTTTTCATGCTAGAGTTTTTAAGAATGTGATTTTTTTTTCACATTGTTTTCACTCAACATTGGTTTCCAAATTTTGTCATTAGAGCTGCGTATTTATTTTTTCACTGATGAGCCATCATCATGATTGGAGGGTTGATCTTACAGAAATATTATCAAAAAGAGTAAAATTACACACTGTTTTCAAAAAACATATTCAAATAGAAAAATTTCAACGTTTATGACAGGTTTTTTTTTTTTTTTTAGTTTTCTTCAGAGTTATTTTCACTGTGTATATAATTTAGAAAACCGTTAGGGGGATGGAGGGTTAAATCACATTTTTTTCCCTGACCAAATAACTGGGGAGGGGGAAAAATGCGAATTAACCTTCCATCCCCCTAACGGATTTCTAAATTATATACACAGTGAAAATAACTGTGATGAAAACTTAAAAAAAAAACTAATCATAAAAATGGAAATTTATCTATTTGAATGTTTTTTGAAAACAGTGTGTACTTTTACTCTTTTTGAAAATAATTCTGTAAGATCAACCCTCCAATCATGATGATGGCCCATCAGGCAAAAAATAAATACGTAGCTCTAATGACAAAAATTTGGAAAACCAATGTCGAGTGAAAACAATGTGAAAAAAAAATCACATTCTAAAAACTCTAGCATGAAAAATTAAGTTGTATGAAACACTAATGTCTTCTGAAACAAACACTTAGCGAGAGGGAACCAATGACTCATAGAAAACCATATGCATGAACAGGTGCAAATAAATACTGAGCTTTCAAAGAAAACTTTTAAAATCTACATCAAATGAAAATGGCGTGAAACAGGAAATATCGTGAAACATCAATAACATGGAAAAATTAAGTTGTGTGAAACACGATGGAAAAAAATGTCTTCTGATACAAACACGGTGTTCCCAACGAGAGAGAATCAGTTACTCATCGGTGAAGCACGTATGAACATGTGTAAATAAATACGGAGCTTTGAGAGAAAACTTAAATACAGTGTTCAGTGAAAATAGAATGAAAGAGAAAGTATTATCTTAAAAGAAACATCAATAACATGTAAAAAATTAAGCTTTGTGAAACACGATGTAAATAAAAAATGTCCTCTGAAACAAACGCTATGTTTCTAGGCAAAAATGACAGCTAAAGCAGTGGCTTATCGGTGAAGCATGTATGTACACGTTACAGGCACGTACAAATAATTTATCGAAATGAATATAAAAGAAATACACTTTTAACCCTTAAAGAAATAAATATACTGAAAGAATAAAGTACGGAACTTTAGACATTTCGTAGGGGAAACATACTGAAAAAATATCGAATGTTTAAATGAATCTCAGATTTTTCTTTCACTATTTTTTGGAGGTAACTTTCTGTAATGTATATCACACGTAGAAAGCTCATAACAGAAATGGAATCCCAAGTTGAAGTGATCTTGTAGAAAATATAAAGCACGCTTTTTTTAACATTGTTACACTAACGATTTTACAGACTCCTACATAAACAGCTGCCATTTAGCATACTTCTAATGTAACCCGCCTTAAAATATTTGAAACTTGTGGAAAACTTTAGAACATATCAGTACACTCATGCATAAACCAAAAAAAAAAAAAAAAAAGGAAGAATAAGGCATGCAAATAAATAAAAACTTACATCGTTACTGGCAGACAGATGAGGGGTTGGATTTGAAGTTTCCATATCGTCAACGAAACTACTCAAAAACCTGAAGAAACTTCCACAAGCAGCTCAAAAAACGTTTAGAAAAAATTCAGACGAACGGTGACTACAACCTAGAACTGAATGGAGAGTAGCGTTCGCGTCGGCACTTTGATATCCCGCTCAAGCGGTGATGTCATCCCAAGCGTCTGTACGAACCCTACCATGACTGTATCACTAACGTCATAGTGTTACCTGCTAGCACGGAGGTGTCACTCAACAAAGCGAGTCATCTCAAAACACGTGGCACAAAATGGTATGGTCGGAGAAAACGATGATTCATCCCAAAACACGTGGCGCACGGAATGGTATGGTCAGAGAAAACGATGTCTCATCCCAAAACACGTGGCGTACAAAAGATGGCCGGAAAGAACACGTGGAAAAAAATGGCGGCGACTGACGTCATGATCGACCACATGCGTTCGTGCGGCAGCACGTGGGCCACAGTGGGCGGGGCCGTGGGCCACAGTGGGCGGAGCCGTGGGCAGCTTCCTTTGTCATTAAAACCCAGATTTATTACTTTTCTAGTCGAAGCAACGGCATTCATATTTACCGAATCTGGATTTATAAAACTCATCTTTATCCGTGATTGCCAGGAGAAGCAGATAAATCATGAAATAACGGATAACACCAGTATACAATAAGATTTTTATATTTGCATCTCATATTGAATAAATACAAAATTTGCAATGTATACTGATGTAATCCCGTATTTCATGATACATCTGTGTGTGTTCTAATCTTTTCTTTTTACTAGTTATTCTCAATGCAAAAATGTCATGCCCTGCCATAGTTCTGACTATTTTCTGACCCAAATGACCTTGTACGTACGGCGATGATTGGATTGGGAGTTTAGACAACAGAAGAAAAATTTTGTTTCATACATACGAGCAACAATGTACACTATTTATGAAGAACTTGTAGCTCAATGTTCCGCCTACTAAATAAGCCTGGCTTTGTTTTTTCCACTAGATTAATCTGTATGAGGGAATTCAGAAGGACAAAGGCAAATGGCAAAATAAATAAAATTATGGAAAATATTAACTAAGCAAATGTTAACATTCTGCATTTGAAGGTTATTAATAGTGTATCTTTACTCTTCTAGTAAAAAAATTAACTACAGTATTAATGACACCCAATTATTTTCTGGATTCCATTAGATACGAATCATTAGAATGTCTTCCTGCAATTTCGCAATACTGTTTCTCTACAGGTCTCTGTTACTTGCTGTTTTAGGAAGAGAAATCCACAGTGAAGTAAGCCTTCATAATCGCAAAACACCGACTCCATTAATTACTTTACAAACAGCTGAAACTTAATTTTTCTTGGAGGTTGGAGGTTGTGGATGCTTCTGTCATTAGATTCCGTTTTTACACCGGGGTGCAATAGTGTGCATCATTGTTTCCACCCCGTCAGACTGCTTTTAATGCAAACGAGTTTATTTGATCGTGATAACTGGTGATGTTTTCGAGTGAAGCAGCTATTCTGTCGAATTTGTGTCTTTTAGTCAGCATTTTTGGACTCACCCACAAGAAAATTTAAGAAACCCTAACTCTGTGATGAACTCATGAACACCACTGTTAAGAATGCCTGTCTGTTCATCAATTTTACGAATTGTCACTCTTCGATCTTCTGTTATTAAACCTTCGACCAGAACACAATTGTCCTCTGTGTGCTAAGTCCTTGGTCTGTTTCTGTGTTCATCGGGATAATTGTTCAATTCCGTTCCACCCCGTTAGAATTTGCTGCATGACAGTGACACCACTTTTCTGCTTAAAACGTCCTGTCTATAAATATCCACAAGGCCGCTATAAATATACCTTCGAGTGACACTTTTCGCTTACAGAAATCTGATGAATGTGCCTACTCCTGACTTGGAATACTTTTCACTAACACCATTCAGTGTGTTCGCTTGCCAACCGCAGAAAACTTATCGGAGAACATCAGCGATTCCGGGACTACTGCTCTTTATCCATACGATATACTAGCAAATCTTGCATCACACTTCCACATGTATGTCGTGCATCAATGCCAAGTGCTCCTTTTAATATTGGACAGCTCTCGGGCATTAAGAAGTTTAGAATGCTGATAAAAAAATCGATTGTAAAACGGGTTTTGGTTGAGGATCAATGTTTGAAATCCAAGCGACTTAAAACACGAGCATAGCAAAAATTTAGAATTTCGCCTACACTTCCCCAAGACGGTTTAGCGTAGTAAAGGGCAGACTTTGATTTAAGTTAGCTTCGGCTTCAGAATTATACTGCTCACAAAAGAACAACACACATTTCGTTTCTTTTTCATGCCTAGTTCAAGGCAATTTTCAAAAACCAGAGGGATTAAATCACAAATATGGAAAAACTTAATAATTTATATTTATATACGTTTTTACTTAAAAAATACTGAATGCAACTGATACATAATGACACAAGTACTTTCCCAAATTTTGTATTTTTTTGCTCAAAGGTTTTGACGTCATAAAGCTGACGTCAAAAACCTTTGAGCAAAAAAACTGCAGAAGCTGAATTGATAATTTTACGTATACAATTTGAAACAAATAGTACAATAGAAATTTAGAAGAAAATAACAATGTAAATATATGAAGAAATAGTCAATGCTGTTTGATTACATGCAGAAGCAGCAGAAACGTGAGCGGTCGTACTGAAACTTGCAGGATGGGTGGGTTACTTCAGGAGAATCAAAAGATACCATTAGCAAAACACCTGCAACGACCACTCCATTCAGAAGGTCGTGAGATACTAGGGCAGGAATAATTTCGACTACGGAAAATCTGAAAGTTCTCAGATATTTATGTTCAGTTGATTATAATGTTCTTGTCTTGGGTTGCGTAATGAGTAGCATGGTCCATAGGAAATCGGGAGGTGCGTGCTCAATTCGCTCTCCATGACGGTGAAAATTTTCAAGTTTCCTGAAGGAAGTTGTTACATGGAATACAGTGAAAATATTCCAATAATAGCGTTTTATCTTTACCATTAAATTTGGTACTCGCTACTGTGCATGTAACTCCTTATCATAGTAATATTCAGCTAAAATAGTTTTTTTCCATTCGTTAAAATGTTTGTCACTAGAATGTCTGTAGAGACGACTTTTACGGTTATAAATTGTCCTGAAATTCAGGAAATCTCAATTTTTTTAACAGTAAGCCTAAATTACTGTCAGAATAACTATCAAATGGGAAAGAAAATGCTTACAAAATTAGCATATTACTCAACAGTAGTTTCAGTGGGGCTTTAATCAGCTGAATAATACATGTATTGTTTAAAATAAATGAAAAAAGAGGACAGTTTTTTCATTGCAAAAATCTCTTTGAAGGTCAAAAGCGATCAGTAGTTTCCCTGCAATTTTTTTTAATAATAATAAATATTCTGTTCTTCTGTCAGTACAGCACATGAAGGTTATGTAATTTCAGAGAAAAAAATATTCTCATTATGATTAAAATTAAGCTAGGTGTCAGCTTCCCAATTTAAATAAGGCTGGATAGAGTAACACGGAACCCACCAAAGCAGAGTTATCGGCCTTTTTTTTTTTTTTTTTTTGGTTGGAGGTTTAACGACCACCGTGAGCAACTCAATGGGCTATAAGCTGTCGCCCGTCCCTAATTTAGGGTCACTGGTTCCAGGGAAGGGAGAGAGCCAGTGCCGTAAGACAAACACAACATCCATGCCTCACCGGGATTCGAACCCGGACCCCGTTCGGATGAATGATCAGAGGCCATCGCTTAGACCACTGCGCCACCGGGGCGGAATCGGACTTTTAATACTTATGTTTAATCCGAAGGCGATGATGCAGACCTAAGAATGAAGTATAATTTTTGACGATATTAATCCGGTTTTTGGTGTAAGTATAACATGGATGCTGAAATACACCAAAAAACGTATATTGCTGTAATTGTACCATTTTTTGGGGTAATACACTAAGAAACGGATTCACATCTTCAAAATTTGTATTGTATGGTGTAATCCCGTATTCCATTCATGATAAGATTGACGTTCCCGTACTAATCGCACCTGTTTCTCTTGGAACCAGCTTGGCCAGCTACATTTCAACACGCGACCAATTCGCCATGTTGTACAATGTGCTCTGGGATGGGAAGCTTTAATACTCGTGGATTTCACGGATAATTTCTTTTGAAAGAGCAAATTTTCAATATGATTTTGCGTTAAACTATTCTTGAATACAACTACGAGTATCCTAGTTTTTTCGTTGCTGTAATAAACTCTCATCCATTTTTCAGTTTTTCGCACTCCAAAATATTTGGAGAATTTCCGATTCATAAGAATATTACTTCTTCAGTTTAATCTTCACAACTTTAGTTCAATATGTTTGTTCTTCAAGTTTGCACCTTCATGTTCTTCACAAATGTAGTTTCTTCTGTTTTTTTCCTTTTGTCCACGTTATCCTGTGAAAGTAGGTGAGCATTGTTGTACTCATCTTTCCATCCATTCTACGCTTTTAGATTTTAATGTATTGTCGTGTGCATTTCTGGATACTAACTTTTCATTATTTTATGGTAGCGCTTTGCAAAATATTTGAATAAAATTCAAAGCGTGGGATTCCCCACGCACTCCGTTTTTACAAATAGTCTCCCCAATATTTGTGTTGTCAGAAAGGTGTTTTCTTCGGTCAATCGCTGCGCCTATTTTCATATATATAAATATGTTAGAAAGGAAGTGTAACATTTCTTCGGAATCCTTTCTTCAGTACATCTGCAATTTAAAAAACACTTTTTGTGTGGGTCATATGTACTTTTATAACACTTTTCTCCAATACTTTCTGTTTATTTTCTTTTGCGAAGTTTCAAGTATAATAATTCTACGTAGTAATAAATAATGCAATGTGATCACTAAAATATCAGCAAAATAAAAATTACAAAAAATTTAAAATTGTTTTGAATTGGTATTTGTAAAAAGGTCTGATTTAGAAACACCTAAAATACAGGTACAATTTTGGCGTACCAAATTCTGAGACGAAAGGTTGGGAAAGGTATTTTTGTGATGTATCGGGTCACCATATTAAAATTTACCTAATCCAACATGCTTGCTGTGTATTTAAGTATATTTCTCTGTCTATATATGCCAATAAGCAAGGATTATATTTTCTATTTTCATCTACTGCCTTGGTGTAATTCAAATCATCCAGATATACCTTGCACTTTATTTCTCTTAAAAATTCTTATATTAAGAAATTTCCTCATTTTTTGGAAGGATCTCTTAAAAACGGCTGTTGTGCGTTTAAGTGCTTAACGCACTTTTCTTATTGTTAACAATTTTGTGCTAAAATTTCGCGGTGGTAACGTTTCGTAGAATTTGCTATTCCATGGTCGAGAGACCCCCTAAGTATGGCTGGTGTGCTTACGTGAGGTGATTACAGGCAATACTTCAGTGCAACGCAAAGTGTTTGTCGGCAGAACGTTTCGAGCAGGAATGTCTCGCTTTAATTGCTCACACATAATATCGCTGCACTTTTGAGAAAATATTTGATATGTCATGATATGGGGATTTAAATATGAATTTATCAATAGCACTGCACACAGAATATATAATTTTATTTTGGATTTCGATTCATGCACATTTCAATTGTTAGGTAAACTGCTATACAATAGGAACATTGAATGACAAAATAGGCGGGGGCATGATGGATGGACTCCTAGTCGTATCACGAAAGTCAAGATATATGAACTATTTCTCTAACCGTACAATTTAGCTAAAGAATCCCGATCATGAATTATTACCATTCAAGAGGCTATGATTGACAAAACTATCAGACATATATTATCAATAATGCGTAATTTATTTGTAGATCTAGATGGTAACAAATGGTTTTCTGAAAAAAAAAGCAATTTTTCGGTGCCAATGATTTTTTGTAAAATATTTCTATCAAACCGCAATAACAATCGGCAAGGCAGTCTAAAAATAAATATGAACATGTGGTCAAAGTGGGGCTGAAGCTTTGTTTTTTGTCTGCAGTTTTATTTTCAGTAAGCCTAACTGGTTTGAGTTACATCGGAATGGATAGAGACAATGGGGACATGGGCAAGATGGCGAATGTGTAAGCTGGCTGCCGAATCCGAAGGATGTGTAACCCTTTGCTAGAGCAATAATTAGAAAAATCACGATGAAAGTACATAGACATAGGGCTGGATCAATGAGGTAAACGATCAAAAGAGGAATGAGTAACTCAGGTTCATCAAGGAACTGAATAAGCAGCACTTGAAATATGTGTGCAAATCTTATGAACAAGGCAAGTTTGAGCAGTTATAACAAGGGCTGTCATGTTTCACGTGACAGCCCTTGTTATGAGGCCATGCCTCTCGACAGTTTCTATGGTGTAATATCTTACAAACTTCAAAACTTCGCATTGAAAATAACTGTCCACACATTGGAGCTTTTTTTATACGTTTCACATACAGTATGTCAAAGGCATTAGAGCAGTGAAAAAATGGTAGACCCTTTGCGATGTAAACTATAAAAGAATGTGTGCAAAAATAGTAACTATGGTGAAATACCAAAAATAAGAGAATAAAGTGGTTTGATTTTTAATTTAGAAAAATATGTAGTAAAAGGTTTGAATTTATATAATATCAGTATTTAAATTTTTCAGAAAACCGGAGGAGGAAATCCATTTAATTGAAATGTTTTTGTGAACTTTTGAGTCATGTTACAAGTATAAATGCGGTTAGCAACATTTTTGCACGGAACGTTTTTTCCCCACTGAGCAGTAAGAATAACGCTTTTCTTCAATACTTCCACAGAAGAACGAAGCAGTACTAAAATACCGTGAACCCGTAGATACGCGCTTTTCGGTTGTTGATTTTGCTTACGATACTGTTGCATACCGGGCTCCCTGTGTTTTGTTATTTCACTTGAAACTTGAAATTTTTCGTAACTATCATGTTATTATATTATTTAAAAAAACGAAAAACCAAAATAAAAGTACTGTTGATCGCACTGAACTGAAGACTCGTGCACGAATTTTGTTAAATAATACTACTAAAATGATTTAATTTCATAACTGGAGTTTATGCCGCACTGGTGGCGCAGTTGTCTGAGCTGTAGGTTTTGACTATTTGTTGGAGACATGTCCCGGTTCAAACAAAGTCGGTGGCGATGCGTTGAGGTTGTGTTTATCTTCCAGCAGTGTCTCTTTACCTGGATAATACCAGTAGCCCTTAATTAAGAACGGGCTACTGTTCATTGCCCATTAAGTTGGTCTTGGTCAGTGCACTGGAAAAAAATTTAGTGGGGTGTGTTCACGGAAAATTTCTGATAATAACATGTAGCGAAGTTGACGTCTTTTAACGAAATTTCCTTTTGAAAAAGTGAACGTTTTTTTAACGTCTGTATTTCTACGGGTCGTCCGTAATCAGAAATTACGTTCATTTCAGGATAGCCTGCTTCCAGTTTTTTTGTGTATATGCAGATATTCCGCAAAACCGACGAGTCTGAATCATTCAGCCCTTATGCCAGAGAATCATTTTGCTCCGAATGGGAATCGACCCGACGCCGTTCGGTGGAGATCGGCAGAAACGAGCGTCTTAACCACTGAGCCAGGAAGACTTCGAAATAGTGGTCACGTTCAACCATAAGCTCTCATCGCACTACCATTTTTTTATCGTTAAGCAAGTGAACTAGTGCTTTTAGTTGCTGTTGCAGATATTTTTAGTGCGTTTTTAATACTTTTAAGTTTATCTGTAGGAGGACTTATCACAAATTAAGAATAATTTTATTAGGATTTTTCGATTATTCGGAGCACCACAATGTTTTGAAACTTTAAATCTATTTTCTTAAGTGACATTAAGTTTCAAATATCTTTAAGAAATGGTTTTTTGTAGTATGACATCTTAAAACGTTCATTTATATACTCTCCTCTTGATTAATGCAAGTAGTTAATCTTAACCGCTCCGCTGGGTAAAGAACTAGAGGTAGTTCCAAATTTTAATAGTACCAGATGGTCAAAAATGTAATTATCGATAGAGTGTTGGCAAAGTTTCTCTGGAGAACAGATGCGTTGTAATTGGGTTTGGGTCACTCAGACTTACTTTCAACATATTCTTTGGAAAAAGCAGCTGCAAGCTGTCATTTTAAATGATCCCTAAGATGTGACGTATTGCCCTACGTTTTGTAGTTTTTCCCGGAAAGGTTATAGTTAGAGTAGACCTTGCCTTTTTCAAACGAAACATGTGCTGCGCAAAAGATGGTTTACGTTTATTCATTGTTACTGATTAATCACTTTCAACGAATTGCAATTTCAGCACCTGACGCACGTTTAAACTTCCAGTTAGAACAACGAGAACAATGCTGTTGATTTTGTATTTATTTGACTGAAATGTACAATTGCGCTTTGAGCTTGACTTAATGTGAAGAGCAATAATATATGAAATCCATTTACCCTCATCGTTTACTCATTCTGTTACAAATAACCTTAGTTTCGCATTGTCACCATGTGTCAATATGGCCTGGCTCGATCTTCTCGACACCAGTGTGAATGAGATCAAAGTGAGCGTTCCAATCATCAGTGATATCTTTTGAAGCTGAATAGTTTACAGTTACACCACTGAAAAACGTAAAACTATCGAAAATTAGGAAAACCTATCGATGCACTGAGTTGGACGACGCAATCGATAGTACCTTAACTTTTACTCCACAGACTGATATATAGATATCGTACAATCCTTTACACGATTACTTAAATACACGGTTTCTTAAAGTGAAGCTATATATATAATAGCTGGTGAGCAATGTGGGGGAGAGGAGAAGAAATATCTTGTACCACAATGACTACAATGCTTTCTATAAGCTATCCACAATATCGATCTGGCTACAGACCTTCAAATCTGTTTTTGTCATAAGGATCCCGAAAAAGTGAGAACGGAAATTTCCTTTCAATATAGGAAAGGAATTGTGGAAGAAATTTTGAAAATCCAAAAGTTTCCTGGCGAACGAAAAATTCGTGAAATTCAAGTTTCCTCGCGTCATTTCACAGAAAATGTTACATCAAAGACTTTCGTCTTTAATTCACGAAAGGAATCATGGAAAGGGGCTCGTGAATTTTATAAAGTATTTTAGTGTCACTCTCTCTCTCGTTAAGCCGCCATATTGAAAATATAATTAAATAAATACGGTAAATCTACCACCGACACGCGGTTGCACCTTAACATTACCTCAGATTACTGCTGTTGCGTTTCTTAAAAACAAAAGTAACATTCTTATGAAATCACAATGTATGCTATAGCAGTTGTGCTACAATTATGAGTAAGCGTCAAAATCGTCTTGCTGAAATGGGAAAACGTTTACACTTGGATCAGTGACTAAATTTGTGGCGTGTTTTTTTAATAGAAGATGTCATTCAGAGTAAGGTTCCTAGTCTCTTATTCACCTCGTAGCAAATGAGGAGAGTCAGCTATGAGCTCTTAACCTGGAGCAGAGTAGAGTTTGTTAAATCATAAACATAATATGAAATTTGTTCAGTGTTTCAAATTTATGCGTTATACTGTATGTCGAATATGCTTAAATGTTAACCTTGTTTTTTGTTTCATACTGCATTATTCAGATGATCGAAAAGCAGCACAATCCATTGGAAATTCAATATTGGTCGATAAAATTCTATAGTTTTAGTTAGATCTCAAGCAACAGCTGAAGACTAATTGAAACATTTACGAATTATAATTATTCAGGCTTAAAAGATGTTTTACAACAGGAAACCTATTTAAAGGCAATCGTATACAAATATCGTTATAGTACTGATGTTCCAGTCTGTATTCGGAAATTTTGAATGTAATAATTTGTTATCATAAAAATTTGACAACTTCGTAAATCATTTCCTCTTACCTTATCTAATGAATTACATATTATATTTTTTGACATCTAACTCAAGCAAAGGGAATAAGTTAAAGAATAAATCGTCATATGTTCTGTGTTTTTAAAAATACCTGAAAATATTTAGTAAATTTTAAGGAATATGAATCTATACCGTAACATTTTTTTAAAATGGAATTAAAAATAATGAGAAAAAGGCTAAGCTTGTTTACTCATAAATGCTGAAGCACAACGTTTTATCGTAAACAACAGCCAAGGAACATTGTTCCAAAGTTATTCGGGTGGCACTGGGAAATTAGGTGTATCGTCGGGAAAAGGACGTCCGCAGGTTTCAGAAGATATCATGTATGACTTTGAAGTTTTCATTGCCATCAGGGCAATCTGGAACGCAACTTCACTACAGTTTCTCGTATTACATCAACTGTTTCTGCTGTTCTATAATAGTTACAGAACTTCCCACAACACGCGCAATAACTATAATTTTTAGGAAACTGAGATCTCATTTTGCCCACTTCTACTGCACAACAGCTATTGCACCTGAGATTGTTGCACTTCTACGCGATAGCCGACATCGTAATTCACTCCTTTACCGTATTGCTCATACCGCTGGTTATATCGTGCCTGTGATTTGCATACGGCTCATTCTGTTTACCGCAGTCGCAGCCGTTGTTTCCCTAGTTTTGATAAAATCTTGTACATATAAAGGCTTTTATTAAATACCTTATATCTTCTTAAATTATGTTTCCATGCGCTTAATTCTGAAACCACGCAGCCGATGAAATCTTGCGAAATGTTAATACATGAAATGGCCACACGTTTGGAAGTTAAGAATTTTTCGAAAACTGATAAAAAGTACTGCTTTTATTTCTCTTAAAGGCAGGTTTTATCTTTTAATTATGAAAGTGAAACGACGAATTTTCTTCTGCTTTAATTGAAATTTTGCATAACGTTGCGGATCTAACAGTAGTGTAAAAATCCGTGCGGCTTTTTTAAAAATCGGTGTTTAACTTTTTAATATCGTTGTGCTTGCACTTACGTGACACCCCTCGTTTCGTTCATATAGAAGGTTTTTTTGGGGTTTTTTTAATGTTTGTGACCCACAAAGTTAGCCACTGAAATTCCAGTCAATGATGAACAAGTTGTTTTCAAATACACGCTTGATTCCTTTAGGAAGAACGCCCGAAATAGGTAGATCCCGGATAATGATGCAATCATTATGCAAAAAAACAAACTTGAGCAACTGAGAAAGAATGCAGATTTCTAGTATAAACTGTATTGTTCAATTACATGCCAAACAAGCATTAATAACTTTCTGAGTTAAGTTGAAAGATTAACGTAGGAGCCATTGTCATCTTAGAAACAAGTGTCTCAAAGAAAATTCTTCGGTGGAAAAAATTCAACCTCAGAATTACAGTGAAAAGAAATGGAAAACCCGTTCCACTTATAACGAAGAGTCCATTGCTTTCAAGAATGATCGTGCAGCTGAAATAAATCCGACGTTTTTCAGTTTAAGTAGTAGCTACCTTGGAAATGCGCTCTTGGTTTGTGGCTGTTGTTAACGGGATGTGGTGTCAAACTACGGACCACACCTCCGTGGGGAATGTTATATGGATTCACTACAGTCTGTGTTCCCTGTCGGATCACAGAGTGTTTTGTTTAGAATTGAAAGCACTTCCGAATTCAGACAACCTTGTTTTCTACGATCAAGATACCTCACGAAATTCATTACAGAGTGAATTTTGGTAAGGATCTCAGAAGTCCGCGTATCCCTCTTCCTGGAGGTGAGAGCTTTGCAGAAATTATACTCAGAGCTCTTGTAAAACTCTCTCAGCCATTCAACAGAAGGAACGGCCTTGAAAGTCTTAAATCTGAGGAAATGCACACTACCTTGCACGCAACCTTTTACACTGCATTTAAACAATATTCGATTTTCTCACATATTCATACAAAGCTGTGAGTTCTTTCTTTCAGGCCAGGATGAGGGCTGTCAGGCACAGACACCGAGGGACCTGGAGCCTGTAAATATACAAAAAACATTACTCCAAAGTGGATCAAAAGAAGAAGCGGAAAGGGCAATTGGAAAAATACCCGAAAGACACTGAGAAAAATCAATTTACTCACTACTTTAAAGGTACATTATTTAACCAAAGCCTGTATTTTGCTACACATAGATTTTAGTCTTAATTGAAATAATTTGACTACAATTATATTAAAACAAAACAGTGTTAATAACAAAATTAAATTTATCATTGTTTTATCCATCAATGCTCGATATGCATTATCTCCGCTGTATTTTAAAATCTAACTGGTTTACTACTAAAGATTTGAATTGAAATAAAACAAGAAAGATGACACCGAATTTTTGGTTGTAATGAGCGCCCCTTTTGAATCCCTTTTGATACCAATTAAATTTATCAAAGCTATTCAAATTCACTGGAACGGTATCGAAAATAGTAGTATCTGACCAAAGAAAGAAGATTTTCAATCGGGTTTTCACTCCCGCAGATATTGCTGTAAACGGAATCGTGATCTTAAGCCCTCTGGCAACTAACTTGTGCCATAAGAAAAAAATTGAAATTATATGACAAACATTTCGCATCGGAAACGCTCTCTAACAAAGAAATCATTCTTCAAATTGGAAATATAAGATACGCATCTACGCCCCTGGCGTGCAAAAGATGCATTATTTTAAACAACCATTATCAATATGTTTTCCGATGTGAGCGGCATCTTTAGCCGAAATAATTTTTCAATCCACTTTTCGAGAGCTCAGATTTTGCTGCAAATACATCAGAAGCATGATTAGCGCTTAGGCCCATTTGGTGACAAAACCATTCTTTACCAAATATTACAATTTATACGCAAAACATTTTCCATCCCGAGCTATATGCGATGGAGAAATAATTTTTGAAATCTGCGTTTTGGAAGCAAAGGTAACGGAGAAAACGAAATTTACTTTAACGACCCCAATTACTTGACAATTTTGAAACTATATGTAAAAACATTTCGCACCGGAAACGCTTTCCAACAAAGAAGGATTTTTCAAATCGGACACTTGGAAATACAGATATCGACAAAAATAAGATACACATAAACTAATTTTGGTGCATAAACCATGAATCATTTTAAGAAGAAAATATTCCGAAAAGGTTTATCGACGTGACTAGTATCAGTCCATGAAATAATATTTTTTATGTCGAGATTTTAGAAGCTAAGATTTCGTCCTAAATTCCTGAAAAGAGGAAATTATGCTTTACGCTTCCTGGTGGCTAAACCATTTCTTACGAAAAATCGGAAATTATGTGCATATTATTTCCCATCAGGAGATTAAATCTTACACTTAACTGTAGTGATATTGTCAAAAATAAGTTATACAGTGTCCGGTTCACAAAAAATTCTTAAAATCAGAGTCATAGAAGCAGAGATATCGTGGAAATGCAATTTACCTTTTCGCCCCTTAAAGAAAAGTCTATGAATCACTTTAAAATTTTGGAATTAAATAAAAACGTGTCGCATCCAAAACGCTCTCCAGCAAAGAAAGAATTTTTCAAATCGCACCATTAGAAGCAGAGATGTGGACAAAAATAAATATACGTCTACGCCCCCTGGCGAAGATACCATGCAATATTTTAAGAAAAAAATATTCTGAAAGGATTTTTAAACGTGACTGGCATCGTTCCATAAACGAATTTTTGCAACCGAAATTTTAGTAGCTAAGATTTTGCTGCAAATACGTTAGAAGAGGAAATTAGCGCTTACGCTCCCTGTCGGCCAGACAAATGTTTACAAAAAATTAGAAATTTTATGCGAAATATTTCCCATCAAGAGCTGTATCTGCTGCAGAAAGAATTTTTCAAATCGGAGTTTTAAAAGCAGAAATATCGGGGAAAACGCAATATAATTTTTCTCCCCTAGCGAAAAATATATGCGTAACTTGAAAAAGTCACTACACCTAAAATAGACTTCAACACAAATGGAATCGAAATGTGAAAAAAAAAATTAATCGGATATACAGAAGTAAATATATGAAATAAAATGTATTGGAACTCAATATCATGTGCCATCACGCCGTCTAGCGGCGAAATTGTGTATCGTAGGAGAAAACGAAGTGAAGAATCACCATTCGCACATTTCAAGCTTCCCAGTAAGAAAATAATTTTTAAAATCGGACTAATAGTTGCAGATATATGGTGTCTACCGATGAGAGGACAAACAGGTAACATGAACACGATGTTTTTTACAAAAGACGTACCAAAAATAGTATTACTTCTAAGTCTAAATATTTCTTAAAACTTACAGAAGATGGTAATTAGTAACACTGTACTAGTGATCCGATTTATTGGCGTAGAAAGTAGACACATTAGGGTTTCCAAGCTTTCGCACATCAACCAGATGGCTTTTTCAAGGAAGTTAGACAGAAACTGCAATTGAAAAATACAAACGCACTAACAATTTGAACGCGGAAACTTGACTAGACAACAATAGATACGACATTATATTCATTTAAAGATATGACGCATGACGTTGTTTGCACGCGCGGTATCCTGGTAGGGAGAGGCTTTACTTGAAGAACTGGTTCCAAATTTGTGGCAACTCGAATGAGGCGCAATCATTGCAAGTATCGCCGTTGGTAATGATTTCCAAGGTTTCCCGACTGGCTGTACGTTTAGGGGTAGAGTAGGTAGCTAATTTCTTTATATCGTCCCACATAGGAGTAGCAGACTTGAAGTTCACTTCTCTGGATCGAGCCGTGGCTACTTTACCATATTTTGTGTCTCTTTTATGTTCGTTGACTCTGATTCCAAACGAGCGCTTGGTCATTCCAATGTAGTAACGTTTATATCCCTCCAGATACTGTAGGGGGATCGCATAAACACCTGCTTCGCAGGAGAGAGGTGGATTTTCACTACTTTCCTTTAGCATAGTATATAAAGATGCAGGAGACCTGATGCCGACGCCGTAGTTCATCTTTTTCAGGGCGTTTTTGAGTTTGTAAGACACATTTGGTATGTAGGGAATTGAGCCTAAATAACGTATCTGCGGCACAGGAAGATTAGAATGTGTGACCCTGGCTTTTTGGATAAAGTTACGTATCTGATTCAACGAATATCCTGCCTCGGTGGCTAACTTGATGACGCTTTCAATTTCGTGTTGTCTAGAATGGGTATCGGAGAAACGGCGAAGGCTCTTCAAATTCGAGAACGGAAGATAGATGTTTTGTATTCTGCGGGACAGAAAGATCTGCGGAGCATCAGGTCGGGGACGGACGTGGGTTTGTAGTAGACTTGTGTACCGAGGCGGTTGTAAGGCGATTTTCTCAAAAGAACATCCAGATAAGGTAAAGTGTTTTTGTGTTCAAGCTCCATTGTGAAATTGATCGTAGGATACATATCATTGATTTTATCAAGTAACATCGGAAGAGTCTCTTTTCCGTGAGGCCATACAAAAAGCACGTCGTCTGCATAACGCAGCCAAGTGGTAGGCCGTGGGGAGATGCTGGAAAATATATTCCGTTCAATTGGGTGAGGTATTGCTTCTGCAAGGACGGGTGAAAGTGAGGATCCCATTGGAGCGCCATTATTCTGTTTATATACTTGACCTTGGAAATTGTAGAAGCTAGTAATAGTGACCAAGTCTATTAATTTAAAGATGCTGAGGCATGACTCCTGCATATAAAATGCTGAATTTGATATGGCCTCCTTTAATGTTTTGACGGCTTCCGGAACGGAGATTGAAGGGTAAAGTGAAACCACGTCAAAGCTGCCGATAATGTCTCCTGGTAGAACAGTGAGTTGCTTGACTTTCGTTATAAAATCCAGAGTGGAATTTATTACAAAGTCCGATTCAGGAAGAAAACTACGGAGGAATTTGGATCCAAAAAGCCAGGGTCAAACATTCTAATCTTCCTGTGCCGCAGATACGTTATTTAGGCTCAATTCCCTACATACCAAATGTGTCTTACAAACTCAAAACGCCCTAAATAAGATGAACTACGGCGTCAGCATCAGGTCTCCTGCCTCTTTATATAATATGCTAAAGGGAAGTAGTGAAAAACCACCTCTCTCCTGCGAAGCAGGTGTTTATGTAATCGCCCTACAGTATCCGGACGGCTCTAAACTTTACTACATTGGAATGACCAAGCGCTCGTTTGGAATCAGAGTCAACGAACATAAAAGAGACACAAAAAATGGTAAAGTAGCCACGGCTCGATCCAGAGAAGTGAAATTCAAGTCCGCTACTCCTATGTGGCACGATATAAAGAAATTAGCTACCTACTCTACCTCTAAAGGTACAGCCATTCGGGAAATCTTGGAAATCATTACCAACGGCGATACTTGCAATGATTGCGGCTCATTCGATTTGCCACGAATTTGGAACCAATTCTTCAAGTAAAGCCTCTCCCTAATAGGATACCGCGCGTGCAACCAACGTGATGCGTCATATCTTTAAATGAATATAATGTCGTATCTATTGTTGTCTAGTCAAGTTTCCGCGTTCAAATTGTTAATGCGTTCTATTTTTCAGTTGCAGTTTCTGTCTAACTTCCTTGAAAAAGCCATCTGGTTGATGTGCGAAAGCTTGGAAACGCTAATGTGTCTATTTTCTACGCCAATAAATCGGATCACTAGTAGAGTGTTACTATTTACTACTTAATTGGTGTACTGTTCCTTGTTATCAACTTACAGAAGATGTTATGACTCTCACAATACTACACATTTTAGGATCCGCCAAACAAAAGGCCGAATTTAGTTTTGCATGTACTGAAAATGACAAACAAGTTTCAGAAAATTTCAATATATAAACCTTTAAACTTTTATAATAACGCAAACAATATAAAGCTGATATAACTAAATTGGAAACATTACACTTGTAAACTATAACTTAAAATGCCTGAAAAAGTTTATTACAAAACATTTTATCTGTACATGATACATGAAACGAAAGCTTCGTGCAAAAGAATCAACTAATTACAAACAAAACCGTCTTTGCACGATTTATTAAAAGATGAAAAAGATGTACAAATTAAAAACATTACTATTTTCAAGGTGACGATCACCTCATCCTCAGATGTATCAGACATGCCAACATATCATCTGATATACACTGAAGTGCCAGAAAAACTGATACAGACGAGCTTATGCAAAATACATAGCAACGTCACCAATGCGCGTACCCGGTTGCGTCCCCCAGTGCGTATATAAAGCGATAGACATCCTTGCCAGCTGTCAGAACTATTTTCGGCATGAGAATGACACGCAATAACAATTTAAGCGATTTTCAACGTGGCGTCATCGTTGCCGCTCGTGACATGGGCCATAATATTTCAAAGGTAGAAACGAAGTTCGGATTTTTACGGACGGCCTTTGAAAGGGTGTACCGTGACTACAAGAGTTCCGGCAAAACCTCCAAAATACGATACTAGTGTGGCCGTAAAAAGACATTGGGTGAACGTGACTATCGTCGGCTGTCAAGAATCGTTTCACGCGATAAGCGTGCAACACTCTTGCAGGTATCATCGGAATTCGATGCTGGAGCCTCAACAAGCATCAGCGTGCCTTGCACAATATAGGCTTTGGGAGCCGAAACCCAACTCGAGTCCCTTTGATGGGTGAACGACACAGAGCTATGCGCCTCGCTTGGGCACGACAACACCGCCACTGGACACTTGATGACTGGAAACAAGTAGCATGGTCTGACGAGTAGCGTTTTTAACTTAATCAGGCAGATGAAAGGATTCGTGTGTGGCGCAAACCTCATGAAATCATGGATTCCGCCTGACAACAGGGGACTGTACCGGCTGGTGGATTGTCCGTAATGGTATGGGGTATGTTTAGCTGGACTTAACTGGGACCTCTGGTACTTTTACAAACGTCTGTGACCGGCCAACGCTATTTGCGCATCCTTTCTGACGTGGTACACCCATTCATGTCCTGCATTCATGCTTATTGGTTAAGCATGTTTCACAGGACAATGCACCTCCACACAAGTGTCGAGACGCCACATTATGGTTAGAGGAGCATTCATCTACATATGAATTACATATTGTATGTTTTGACATTTAACTCAAGCAAAGGGAATAAGGTAAAGAATAAGTTGTCAGATGTTCTGTTTTTTTAAAAATACCTGAAAATATTTAATACATTTAAAGGAATATGAATCTACACCAAATGATTTTTTTAAAAATGGATGCAAAAATAATGAGGAAAATGCTGAGCTTGTTTACTCTAAAAGCCTCCAGTATTGCTACACTGAGCCGTCTAAAAAACCAAGGTTGCGTACGAGCAAGTATATCAAAGCATTTGCACCCCCTCCCCGAGTGGCCCAAGGGTTTTCGAGCTTTTTGGAAAGATAAAACTGCATAAGGAGAACCCCCCTTCCCGACCCTTAATGGAGAGCCATGCTCCCCCACGAGGCCACGCGTGGGGGAATTAGCACGTTTTCTTAATCCTTTAAAATATAATTCCGAGTTCTCATTATAAAGCTCGTTGCAAGCGCTATATAGAATTAAAACCTTCTCAGCTCATGGAATGCCTTTCATAATGTTATCTCTGCACGTTGTATCTTTGTATACCAATGCCCCAGTGCAAGAGGTCAATTAAATCATTGAGGAACAACTCCACGAAATACGTAGTTATGTCCAAACTGAAGTTTATGCGATAATGGAAGCCCTACGAATAATAGCGCGTCGAACATACTTTAAATTATGTGACGTGATATATCGACAAGAAGGGTGAACACCTATTGGCTCCTCGCTTTTGGCTATTTTGGCTGAAATTGCTATGCAAACCCTAGAAAGTATGGTATATGCATAAACTGACAAAACAGCCTTGCTGTATTTGAGATATATATAGATGATATCCACATGTTCTGGCAGCATATTGTTGAAGACTTAACATTATTTACAAATACCATAGCAGCGGAAGTCCCCAGTCAGAATTTCACCATTGAATTTAAAACTACACATACTTTGCGTTTCCTAGACTTCATTATACAGCGCAACCCGGACACATTGGTACTTACGTTTGAAGCTTATCGAAAACCAACTTTTATACCAACTTTAATACCAAGGCGTTCCTCGCAACCCAAACGCCACACATTGGCAGCAATTAACTACTTAGTTCGTAGGTAATACTCTCATTCAACAACGAAGCATCCTCGTCAAAAAGAGATAAAGAAAATTAAGGATTTAGCTGAGCGATATGGATATAATACCCATTGTGTCGACCAAATACACAGACAGATTGGTGGAACTGCACAAACACCATTACTTAAGGAATCACGACCAATTAAATATAATGGCTCTATGCCATTTATTCCCCCTATATTCTCTATCTTAAAGAATGTCTGTGCGAGGCATAATTTGGGGATTGGTGAAAGTGCACGTACTGTATTTGCAATTGTTAAGCAAGATAGTGATTCGGTTCCCGAGGACAGGAGGAGTGAGGTACATGCCATTCCTATGATGAGCCATGACACAGCTATTAAATACAAATTATATATCGGCTCCACCACCCACTCTCTGTGGGTATAATTGTCTGAGCACAAGTATAATGTCAGGTGTTGCTCGACTAATACAGCATTAGCCAGACTTGTCGGAGATGGAACGCATTATCCGTCATGGAATGAAACGCGTGTCTTAATAAACCTTAGGAAAAAAAGACAGACTCTTATTGCTGAAACTCTGTATATTTGTAAATATGCAGACCAATGCTGTAAAGACGACATGCCATACTTTCTTCCTACGGTATGGATATCACTTATACAGTTATCAACCCAGGGTATGCCAGATGGTAGCAATATATTACTTGACGTAACAGAGTCAATGCGTACACTTTATACGAACTACCCCATTGGGTCGATGAGATTGCGCAGTATCCATGCAATGTTTTCATACATTGTTATCTTGACGATGTATATAGGTGCATAGGAAAGTCCTCTTAGCCTGACATAACTTGCGAACGGAGAGAGGTGCAGATATGCAAGTGAGATAACGGTGTAGTAAAGTGACTATTCCCGATCGAATGCAACTGATAGCAGTGCCAAACGAAAATAGATAGAGCAAACGTTTCAATGACAAAGTTATAGAGCATCAATTAATTAGTACAGCACGACTTTTGTTTCACACGGATAAGAAAAATTGTCGCCTGAATACCCTTAAATGCCCATAATCGATGAGAGACGTTTCGAATCTGCATATTCACATTTCATAAATGTAGCCGTATGCAAAAGTAGATTGTGACGTTGTACCATACCTACGATGTAAAAACCAGTAGCAGGATGTACCCTGATCAGAAGTTTAGGTTTATCTCACTCCGTTGGATTTCTTCCCCTGGGGTTACGTACAAAATGAAGTGTACGCAACTGCGCCTACAAGGCTGCTGGATTTACATCGTCGTGTTACTGATGCTGGCAATAGTGTGACACCTTAAATAAGTAGCAGTATTACGTATGTTATTTTGCAGGATATAAAAGGGGTGTGGAGAAAAGAAAAAGAGCGGATCCTAGCAGTTCTTGCAAAGAACAGGTGAAAACAATACAGCTGAAAGTTCTCATTCCTGCTTTGTCCAACGTCTATGGGCACAGGATATTAAATTCCAATGGATTTTCACTGATTTCCATCAAAGTCCTAAGAATGCTAATGGGATTTCACAGTTGCTGTAAGATTTTTGCTCGTTTTCGATAAGTTCAGGGTTATGATCGTTGAAAATAAAAAAAGGTGCCATCAACATATCTTGCATAGAAAACCACATGGAAAGAAAACAGTCACGAAATGTGTCCTACGAAAGAGGACTTATTTAAACGTTTTGACACAAATAGTTTTCCTCATTACGAAAAACTCCCTTCCAGAAATGTACCAAATTGGCCGAAAGAAGGAATATGCCAAATAAACATGATTTCAGCGCTATAATAAGGGTTTTCAAATTTCTTGTTAATGATGTAAGATTTGCAAAACAACAACAACAATAACAACAACGATCTCCGTTTTTATAATACCAAAACATTTATTGTGCTGTTGTTGTGGTCTGGATTATTCTTTTATTTAAATACAAAGGCCGTTTCATAAAATTTAAGAGTAATTTTTTGGGGGTTAGCAAAAATGCGAAGGGGTAAAATAACCAAGCAGGCGACTAACTAAATTAAGGAAGAATCTAAGGCAACAGTTATTAGCAGTGGAATACGATTCTGTTTTGTTATTGCGCAGTTGTTTATAGTTCGTCTGCATTTTCCCCACACAGCTATGGGAGTGAGTGATTCAGAGTGAAGAATTGAAATGCGTTGTGGGATAAAAGTTTGCTATCGTTTGCGGCTCCAGAAAAAGTTGATATAATGAAAAATGAGTAAAACGATAAACATTTGGTTTCAGTCAACGATTTGTAGATGGCACCGTAATTTAAAAAAATGGGTTTTTGTCGGCAGAACTTGCTCCTAGTACTGATTGACCTGAAATTGTTGTTGCGGAGAGAATCATTAACACTGTTTGGGCAAACCTTCAAGAAGATAGACGAATGACGTATGAAGACATAGAGGAGTCAACTAATATTTCAAAAACGCCTACATTACTCATTCCACTCCCCAAATTACTGCTGCATCGTGTGTGTTCCAGAAGAGCACCCCATCACCTGACGAGGGAACAATTGTTAGCCGGAGTTCAGGTGCATCGTGAGTCAAAACAAATGATTGCCGAGTATCCAAACTTTCTAAACACAGCAGTAACATCCGATGAGACATGCGTCCATTATTTCTGCCGCCTCACGAAGCGTGCACCGAGTGTCTATAAACACACAGGCTTGCCTCCTCCGAAAAAAGTCCGCCGAACTAAATCAGATGTGAAGGTGATGATAATTTACTTTGTTCATGAGGGTGTGGTCCACCAGCATACCATTCCTTCCCAAGTTACTGTCAATGTTCAATACTACATTTCAGTCTTGAAGCGTTTGCGACGACACATATCAATTAAGTGACCGGAACGGATGGTCAAATGGACTCTGCACCACGATAACGCCTGTACACATGTGACTGCTTGTGTTCAACAGTTTCTTACGAAATGTCGTACAAAAATTATACCACAGACTGCATACAATCCTGAACTCGCCCGGTTTGATTTCTGGTTGTTTCCAACAATGAAGGAAGAGTTCTGGGGCGCAACGTTCAATAAGATGGTGATGTCATTAAAGCTGTACAGGAGTCGCTAAAGCAGCTTCCACAATATGCCTTCCCCACATGCTTTGAAAACTGGACTTAAAGGTGGGACTGCTGCATATCATTCAAGGAAAGATACTTTGAGAAAGAATAACATATACACTGGCGGAACAAAAATAACCCAACACCACGAAAGGATAGTTGTAGAGGAATGAAATGGCGCCAATACATTTGTATAGGTAACATATTTAATCGATTAAGGTTTCAAGATCACAGCTTAATGTAAGCGCGAGAAGAGCCATTTTAAATGTGAAATGCTGGTATATTAATAACCGGTGTAACAGCCAGAATGCTGAATGCAAGCACGCAAACGTTATGCAATGTGTTGTACAGGTGCTGAATGTCAGTTTGTGGGATAGAGTTCCATGCCTGTTGCACTTGGTCGGTCAATACAGGGACGGTTAATGCTGTTTGGGGGTGACGCTGGAGTTGTCGTCCAATGATGTCTCATACGTGCTCGATTGGAGAAAGGTATGGTGATCTAGCAGGCCACGGCAGCATGTCGATACTCTGTAGAGCATGTTGGTTAGCAACAGCGGTATGCGGGCGAGCGTTATCCTGTTGGAAAACACCGCCTGGAATGCTGTTCATGAATGGCAGCACAACAGGTTGAATCACCAGACCGACGTACAACTGTGCCGTCAGGGTGCGTGGGATAACCACAAGAGTGCTCCTGCTGTCATAGGAAATTGCTCTCCAGACCATAACTCCAGGTGTAGGTCCAGTGTGTCTCGGCCGCGGACAGGCTTGTTGCAGGCGCTCACTAGGCCTTCTTCTAACCAACACACGCCCATCACTGGCACGCAGGCAGAACCAGCTTTCATCAGAAAACACAATAGATCTCCACTCCGTCCTCCAATGAGCTCTACCTTGACACTACTGACGTCGCAAACGGCAGTGGTTTGGAGTAAGTAGATTGCACGCTACAGGGCGTCTGGCTCGGAACTGTCCTTCAAGAACCGATTTGTAACAGTTCATTGTGTTACTGTGGTGGCAACTGCAGCTAGAATTGCGGCCGCAGACGCGGTACGATGCGCCACGGTTATACGCCGTACACGGCGGTCTTCCCTCTAAGTAGTGCCACGTGGCCGGCCGGAACCCGGTCTTCTTGAGGCAGTACCTTCCCTTGACCACCGCTGCCAACAATCATGCACAGTGGCTAGTTTCCTACCAAGTCGTTCTGCTATATTGCGAAAACAAAATCCACCTTCTCGTAGCCTTATTACACGACCTCGTTCAAACTCCGTGAGCTGTTGTAAATGGCTTCTTCGTCTTCTTAAAAGCATTCTTGACTAAGATCAACACACTACGTCGAATCTCAACGATAACTAACGCTCACGAACGTTACAGCTCGTAATTACAGCAAACCTGCTTTGCATGTTCCGAGGGGCGCTACTAGCGCAACACGTATGCGCCGAGCGCAAAATTTCCATGGACGTCATCTTACAGATGTCCTCTCACCGCCTACCAACTGTCCTTTATCTAACACAACCCCTTCTTGGTGTTGGGATTTTTTTCCGTCAGTGAATTTTGCTGTACCTGTATTTCTTCATTTTGTGTGATTTTGCTTTGAGGTTTTATGGAACAGCCGTTGTACTACTTTTCCATAGACAATGACAATATGTCTTTGACCCTATTGTTAGTAATGATCTGTTTCTACGAAGATAAAACAATAAGAAACGAATTCGACGATATGGTTAGTACAGCTTTACAAATTCTGAAACTCTGATTTTACCAGGGAAATTTGTAAATTCCAATAAATTTGTTAATAGCACCAAATTGTATGCGACTGGCGAACATTTTCTTCCTATATTTTAAAGGAATTATCACCAAAAAATTTCAAAGTCATGGAATTAAGTACAAAGGATTTATTATTAAGAACTGGTTTCCATACATATCTTTACTATCGGCCTAACACTAGCCAGGCCGACACTAGCCTTTTTCTCTGGTTTCCTGTTATGTTGCACTGCAATTGACTGTATAAGTGTTTGTAATATACGTTTTTCTATTCGTATTGTCATACGTGTTTTTGCATTACTATTACTTCATTTGTACTTTGCATTATGTGTATATTTTTATTGTATGATATTTGTATTTGCATGTTTGGTGGTTCATGTGCTTGTATTAGTTGTATTAACATTCATATTTTTGCATTTATGTTTTGTCTTAATGCATTTCTTACACACACATGTATATATATATGGGATGTATGGTCAGGTGATGCGTAACATCACAGCCTCTCCTTGACAAATGTCAACCCCGCCTTCTCGTGGTACATCCTGTTAACACTAAAGGGGCTCTGACGATCGCCAATAGCGGTATAACTATACCATCGGGATTAGAGGAAATGCCATCCCACACTTACCAATCCGCTTGGCCAGCGTGGTGAGTTATGGCCAAACCTCTCCAAAATGATTCCACAACTTAAAGCTTGGCACTCGGTCTCCGGCAGCTGGAATGTACCTGGCCAAGGAAGCGGCCAGTGCGATATGAAGGCAGAGGGTGCTAAGAATCCCCGGAGGACCGGACTAGGCTGCCATCTGATGCTGACCTTTGCTACGTATAATGGACGCTCCCTATCATCTGATTCAAGGTTTCTTGAATTGGAAGAGGAACTACAAAATAATCAAGTGGGACATCGTCGGGCTAAGTGAGGTAAGGAGAAAAGGAGATCTCATTGAACTGAAAAGTGGACATCTCTTCTACTATCGTGGGACAGATACTGGCAGAACTAGTGGTGTTGGATTTTTAATAAACAAGAAACTGAAGGATAAAGCTGTAGAAGTTGAAAGTTCCTCTGACGGAGCTGCACGACTCATTATTTAACTCTCGAAAAGATACCAGGCTCAGATTATTCAAACTGATGCACCCACTGCAAGTTATCCTGAAGAAGAAATTGAAGAAATTTATGAGGAAATTCGTCATGTAAGTAATAAAGTTAAGTAGCACTTGAAGATAATTATGGGAGACTTTAATGCAAAAATAGGGCAACGGCAACCGAATGAAACTTCAGTAGGTAAATTCGGTAATGGCAACAGAAACCAGCGTAAAAATACTCTCTTTCAGTTTCCAGAGGCCGAAGGGTTTTTAATCTTTAACTCTTTCTTTAAGAAAAGGCCACACAGGAAATGGACATGGTGACATCCAAATGGGACAACAAGTGAAATTGATTTTATTATGTGTAACAAAAAATTCTTCATACAAGACTGCAGTGTGCTAAACAAGTTCAACACAGGTAGTGACCATAGATTGGTGAAATGTAAGATACACCTCAACACTAAACTTGAACATGGCAAGCTCATAAGCAAACAAAATCTATTGAAATAACCAACCTTAAAAAACACCATAATACCTTCAAGTTGGAACTGAAGAACAGATTCTCTGCTTTAGAAGGCCTAACATCGGAAGAAGTGGATATTTCTAAAGTTAACAGAAAAGTAACCAGAGATCTTATAGAAACAGCAACAAAATTAGCTGGGTCTAAGAACAAGTTGCATGTGAACAAATTATCAGGAAAAACCAAAATATTGATACAAAATAGAAGAGAGATGAGGACAACTAAAGAAGATGTGACTTCCAAAGTTGAATGTATAGAGCTATGCAAGACAGTAAGAAAAAATATCACTGAGGACGTAAGAAAATTGTACTGTGAACTAGTGAGGAAAGCAATTGAAAACAACAAAAGCCTAAAGATAGCAAAGGGACATCTCAGTAAGGGAAGAATACAGATTATGGCACTGAGAAAAGAAGATGGTTCTGTAACAAGAAATAGAGGCGAAATTTTGACAAGAGTGAAAGATTTCTACTCCAAATTATATGAAAGGGATGATATATGCGCTCCAGACATCATGAAAGGTACCAGTACCAGAGATCCTCCAGTCCTTCCGGCAGAAGTTGCACATGCAATCAAGAACATGAAGCTGGGGAAAGCTCCAGGAGAAGATGGAATTACTGTAGACATCATACAAGAAGCAAGAGGAGAAACCGAAACAGTACTCGCCCAAATTTTCACTCGATGCCTTAGTAAAGGGAAGATTCCTGATGATTGGACTACCGCTACAATGATCCTGCTACATAAAAAACGTGACATTGAGGATCTCGGGAACTACAGACCTATCAGTCTCCTACCAGTGGTTTATAAAATCTTCACTAAAGTTCTTTCACACCGCTTTAAGGTAACACTGGACATGGCTCAACCGAGAGAACAAGGTGGATTCAGGATTGGCTACAGCACAATAGATCATATCCACGTACTAAGAGAACTAATTGAAAGAGCTAGGGGATATGAACTTCCATTGTGCATGGCTTTTATCGATTATGAAAAAGCCTTTGATTCGGTGAAACCATCAGCAGTTACAATGGCTCTGAAATCCTGCGGTATTGAAGATGCATACATTAATATTATTAATAACATCTATGAAAATGCAAGTGCAAAGATTTGGCTGTTTGAAAATACAACACACATAAAAATTGGAAAGGGAGTGAGACAAGGTGACACCATATCTCCGAAGCTCTTTAATGCCTATTGGAGGGTGTCTTTCAGTCACTGAGACGGGAAAACAAGGGGATAAAGATTAATGGAGATTAACTAACCCACCTACGTTTTGCCGATGACGTAGTCATTTTGGCAGCTACCCCACCAGAGCTGCAGAGTATGATCCAGGAACTTGCTGACAAGAGTAAAGAAGTGGGATTAAAAATGAACTTTCAGAAGACAAAATTGATGTTCAATGTATTTACAAGAAATGAAGATTTATCGATTGATGGAGAAAAGCTGGAGATAACAGACACGTACGTTTATCTTGGACAGCAGATATCAAGTGAGGGTCACATTGATGAAGAAATCAATCGGCGTACAAAACGTGCCTGGAGAGCTTTTGGAAGAACCAGCATAATTTTCAAGAGCAATATGCATTATGTCTTAAAAGAAAAGTGTTTGATCAATGCACCCTTCCAGTGCTTACGTATGGTGCAGAGACGTGGACCTTAACTTAAAGAGACATACAAAGGCTGCAGACAACTCAAAGCAGCATGGAGAGGTGCATTCTTGGTGTAACCAGGAGAGTTAAAAAGGAACTTGTGGATATGAAAAATGACAAGAGTGGAAGACATCATGATCAGAGTTAAATCCCTGAAATGGCAAAGGGCTGGACATACTGCCAGAAGGACAGATCATCGATGGACAGCCGAAATTTTAGATTGGATTCCAAGGGACAGGAAAAGACCCAGAAGAAGACCACATGGGAGATGGGTGGATGAAATTCGTAAGTATGCAGGGGTGGCATGGAGGAGACTGGCAAAAGACAGACCGTTGTGGAGTAAACTTGTGGAGACCTTCGTCCAGCAGTGGATTGATAATGGTTGACAATGATGATGATGATGATGATATATATATATATATTTATATTGTATTTCTTTTGTGTTTGCATATGGTGCGATTTGTGTTTGGTTAATATTTTTGGTACAGAAATTGTATGTGCGATTTCATTGTATGCTAGATAGTGTAACATTGCAACATTAAATTCAAATTCACTTACGAGGAAGTTACTGCAGGATTAGATTTTCAATACGTACCACAGTGGAGTCTGTAAAATGGGAATTTAAAAAGTAACAATGCAGTGTGTAAAAGCAAGTTGACTAAATTCTGGTAACGAAAAGAATTAGATTAGCTTCTGGTATAATTCAATACAAACATTTATTTTTTACCTAAATTGTCGCACAATCAACCTATGAATTGGTATTGTTCTGTACCTTAACTTTCTGATATTGCACCACACGTTCGACGCGTTTTCCTAACGACCACGACAATCGGTGGGATTCTGTTGAGCAAACCATATCTTTAATTGTCACACCAATTGCTGGGAACCGGTTAATCCCAAGACAAGATCTGATGATAGCATTTTTAATACAATGCTTTAAGCATGATAAAGAAAATGATATGAAATCCATCCAATTAAATTAAATTAAATACATTCATATTTTTATTCTTCAATTGTTTGCAACATACTACCGCTTACCATGAATGTACTTTTTCCTTGAAAACTAAAGAAGACAAAGGAAGTCACCAAATCATTCAAGTAATAATTTTTATGTTTTGATCTGGCGTTAAGTACACGGTCATCCTAACGGTCTAAATGCGTGGTATTTTTCATTGGGCAGTTTTACTTCCAATTATCTGCTGATAATACTGCAGTACGAGAAATAATTCGATTACGCTCATACAAATACGCTATTAATAATGCCTAGACCACACTGCGGGAATTTCTGTTTCGTAGGTTAAACAATTTCTTCAACTCATCTGCAGATCGAACAGACAAGGACACTGATACGGCATTAAACATCACACCAAATACCACTAAGTTTTCTGTAGTAGAAATCGTTTTCCGCATTTGAAAATTAACTGTTCAGCACACATGAGAAAGTTGTGGACGAATTTACACTGAAGAGCAATTGAAATAGAGACAGCTTTTTGCGAATGTGGCGCTGTGGGAGGCCCTGTAAACGGAAACAACAGGACGAATGCAGCGATCCGGCAATATAAGGAGTGATGCGACGTGAATCAGTAAGAGTCGGACGCAGTATGGGTAAGACGAGGGATCTAAGCGCATTTGACCGTGGGCAAATTGTCGGGGCCCGACGAATGTGTCACTCCATCTCGGAAGTCCTGCAGGCACTGCGATTTTCACGAGCCACTGTGTCAGTGGTGCACCATGAGTACATCGAATCTGGTAAAACCATCCTTGCAAGGGACAACTGCCGTGGACAACAGCGTGTGGGTGAGCGGGGTCATCGTCTGCTAGCTCGCATTGTAACAGCGGATAGACGGGCCACAGTGCAAGAAATCACTCGGTAATTTAACGCTGGTGCACAAAAGCGTGTAAGCAGCCTCACCATCCAGAACCATCTGCTCGCTATGTGGTACAGAAGCCATCGTCCCATGAGGGTACCGCTGCTGACCGCACGTCACATGGTGCAACGATTAGCATGGGCGCGGGAACATCGCCACTGGACCCTAGACATGTGGAAAAATGTTGCTTGGACTGATGAGTCGAAATTCACGTTCATACATGCGGATGGCAGGATATGAGTACTGCGCAAACCATAAGAAGCGATGGATCCTTCTTGCCAGAAGGGTACTCTTCGAGCTGGTGGGGTGTTATTCTCGTCTGGGTACTGTTTACGTGGACTGAAATGGGGCCCCAGGTACGTGTGACATCGTCCCTAACAGGTCAACGTTACCGGATATATCCTGAATGACCATTTGCTCCCGTTTGTGCGTCTTCAACATTCCAATGGGTGACCTCATCCTGCAACAACACCCTGCCATCGTTCCCGAATTGTATTCGAATGGTTGGAAGAACACTCCACTGACGTGACCTAGCTTCTTTGGCCAGCTAGGTCAACTGACCTCAATCCCATCGAGCCCATCTGGTATGCCATCGAGTTATACGGCATGTTCGAGGCTCTGACCCTCTTCATCAAATCTTCGTGAACTGTGGGAGCTTGTTCAGGAGTCGTTGATCCGTATGGCTTCCCAACGCGTCCGGTATCTTGTTGAGTCTACGCCGAGACGAATCGCCGCCGTCATCAGGACGAAAGGTGGTGCTACACGTTACTAGACAGGTATCTCTTATTCAAGTGCTCTTCAGTGTAGTTTTTAAGCTTTTTTCCTCACTACATACTGATTTCTTCTTACGACTTTCCCATTACTGCAAAAACCTGCTTACTAGATTTTTAATAACAGAGCCTTTTACCCCGTCGCACACTTTATCGGAATGGAATAAAATTTTTTTTTACAGTAATGGCCAAAGGCAGCGTGAATATTACGTCAGAGAGGAACGAAATAAAAAAGTCAGCTTTTCGGTGTGAATATTACATCAGCGAGGAACGAAAAATAAAAGTCAGCACACTTTATCGGAAAGGAATAAAAGTTTTTTGACAGTAATGGCCAAAGGCAGTGTGAATATTACGTCAGAGTGGAACGAACGAAAAAAGTCAGCTCTTCGGATAGGAAAGAAGCGGCACAACATTTTGGGGGATTTATCTCCCTGAATATTTGTGACAGATTTGGGTGCTTCCTGAAGCGTTTAGCGTGCGTTATGCCAAGGGCACATGACTCGATTATTTTATTGCAACAATACACATCCCATGTTTGTCGTTACCTGTTTTTGCAATTCTTCCAGTATTAACAATAGTAGTGTGATGGTTTTATTTTTATTTCGAAAATGTAATTTTAAGGAAGGTTAATCGTTGCCGTGCAAAGAGATTATACTATAAACCACATTAGTCACAACTATTACTACGAGTGGTACAAAAAAACGTGGTGGGAATAAATATCACGAAAATTCACTGGATCTTTTATATGAAATATCAATTTTTTTATTCTTTTCGAATTAAACAAATAAGTTTTGTGTAAAACAAACGCGGGCAACACACACAAAAAAACTTGTTCGTAGGTTATGAAATACCGCTACAAGAGGATTATCTCATATTCCTTTTTTTTTTTTTTTAAAACTAATCTCTATTGTAGTTTTTATACATTTCAATAAAATCACTATTATTTGAAGTCTACAGTTTATTTTCGGTTTAAAAAGGAAAGACAGATATTATTGCATTATATATTTACCTAAATTTATTGTATTCCTTGTTTGACATTCCTACATTGATCATCTCACTTTGACATTCTATCCATCCTTTCGGTAAATGGAAGTATTTCTTAAACATTTCCTAGCGTAGATGTACTGTATAATCAAGTGCACATTTTCAAGGGTGTGTTTGTCCATATATTTCACAAGCATTTTCAATACAGTAATGAAGGGCGCCCTTCGACTGGCAAAATGTAATATACAGCGACGAACAGTAGAATAAGCACTACGCCAGAGCTCAATGACTTTCAAGGTGGCAGAGTTATAGGAAGACATCTCAGAAACAAGTCGTTTCGAGAAATTACTGCACTACGCCAGCTGTCGCGATATTAGATTAACTTTTCAAAGAATATATAAAGGTTTATTGCTCGGTTTTTAGCATAATATTTAAAAAATATATAGATATTACATACATCTGTTTTTGCTTAATTAAAATGTGACTTTCAAATTGCTTAAATCCTTCTTTTAGGCGTGCTCTCCAAATTTTAATACGTATTCAGTGAAGAGCTGTTGACGTAGCCCTACATTGTAGGTTGCGCCACAGTTGCTGCGGTGTCCTTTTGATTTTATTCAAATATAAATTTTTTAAGAAATAAAACAAAAGAAATTTATTTACTTAAAAGCAACTTATACTATTTATAATACACAGTAACTCATGATGATTATATATTAATATTATAAGAAGTAGAAGGCGTAGTATTATCATTGCCAGTGGTTATTGTTAAAAATGTAAAATTCTTTCTGAAGGAATCGTTCTTAATTTTTCAAACTCCTTAGTCCCCTTTTTATAAATTTGTCAATATGTATTGTGCCTAAAGTACTCTTCGTGTTGCTCTTGTTCTTGTTCGGATTCAGAATGCATCGACGATGTAAAGGTATGAGAAGTATTACATTATTATCCAGCGAAGTTGTGAAGACTGGTTATGTACATTGGTATTCAACGCTCTGTGTAAAAATTCGAAAATTTAAAGCGATGACATGAATGTCCATCTGTTTTTGCTGTTCAGGCTCAATTTGTGCAGTTCAAATGGAAGACTGTGTCTCTAGAGTCAAACTCAGGTGAAACGCATCCTAGCGCGAGGAATTTTGACGCTCCCTACATTTTTGTGACCTTTCGGTTGAAGACTTAGCAGGCCATTTAGGATATCGCTCGATTTCCTCTAGCTGTTTCTTCAACTTTCGTCGGTTCTTATGGTAATTTTCATTGGATTTTCACGGCATTTCAAAATTTTCTTCACCGATTATTTTTATTTAAAAAATAAATAAATTGTAGATCTTCTTTATTTCGGCTTATCACATACGTACGTTAACTCTGACCGTCAGCTTCAGAATACGGGGCTGATGATATCGTAATCACTATCTTTTTACTTGTTGATGTCATCCAAAATAAGAAAATAATGCAATTTATGGTCTTTGTGTTCATTTTGTTATTGATAACGATGATTCGTATATTTAATAACATCTTAAAATTTAATAAATTCACTTAGTGTAGATTAACAATATACTGTCTTCCAAAGTTCATGAATCTCCATGACATGGCTTTTAGGTCCGCTGACACAATATGGTGATGGCCTTTCCGTGCGTTCGTACTTCACTGGGCTCCAATATCTGCACATCATTGCGTCAGACCTTCCTCTTCACATTGAGGCCATATTAGCATATCTGTGCTCGCGTCATGCAAACCTGAAAGGCGATGTCGCGTAAGGAATATCCTCCTAATCGCAGTCCAACACATCTGCCTCGCTCAAACTTCGTCCACTGTAGCTACGTAGTTTCAGTGGTGGGGTGCATCATACGGTAGTTACGATTACAAGATTAATGCCACAATTTCAACGAATCGAGGTTTGAAATGGTCCGACGTGTTCTTCTTTTAAAGCTCCTGCTGGACATCTACGATGGCATCAAAGTCACAAGAAATTTGCATGCACTCTGCGCGTTTGTAAACATTTGCAACTACTCACGTGTCCAACTCCTTCTTCCAATTTCAATCTGTCCGCTCATGCTTTTCCTCGTGTTGCATTTTTAGCAAACATCATTATGTAATTGTTCCCGCGAATGACCAAAAAGACTGTAGAATAAATTACAGGAAAACAGATAGTTCAGAAAGATGTCTTTAAGTGTAAATTATCAGCAGCCTGATAGGTATAAAAGGCAAGAATTTTATATTTTTTAAAAAATAGTACGGTATGGTTGTTATGTAGAACGGAAGTCTGCTCTATCAATCCCGTATTATTAAAACTCAGGCCAATCCACATGTTAACGTCAAAATTTATTTAGTCAAGACTTCAAGTTTCTTTGATAATTTAGCTGACGCTTTCCTCGTAAATATTTGTCATGATTTCTGCGTTCGATAATTTTGGATTTATATATAAATAATATACGTTGAATGTATGAGCAGCGCACTGCATTTCATACTCTTTGGCACATATTTTCCTAATAAATACATAATTATTGTCTTATCAGGAATAGATTCTAATTTTCAGGAGCCGTATTCTTGAGATACTGTAGAATTACAAAGAAATGTTTCAGTTTGTTATCTAATAAATAAGATACATATAATTTTATATGAAATAAGTTTTAGTGGTTCTTAAACACTCTAATGCCATCTAGAAAACCCGTTGGAGGCTTAAATTTATCTAGACAACCATTACTTGAAATTAACCTTTTTTTTGTGTTTTGCTTTCTAATCAACAGATAAAATTGTACAGATTTTTAAAAACCGAAAACAAATTTTATCGGTGCGAATTAATAGTCACAAAAATAGAATTACCAAGTTACGTTTCTTTTATTTACTTGTACAAAAATAAGAAATATGTTTATTTTATTATTTGTACAAAAACAAGAATTATTATCCAAAATAGAACTAATCTTAGTGCAAGAAATATTTGAAGTACAGTGTAACCTGAAAATATGCTATTAGGTTTATAATGTATATTATAATTTTACTTTAATTTTTAGTTTTTCGAAACGTAAATTTTTAATTTCTTCTCATTTAACTTTTCAGCCTTAACGTTATTTTTTCTTACTCATTTGAAGTTATTTGGCAACATTCTTGAGGTCGTATCTGAATGATGTGTGAACGTTTTATCAACCTAAGAACGAAATGTAAAATGCGCGAGCGAGCACTATCAAATGGGGATATATTAGTGCAATCTCGTGTTCTGCGCTGTACCTTCAAGGCCAGCTATATATGTATTTGGCGTAGTTGTTCTTCACTAGATAGCTTCATGTGCAGTGGTTGCGATGTTTTTAAGCAAGATATGGTTTTACCCGTTTTACATTCTGCCACATGCCGATGTTATCATCCGTTCAAATCAGTTTTTATACCGATTGCTGGAAAACGAAATCATCGAAATCTTTTTTGGGCAAGGTACTATATTTCAGGAAAACGCATTAACTGGTTGACTCATTTAGGTTCTATGGAAATGAATCGACTGTGTTGTGGAACTCAATATTCAGTTACCGGACAGTTTGCAAGAGCCGAAAATGTCGACATTTCTGCCTGCGCAGTAGAACTTTTGATTATGTATGATTAATAATTCTAAGCTTTGCATGCTGCACACATTGATTTTCTTTTTTTACTTTGAAAATGATCTCACACGCACGTAGCTCAAAATCTAAAGAAGATTAACGCTGGAGTTGTACACTTGTGAAATTCACACGAAATGGTGCTGGTGACAGATTATTTTTTCTGCTTCTGTTGGTTTCTTTTAAGGATATTTGACCTTTCTCAGCAAACATTTTCATCGTGAACAAAAATCGAGGAATGTGTGCTTAGGAATATTTTGTGCTGAGGAATATTTTGAAACATGAAGATGCAGTAGTTATTTCCAATTGAACGTTGAGGAAATCAAAACTGCATTCCATCTGATTTAAAATTTAACATGTTGAACCATAATACATCGCCCCTCCGTTAAAATGTGGGCTGGCAGGATAGATATTCTTCCCGTGTTTTAAGACAACAGCGCTACATCCGATGGTTAAATTAGCGTGCGACAGGCTTGGGGAAAAGGGAAACTCCGCTTTGTAACGACGGTGTTATATCCGGGTTGGGATGCTCGAATTGTATTTTATAGCTGTTTTTAATAAGTACCTTTACGGCGTATTCTATAAGAATTTCTTTCTCAGATTACTTCTGTAGAACGCAACAATGTTATCGATATTTCAGATCAGAATGTATTTTGTTCCAAAATATATTTTTCACTTAAGCTTCAGGTACGATCATTTTGTAAAAAAAAAAAAAAAATATATGTCTATTCCCAATCTCTTAGTATTAACAAGTCGAAAACCAAGTAAAGATGCCATGTTTGGATCTTTATGAAATAAAAACTGAAATAAGTGTTTTGGCAGGAGCACATTCATTTGACGACTCCTGGAATCTCTGGTATTGTGAACAAGAACAAGAAGTGACTTGATCTACGCCTTAGCCTGAAGTATCTGCACGAAATACTATCTCAGCAATAACAGCTGAGGTAGTGTTGCTGAAACAGCTGAGTTCACATAATCAATAAAAGCTGAGCTACATAACAGCTGAAGCAGCTGAGTTCACATTCTCATTCTAGAAGTCGGTAGTGTTTAAAATCTGGCAGTGAGAGGGAACATTCTAGGGACTGTATAAAGAAACCAATGTGTCTGCTGGCCAAAACATGAAATACAAAAGAAACCGTTAATCATCATTTATAAGATTTCCCTTTTAACAACCCTATGAAATTATGGGAAGTTCATTTAAAATTTAAGCATCAGCAGAAATTTTCTTTTGCAGTTTACACGCACTGTCCAACAATCATGAACTTTCACGAGTTTCACAGAGAGCACCCTTTAATATTTACAACAGTATCAGTAACATCGGCAGAAGACAGTGTTTTATCTTTTATGAAAAATATAAAGGACATTGGGTTGCAGTAGCTTATGCAATCATGCAGAAAATTCAAGATCTTTTGGAATTACAAAAATTTCAAGATCTTTTGAAATTACAAAAAACTTTTAATAATAAGGACAGGTTTGTTGGGAGACACTTTATACAGAACAAATATGGTTCTAATTTGAAAGCAAACATTTGAATACCGTTGATAGAAGGGAAATCGTGCGAATCGAACATAACCAATCGAAATAAATATGACTGCGACATTTGACCTAAGTAGCGACTCCCTTTTGATAAGAGGACGGTTGTTGTAGAAAACAAAACACTCCGTTACGTAGCAACTACTTTCTAAATTATACCATCTGCAGAAGCAGCCAATTTCCAACGGATCCATGCCAGGGGAGGTAAAGAAATTGAGCCATGGGCATCATGTTCTCATTTGTTAGAATCTTATCTCCCCAAAAAACATAATAATCCACTGACCAGGACACAGAGAATGCCTAAAAGGCCAGTATAGAAATAAAATGAAGTGTCATTAGAAATTGCGCAGATCATTATTTTGCAGAGTTAGCAGAAAGCATGGAGAAAACCTCGCGAAATGGTAGATTCGACATGGACTGTGGTCACTAACAAAACACCTTGTTCTGCATCATTCGGCAAGTGACATTCTCTTAGTTCGTACAGGATCCTCTTGTTTCACTTGTTGTGAAGATAACATTCTGAAATACACTATAATATAAAGTATTCGGACTCTACAAAATATCTGCATATGTGGAAAGAACTGTTGCGCATCAAGATGCGCTGTGAGTGGTAAGGTTCGTATCTAAAGCTGCGATGTTCCATCGTGTTATAAGCAACTTTCAAGTGGATATGCCATGTGGATATAATGAAGCATTTTCTTTAAGATTGCATATTTCAATGGAAACATAGCAAAAACATTTACACTTAACAAGGTATTGTGAACGAGCTTCTGTAAACAAGAGTACTGTAACGACGCTTTTGCCGGTAAAATGTTTTATACATGACTACTAATCAGAATTTATTTTGAATGTGCCAATACATTTAAGTGACATATTACCACACAAGCTTTTGCCATGGCCATTTTTATGTGGAATGGTATCTAACATTTAAAAGGCCATAAATAAAAGTCACATCCGTTGCAATTAATGTAGGCAACCTAAATCCGTGAATAAATATTTCAGGTTTTTCCAGGAATTTAAAAAGTCATAGAAACATAGTTTTGTTCGGTTTTTATCATAATTTTTGTGTACATAATTCCTGAGGTTTTAATTTTTTTCCAATTAATTGAGATTGAAGTGATAACTGAAAGGTTTTATTCTTGAAATAAAATTTTAAACGTGAAGCCTTAATTTTGTTGTACACTTAAAATTGTTATTTAATATTAATATTAGTAGGAAAGCTGAATTGCTATTAAACCTTAAATATATATAGATAATTAAAACTAAGTTTTTAACCAAATTGTTGGAAGGCTTTAATGCAAAATTAATTTTCTTGAGTTGTACAAATTGAACTAAATAGTGTTCTTGTACTTCGGAGAGCTTTTACCTGGGCTTGGAGGATATTTGTTACCCTTCATCCTTTGTCAGAGTTTTTGAACACACTTGGAGCCGTGTATTTTTGTAGGTTCTTTAAGCTTCTGTGCCTGCCAGCTTTCCTTGGAAAAAGTGTAAAACACTGTAAATGTTGTAAGAATAATGTGTTGAAGGTTGCATGTAAGGTTGTAGATTTTCATTGTGAACGACTTTTAAAACTGCTCCTAATTCGTTGAACGGCGGAGTAAGTTTCATCGGAGTTAACAGTAGCAATCTCGGGGATCCCGTCACTTGCAGGGGAGAGGAATACAGGGACTGCTGAGGCCCCAACATGAGCTCAGTTTGCAGGGTGTTCCGCTGGAGAGCTTTGTTATTTTAGAAGACAAAGTCTTAAAATTTGATATTTAAATTCAACTGCTTTTAGGGAGTTCGTACGCATGGTCAGCAGATGAGCTACACCATTCATATCATAACTAGAATCTCGTGACAGCCAAAGTATCTGCGGAATTCGTATCTAATTTGACGCCCGGCCCTGACCAATTGCCTGGTCGTTTAAAACGATCATTTACTACTCATGCGAAGTTAGTCACAACAACACGGCTGCGGCGATATGTTTTTACATTTTCTGTAGTACTAGAAGCTGTCTCACATTCAGTTGGCAACTTAAAAAAATTAAATAAAAAGCGTCTGGCGAAAGTCCCCTGATAGCAAGGTGCTTGTAAAGAAAAATTAAAATTAAAATTGTAGAAATATGATAAAAAATAGTGGAATAAGACACTATGCAGCCCTTTATAGCGAAGATATAAAACACCACCAAAGGCAAGTCTCCTTCTGTGTTCAGGCCTAAGAAGTTCCAAAACACACAACTCAAGGCAACACATCAGCACAAGTATTTTCCTTCGTGTTGGACTGGATGTTGTTACTGAGCTATTGTAGAAGCTATTACATTGTCGGCTGGCTTTTTATATTCTTAGTTGTGTCGTCCTCCCCACACTTTTTTGGAAATGGGGCGACATAGCGGAGGAGATAACTCATCTCAAAACTATCATTCCGTGGTCTAAATCGCATAAGTCACGGTGTTCTATCACACTATAGGACGACTTGACCACCTGCCCTGAAATCATGCCCGTAAAACTTCTGTTAAGATCTTCGTCATAAAACTGAAATATCCTGTGGGGAATTCGTAGATATTACTTGTTTGAATGTGTACGTTCCATATTTTCTCGACTAGTATTCACATCTGAAAACCCTAAATCTGGATTATGTTTCTTAATTTCTTAATTAAGTATGTACTGAGGGCGTTATAGCTTAAAACGAAATATTAGGTGTGCAATTTGTAGGAACATTGCAATGTGTATACAGGGTGCTTCAAAATTAATGGAAAAAAATTTAAGTGGTGATAGAACACACCGAAACACGCACTTTTCGTCACAGAATGCACGGTCGCAAGTTACGCGTTTAGGCGCTGAAGTGCGCTTTTCGTTTATCTCACTGGGATTGAACCTAGAGTAATCGTTCGTGATAAGTCTAGGTTCGAATCCCAGTGAGATATGGATGTTGTGTTTGTCTTACTGCACCGACAGTCTCCGATCCGAAGAAAAGTTAGTAACGCAAAATTTGGAATGAGAGACTGCGCAAATCTCATTGAGTTGCTCACGGTGGTATATAAAGACCCCGAACAAAAAAAAAGAAACCAAATAAAACAATGAGCTATTTAAATAATAACTGATCTCAATATTTTTGTAAAACACTGAGGCGTGAACTTCTATAACAGGAAATAATAAAATACAGTGACTTAGATAATTTTGCTACTGTTTAAGGCAGATTCCAGTGTAGCCATGGTAGTGCAACCTTTTCCAAAAAATTCAAGTTATTTACATTGAAGGAAACATAATTTATGCCATTCTCAGTGTGTTCTCAAGTTGCTTATCAGAAAACTTGGTTCTAATTTTACTCTTCGAGTGCTCCATCCGAAGAAAATAGTCACAAATGTAGGTGCTGCCAACAAACGATGACATGAACAAGGCGTGATTGTGAAGCAAGGCATATTTGTCTCTCGGAAGATTCGTCTTATAAAAGTCCAGTAAATAGACATGATCAAGGTTTTCTTCAAGTTGAATGTCAGATTACAGCTCTATGCATTCCATTTGAAAATTGGCAAGTAATATACACTGACGGAAAAAAATCCCAACACCGCGAAAAAATAGTTGTAGAGGAATGAAATGGCGGCAATACATTTGTATAGGTAACATATTTAATCGATTAAGGTTTCAAGATCACAGCTTAATGTAAGCGCGAGAAGAGCCATTTGAAATGTGAAATGCTGGTACATTAATAACCGGTGTAACCACCAGAATGTTGAATGCAAGCATGCAAACGTTCATGCATTGTATCGTACTGGTGCTGGATGTCAGTTTGTGGGATGGAGTTCCATGCTTGTTGCACTTGGTCGGTCAATACCGGGACGGTAAATGCTGGTTGGGGGTGACGCTGGAGTTGTCGTCCAATGATGTCCCATACGTGCTCGATTGGAGAAGGACCTGGTGATCTAGCAGGTCACGAAAATATGTCGACACTCTGTAGAGCATGTTGGTTTACAACGCGGTATGCGGGCGAGCGTTATCCTGTTGGAAAGCACCCCTGGGATGCTGTTCATGAATGGCAGCACAACAGGTGGAATCACCTGACCGACGTACAACTGTGCCGTCAAGGTGTGTGGGATAACCACGAGAGTGCTCCTGCTGTCATAGAATATTGCACCCCAGACCATAACTTCAAGTGTAGGTCCAGTGTGTCTCGGCCGCAGACAGGTTGGTTGCAGGCGCTCACCTGCCCTCCTTCTAACCAACACACGGCCATCACTGACAACCAGACAGAACCGGCTTTCATCAGAAAACACAACAGATCTCCACTCCGTCCTCCAATATGCTCTAGCTTGACACCACTGACGTCGCAAACGGCAGTGGTTTGGAGTAAGTGGAATGAATACTACAGGGCGTCTGGCTCGGAGCTGTCCTTCAAGTAACAGATTTGTAACAGTTCATTGTGTCACTGTGCTGGCAACTGCAGCTCGAATTGATGCCGAAGAGGCAGTACGATGCGCCACGGCCATACGCCGTACACGGCGGTCTTCCCTGTCAGTAATGCCCCGTGGCCGGTCGGAACCCGGTCTTCTTGAGGCAGTACCTTCCCTTTACCACCGCTGCCAACAATCACGCACAGTGGCTACATTCCTGCCAAGTCGTTCTGCAATATTGCGGAAAGAAAATCCACCTTCTCGTAGCCCTATTACACGACCTCGTTCAAACTCCGTGAGCTGTTGATAATGGCTTCTTCGTCTTCTTAAAGGCATTCTTGACTAACATCAACACACTACGTCGAATCTCAACGATAACTAACGCTTACGAACGTTACAGCGCGTATTTACAGCAAACCTGCTTTGCATGTTCCAAAGGGGCGCTACTGGCGCCACACGTATGCGCAGAGCGCGAAATTTGATTAGACGTCATCTTACAGATATACTCTCACCGCCTACCAACTGTCGTTTATCTAACACAACCCCTTCTTGGTGTTGGGATTATTTTTTCCGTCAGTTTATTTATGTCGACTCAAAATAGAGTAGCAAATACACTGGCAGAAAGTGAAAAAAGAAAACCAAGAAGGAAACGTGTTATACGAACGAAATTTATACAGCATAATAACGGAAAACAGAGGATTACGTGATTAAAACATTATGGCAAAATACAGCTGTATTTGCTGGTAAACTGAAAAATAACATTTCCATGTAACATGGTTAGTACGAGGTTGAAGCGCCATGAACTGCGTCACACTGTGCAATTCTGGCATGGAGTCGGTCGTACAGATGTTGGATGTAAATTTGGGGTATTGAGTTCCAAGCATACTCAACCTGGACGCGTAAATCGGGTATGGTCGTGGCTGGCCGTGGAGACCGGATAAGTCGTTGTCCCATAAAATCTCACACGTGCTGAATGGGGAACAAATCCGGGAAAGTGCAGGCCTTGGAAGTTGTCTCACACCCTGAAGTGCATGTTGCGTTGCACGTGCCGAGTGTGGGCGTGCGTTATCTTGCTGAAAAACACCACGATAGATCGACCTTACAAATGGCACAACAACGGGCTGAATGATGTTGTTGATGTAAGAGGTGATGTTTAACGTTCCCGGTACAAACACTAGTTGTGTAAGGGAGTCATAGCTGATCGCTCCCTACACCAGGAGACCAGGTGTAGGACCTGTGTGTCGCTGGCGGATGCAAGAAGGGTGGAAAAGCTCCCCTGTGCATCTGCGAACACCCATACGGCCATCGGAGGCTCCCAAGCAGAATCTGCTTTCATCGCTGAACACGACAGATCGCCATTGCGTTCTCCAGTGCAGATGTTGGCTACACCACTGCAGCCGTTCCTGACGGTGGGATGGAGTCAGAGGTACACGTGCACGTAGTCCTGCATCCAGTACACGGCTTCGGATTGTTCGCACAGTCACCTCAGGTGCAACGGCAGCTCGGATTTGCGTCGCAGTGGTTGTTCTGCTTGACAACGCCGCTCTTCTTATGCGTCGATCGTTCAGCTCATCAGTCCGTCTGTGACTCCCGGTTCCACGTCTTATCGTGTTGGAATGTTTCTGGGACCATCTACGCCACCATCGTACCACCACCGATACGTTCCATCCAATTTGCTCCGCAATACGACGGTACGACCGCCTGGCCTCGCGGAGTCGGACTAGACGCCCTCGCTCAAAGGCCGATAACTGCTGAAATCTTACACGCCTTCCATGTCCACGCATTGCATCTTCTTCAGGGTCTTCCTACGTGTCCGTACGCCCACGACTGATTACATTCACTTCGTCGTACTCCTTAAATACCACCGACGGTAATTTGCATATTATGCCGTGCTGTGGCGAAAGCGCTCACCGGTTGTTCCCGAAATTAGCATCACGCCTACGCAAACTCAACCCCATTAACATATGTAAGTTCCATGATCATCCGCCAAATCCTTCTTGGTGTTCTTTTTCACTTTCCGCCTGTGTATATCAAAATATTGTTTATTTTTCCGGAAATCTTGAATCCTGTTTTTAAATTCCTGTATCAAATCAAAAAGCAAGGCTGCATATTTTTCTCTGTTCACAGGACCGTGTTTCGCTGACGTGTCAAAATGAATAAATTTTTTGCTTTAATCTGAGCTTGCCATAATTTCAGTTTCATTCAGAACGCTGTTATGGTTTGAAACATTGTATTGATGAGTTTGTTTCCACCTTGAAATCACATGTTTAACACATTTAAATGAGCTGTCAAATGCACTAGAAATGCTAAATTTATAAGCCAGTTTTCATCGTCAAGTTCTGGCACAAATTTTGTTTTTTATACCATAAACGACTGGATTTCATATCGCAAATCATAAAATCTCTTCAACATTTTGCGTCGACTTAGCCGTCTTATTTCCGAAAAGTTAATGATGTTGCCATAGTCAGCTTTCTTACGTTTAAGGAATTCCTGAAACTGGCGATGACTCAATCCCTTAGGCTTTATGAAATTCATAGCGTTTGTTACAGTTTGCGTGACGTTATCCATTTCAAAAGCTTTTATGCATGAATTTTCTTGATGAACTATGCAATGATACCTCAGCAAACGTGAGTTTGTGGCTGCAATTTCATCGTTTTCTATTACGTAATTGTACAAGTCCCTCTCTTTTACCTACCATCGGCGGGGCATCTTCAGTAACTATACCAGATATGTTAACAATGGATGCAAAAAATCGCTGTAACGTATGTTTTACTGCTTCGTATAAATATCTTTACTTTGCTGTGTTTTCTAATGGCACTAAGGAAGCCTTTTCTTCAGTGACATTGCATTTCTCATCAACACCTCTAATAAAAAAGGCAAGTTGAGCCGTATATGTGGCATCAGTGATTTCATCCATCGCAAAAACACAAAATTTCAAATTAGCAGATTTACTCCCCAAACATTTTTCGATAGATTTCCCAATTTCTTCAATTCGACAAACTGATTTTAGAAATATCCACTTTTTTATCAACGCGAATTATATCTCCCACGTGTTTTGTACATTGCTTAATAAACACACTATCAGTAAATGGTTTGGGGTTATTTTGCTAGTAAATTTGCATATAATTAGGTTTTACAATAGAGTCTGTTTCCCTTGTAACTTTGTAATAAACATTTGTTGAGAAGACAGACTTTTTACAGTTCCGCTAGTTTGTCCTTGTGACACATTTCTTGATTTACCCCAAATTTGGCAGCATGTTTTTGCATATAATACCTTTTCAAGTTATAGTCTTTAAAAAACTGGCATACATTCTCTACAAATTAAGCAGAGTGCCTTACTATTTATCTCGACAAAGAAGTAGTCATCTGCCAACCTTTCGTTGAACAAAATTTCTTCATCAATAATTATTCTTGTTTTGGGTTCTGTTTCCTTTTGAGAAGCTGTGGAAGCCGTACTGGAATTAGAAATATACTAATTTACTTATCTAATCCCTGCGTTTTACTCGCCCAGTCGCCACAAGCACACGTAGCGTCTGATGGGGTCAAGTCGACTGTCTGCGCTGTGAAAATAGCACACTGGATTCCATATACCGCCGTGAAACCACACATGCGTACAAAAAGCGAGAGCGTACGGCCCGCGGCTGGCAGTTCAGAATACACATTTGAATTAGTTGTCACTATTCAATTTACGCGATATTGCAGGAATCCCCTCACTCTTTATTTTATTAGTTAATTTAAAAGTTTTTCGTTTTTGTTTGCAGAAGTGTTAGTAATTATAATACGAATTACGAATATCACACCGATATTTGTGGACGTAACATTCTCTGATTATTCAATTCTGTTCCGTTGTCGTCTACCAAGTTCACGCTCGAGAACCGTGCAATCGATTTACAAAAAATCGCAAAAATATGTCATAATGTTTTAAGTAAGTTTATGATTTTGTGTTGGGCCGCATGCGTCCCCCGCCCCGAGGATTGGACAAGCTTAATCTAGAGACCACAATCTGTGAAAGCATATTTTGTCAAACGATACTTAGAAGATCTATATTTTATCAAACGATACTTAGAAAATGTGAAAACCATATAAAAGTTCTTCAAAATAAAATAGAAGAAAACTTGTTAATCCAAGTAAAGCATTGAGTAAGTGTTTACATTGCTATAAATATAATTTTTATTTTTTGAATCTAAACGCAAAAACTAATTGGAAAATCATCCATTAATATGGAAACTATCCGCATATTGCGTACACGCGTACGTTTACATTCTGTAACTCTGTCCCAAACTACCTAACATTCTTTGCTTTCGTGACATGCATTTCTTGGAAATAGTGACCCATGATTTTTAAAATCGTGAATGATTTTAAAGTAGAACAGAATGTCATTTCTTCTTGCTAATTTATTTGAGGATTCATAAGCATATGTGTTCCAATGTGCATTTCTAGAATATATTCTTTCCACGATTTTTTCTTTAAAAATTTAAAAACTACAGAAAGTCATATCCTTTTCTTGAGTGAAGTACGGTAAGTGGTTTAAAAATCAAACGATAAGGCAAAAAAATAAAAAAACCGCAATAATTTTTGTCCTAAATCTGCTTGATAGCAATCACTTAGTTTAATACAATCATTCTTTTGACAGAATTATTGAGAATTTAGACAAGTTCACTGTAACTAATTTTTATGACGTATGTTAATATGTAATAATTTAAAGAAATTTGTGCAAAACATTTTTTATAAAAAGGCAATCCTGAAGTTTTTGTTAGGGTATCTAACTGTCTTCTTAGGGTTTACTAATAGATGCTGAAAAGCTTATGCAACAAATACCTTTGAGCGCAATATGGAACGTAGATGTGCTAATTAGAATTTTATTACAATAAACGATAATCCATTTTTAACGTAGTACCATTTAAACTCTGCTGTTTGAAAAATATAGATTCTCCTACCGAAAGTATCATTTTTCCAATTAATTCCTTATGGCTATGAAGTAAGAGGCACCTGATAGTTTTTAATACTTTTATTAGATGAGCTTATATACTACTATTATCCTTTACCTTTATTTTCTAAATATATTTCGTGTATTTGAACATGTTCCGAGTAGCACGTAGTGGGAAACTGGAACTAAACTACACTGGCGGAAAGTGAAAAAAGAACACCAAGAAGGAATTGACAGACGATCATGATATTTACATATGTTAATGGGGTCGAGTTTACGTAGGTGTGATGTTAATTTCGGGACCAACCGGTGAGAGCTTACGCCACAGCACGACATCATATGCAAATCATCGCCGGTGGTATTTAAGGAGTACAGCGAAGTGAATGTAATCAGTCGTCGAAGTACGGACACGTGCGAAGACACTGAAGAAGCTAGCTGCAATGCCTAGACATGAAAGACGTGTACGACTTCCGCACTTATCGAAATTTGAGCGACGTCGTCTAGTCGGACTACGCGAGGCCAGGTGGTCGTATCGTCGTATTGCAGAACGAATTGGACGGGAAGTATCGGTGGTGGTACGATGGTTGCGTAGATGGTCCGAGGAACATTCCCACACGAGAAGACGTGGAACCGGTAGTCACAGACGGACTGATGAGCGGACCGATCGACGCATAAGAAGAACGGCGTTGTCAAGCAGAACATCCACTGCGACGCAAATCCCAGCTGCCGTTGCACCTGAGGTGACTGTGCGAACAATGCGCAACCGTCTACTGGATGCAGGACTACGTGCACGTGTGCCTCTAGCATGCGTACCTCTGACTCTAGCCCACCGTCAGGAACGGCTGCAGTGGTGTCGCCAACGTCTGCACTGGAGAACGCAATGGCGATCTGTCGTGTTCAACGATGAAAGCAGATTCTGCTTGGGAGCCTCCGATGGCCGTATGCGTGTTCGCAGACGCACAGGGAGCGTCTCCACCATTCTCGCATCCGCAAGCGAATCACAGGGCCTACACCTAGTCTCCTAGTGTGGGGAGTGATCAGCTATCGCTCCCGTACACAACTAGTGTTTGTACCGGGTACGTTAAACAGCACTTCCTACATCAACAACATCATTCAGCCTGTTGTTGTGCCATTTGTAAGGTCGGTCCATCGTGGTGCTTTGCAGCAATATAACGCACGCCCACACACGGCACGTGCAACGCAACATTCACTTCAGTGTGTGCGACAACTTCATGGCCTGCACGTTCACCGGATTTGTCCACCATTGAGCACGTGTGGGATTTTATGGGACAACGACTTATCCGGTCTCCACGGCCAGCCACGACCATCCCCGATTTACGCGTCTAAGTTGAGGATGCTTGGAACTCAATACCCCAAACTTAGATCCAACATCTGCACGACAGACTCCATGCCAGAATTGCACAGTGTGACGCAGTTCATGGCGGTTCAACCGCGTACTAACCATGTTATATGAAAATGTTATTTTTCAGTTTACCAGCAAATACAGCTGTATTTTGCAATAATGTTTTGATCACGTAATCCTCTGTATTCCGTTATTCTGCTGTAAAAATTTCATTGGCATCAGACGTCTCCTTCTTGGTGTTATTTTTTTACTTTCCGCCAGTGTATTTGCAGCATTTTGAAATTCAGTGGCATTTGCTTTTAACAAACCAGTTCCTCTCTTTTAGGAATGGTAATGAACGACATTTACAAAGTAGTTACCACAAATGAAGTTTTGATATAATACTGGGTAATTTTTGTAAAATTTCTGTATTGGGATCCACCCTAAAATGGTCCTTGCGTTTCTCTACTACGCTTCGAGTAATCGTCCGCTTTCACTTTCTTTTAAACGCACTAACAATCGTTCATCCTACTTCGTGTTACAGGAGACGAGATTTAGTACCGGATACAAAATTTAATGTTTCGTCTAACGATCAAGTCCTCACAATTTGCTTGCAAAAACATGTTCAATTTTAAATCTGATATACTAAACCTTCGGTAAATCGTGGCTTATGACAATAAATATTATAAGAAAAATGCACATACATTTGAGCGATTCAATCACGCTTAATAAAAATACACTCTCAACTTATCAAAATTTCAATGTAAAATTATTCATCTCATTTAATTGAGCGATGAAAAAGCAACATAATATGTCTTGATAGTAAAGTTGTGTAATGTTGCCTTTACCTCTCGGTCTTTTAAACGCACTCACTGTCTGCTTTGTTTCCATCTCACACTGGAGATGGTTTTCCCTCCTCGCTGTTAATGTAGCTTGTTCGAAGTCGGGCATGTGCAATAACCTAGTTTCTCAAAGGTTAAACCTTCGCATTTTAGGAAGCTCAATGGAATCATCACTAAGCTGAGATTCCCCGCTTATCTTCTGTAGGATTCCCCGAAATTCGGAAGAAATCCATTTCTTTCGTTTGCCTGCATTACGATAACCACCTCTAATTTCACCAACTCAAATTTTGTCGCATATCTAAATTAATGAAAGTAGATGTGTCACACTAAGCTCTCTAAAAATATAATATTTAAATAAAAAAATAAAGATCTCACCTGAAGTTCTGTAGATCGCTTTCAGTACACTCCACTGAGTTCTATAATTATATTGTACTGTATATATGTGTACGCATTTCATCATCTTCGTCAACCATTATCAGTCCCCTCTTAGACGATGGTCTCCCCAAATTTCTTCCACAACGGTCTGTCTTGACCCAGTCTCCTAAATGTCCCTCATGCTTTCAAATTTCATTCACTCGTCGCCTATGTGTTCTTCTTCCAGGTCTTTTACTGTCACATGAAATCCAATCTACAATTTCGGTTGTCCATCGGTGGTCCGTCCTTTTGGATATGTCCTGCCCTTTACCATTTTAGGAATTTTTCTCTGATCATGATGTCTTCCATGTCGTCATTTTCTTTATCAACGAGCTCTTCTTATCTTTCTTGGATTCACAAACCATGCATCTACACATGCTTTTTAAGTTGTGTAATCATGTTTTAGGAAGGTTTCGCCATAACCCACCAAGCTGAACGAGCGCGTTGCTGAGTGTGGGGCAGCATTTTCTTTCTATCCCATGGTATAGTTATACCGCTATTTGGAGGCCGTTAAAGCCCCTTCAGTTGGAGCAGCATGTACATCGAAAAAGCGTGATGGATATTTATCAAGGATAATTCTGTATTTGTATATCGCTCCAAATATCCCATTGTGTAAAACGCTGGTGAGTGTTACTACGGCAAATCGAACTCAGTGTATAAATTCACATCGGATTTTTTTATTACAGTCACCTGATAGGCTTCAAACACGTCTTTTTGATACACGTAGACAAATTTGACGTTGGATGGATTTATAAACAGGCCACGAGAAATGATTTTTGCTAGTATGAAGCTTTGATTGCAGCAATGTGAAAAAAGATCCGTGATTCGAGAGGCTTAGAAAGAGGCATGATTATTGGCTCTAGGAGGCAGGTGAAAGCTTCTCAGAAACAGTAAAACTTCTTGGCTTTGCTTGAGGAACGGTATCTATTTTGTACCATGGATTCACAAGCAATAAAAGATACAATCCTTCAGATGGCTTCCTACGCTCCGAAAGGACTGTTCGGTGATCGAGAGAAAAATTAGGTATACACGGCTATTTGGGGCAACAGATGAGTTCCATTGCGCCGAATATACGCCCAATACAACAGCTGTATGTAGAAGATGCTTTCCAGATACACAGCCCGCCACATATTAGCGTGAATATGCTACAATAATGGATGTTTCTAGTAGAAACAGGAAAATTCATCTTAAGTGGCTTTGTGGCCACGCGACAGAGTAATCAGAACCTTTCATTTTTTTGAGTAAAATCAACTATATATATATCCTGCAATTAAATTAACAATGGAAACAGAAGTGTCTGTGTTCCTATTCTGTATATATATTCCATTAGATCCCGTGTTGCACGGGCGTTCCTCTTATGCATATATGGTGAATCGGTAATATCTCAAATAGAAAGTTTACTAAACCTTGTTGCTTCCTCTGGATAGGTACAACGTGGGGGCCTTTAGGATATATATACACTGAAGTGCCAGAAAAACTGGTACACCAGTCTAATACTTGGCAGGTGCCCCACGGGATCTAAGCACTGCAGAAACACGACGGGGCATGGAATCCACTAGCTTCTGGAAATAGGCTGTAGCCAATGCACACCATATTTCCTGCAGAGTGTTCCACAATTTGTGTGTATTCCGAGGTCTCGGATTCCTGTGTTCGATAGCGCGTTCAATGACATCCCAAATGTGTTTTATCACGTTCAGATATGGGGACTTAGATAGGAATGGCAACACCCCAAACTCAGGTGAATGCTCCTCTAACCATAATGTGGCGTTTCGACACTTGTGTCGAGGTGCATTTACCTGTTGGAACAGGCCCAATCGATCAGCATGAATGCAGGATATAAACGGGTGTACTTCATCAGAAAGGATGCGCACATAGCGTTGGCCGGTCACAGACGTTTATAGACGTACCAGGGGTCCCAGTAAAGTCCAGCTGACGACAGCCCATACCATTACGGACCCTCCACTAGCCTATACAGTTCCATGTTGACAGGCGGGATCTATGGCTTCATATGGTTTGCGCCACACACGAATCCTCCCATCTGCCCGATACAGTTGGAAACTGAGTCGTCAGACCAGGCTACTTGTTTCCAGTCATCAAGTGTCCAGTGGCGGTGTTGCCGTGCCTAAGCGAGGCGCATAGCTCTGTCATGCACCTATCAAAGGGACTCGAGTAGGGCGTCGGCTCCCAAAGATCATATCGTGCAGCGTACTTTGCACAGTCCGGACTGACGCTTGTTGAGGCTCCAGCATTGAATTCCGATCATACCTGCCAGAGTGTTGCACACCTATCGCGAAAAACGATTCTTGACATCCGACAATGTCCACGTTCACTCAATGTCTTTTTACGGCCACACTGGCATCGTAGGTTGGAGGTTTTGCCGGAAACCTTGTAGTCACCATACACCCTTGCAATGGTCGTACGTGAAAATCCGAACTTTGTTTCTACCTCCGAAATACTATGGCCCATCTCACGAGCGCCAACTATGACAGCGCGTTGAAAATTGCTTAAAACAGTGGTTCCCAAAGTGTGCGCCAAGGCACCCTGGGCAGTCGCTGCTTCCTCACATGGGAGCTGCGAAATATTACACAATTTTTCATAATTTTATTTCCATTTTCAATTCAATGTAATAGGACGCGATATGTAGCGGGCCTGGTGCAAACCAGTCCCTCACTTAGTAAAAACTGTTTGCAGAAGCCTCTACAAATGGTTACTGGATGGCGCTCGACAATAACGTTACAAGCGTAAGCTTTCCCCCATGCACGATCGCCTCCCGACGGGCGCACGTGTTTGTTCCGCGTGGCCGTTACCGGAAGTAACCTGAGCTTTCGTACCAGCCTCCGTGCTTCTGATAAAAATTCCTCCCTCGTCCTCCGAGCGTCTAGAAATGAGACTCTCAGTCCAGACTTTTCGAGAAAGTCACCAAATCCTTTAAATATGTTTCTCCGTTGTCATCTGTGACTCATTTGGCGTTTAGCAGTCTGTTATGTTGATGTTCTGTCGCTGAGTTTCGGAGTTTGTAAGCTTTCGGCTTACCAACTGAATATTGTTGTGGTTAAGTGAAGTTATTTTTTTGAAGTTTTTCTTTTCGTATGTATTTTTACAAATGGATCGGTTTTTACTAAACAGTAATAAGTGTTGTGAAAGTTAAAACAAAGAGGGCACACGGTCAAATAGTGGCAAGAGTGGGAAGAAGAGTAATGATCGAAAATAGGATGACAGTTATTTGACTTTGGATTTACGTCGACAGAAGTGAATGGTTAATTGAGGCCTCAGTGTGTACTGTGTATGGAAGTTTTGGCGTCAGATTGCATGCCACCAAGCTAGTTGAAATGCCATTTAGAAGCCAATTTTTCCAGCATGCTTAGCAAATCTCGTGATTGCTTTACGAGAATGTCACAAGAGTTAAATCAACAAAATGTTAGTTTTTATAAGCAGGCATCAATACCAAACAATGCTTTGCTAGCTTCTTACAAGATGGCAGATATAATCGCAAAATGTAGGAATACTCATACCCTCGCAGAAGAATTCATTCGACCGGCTGCTGTAGATATGGTGAACATCATGATCGGTAAGTCTGCTGGGAAACTGCTATCCAAAGTGCCTTTGTCCAATAACACTATCAGTCGCTGAATACAGCACATAGCGTAGGACCTTAATGATCAATTAATTGAAAAAATGAATGATAAGGAATTCGGGTTGCAGCTGGATGAGGCCTCAGATAATAATAATGATGCTCACTTGATTTGATATGTACGGTTTATAGATGGTAATATGTAGACCTTCTCTTTTGTAAAAGTAACACTGGTAGTGCTAAGGCTGAAGACTTGTTCGAGATCCTTGACACTTTTATATCCGAAAATAATTTGGAGTGGACTAAGTGCGTTGGTGTCTGTACTGATGGTGCTCGTTCTATGCCCGGCTGTTATGGAGGATTGCAGGCACTTATTTGAAGCAAAGCCCCAGATGCACTGTGGACCCATTGCGTTATTCAAAAGGAAGCACTCTCGTCAAACTATCTGAGTCCTACATTGAACCAAGTCTTAGAATATGTAGTGAATGCAGTAAACTTTATAAAAACTCGGCCGTTGAAAGCAAGGTTTTCAAAAAACTGTGAGAGGATATGGGATCCAAGCACACGTTTTTGTTGCACTACAGCACTTCGCGATGACACTCTCGTTGTAATGTTTTGTCTCGTACGTTTGAACTGCGACAGGAAATTTATATTTTTCTTAGAGAGGAATACCCCAAGAATACCGACAAGTTTGCGAATGAAGATTTTTGTTAAAACTAGCATACTTATATGATGTTTTAGAAAAGATGAATGCTCTGAATCTTTCCCTGCATGGAAGCAACATGCACCTTTTAAAAGCGATTGAGAAAATTTCAGCTTTTATAAAAAAACTTAAACTATCGAAAAGAAAAATGAATGAAGACGGAGGTAAAGAATATTTCCCCTTGTTGCACCAGTTTTTGACCTCCAATGGAGTTGATTTCTCTTGAGGCGTGGAATCGTTTTTAAACAACACTTACCACAGCTTATCATCTGGTTTGAGAAATATTTTGAAAATTGATAATATCGATAAATATGTATGGATTCAAGATCAATTGCATGCCACTGCTCCATCTGAATTTACTGCTGCATAAGAAGAGAATCCTATTGAGTTGCCTTGAGACAATACGTCGAAAGCAAAATTTAGCAGCATGGAGTTACCTGAATTTTGGATATCAGTAAAAGATTAATATTCCCTTCTGAGTGGTAAAGTTCAGAGAATTTTAATTCCATTTTTTTATTTGTGCGAAACTGGGTTTTTGGCGGTCGCTTTGATAAAAACTAAGTATCGCGCCAAAATCAATGTGGAGAGTGAAATCAGGTGGCTGTGTCCAGTTTGATTCCAAGATTTGCGAAAATGTGCGATGATCAACAGGCTCATCCATCCCACTAATTATAATTAGTTGATTTTTTTCAATTGCAATTTTTTGTGATCTTCAATGCCTGTTTTATTTATTTTTACCTAAGTGTACGTGTTAGAATTTGACATAGGGGGCCTTGGGAAAACATGGATTGAGCACAGGCGCCGAGAATCGAAAAGGTTTTTGAACCACTGGCTTAAATATTTATTACTTGTCATTTTCATGCCTAAAACAGCTCTGACAGCTGTGAAGGATTTCTATCGCTTTATGTACTGAGTTGCGGACGCAACCGAGTACGCGCATAGGTGACGTTGCTATGTATTTTGCATAAACTCGTCTGAACCAGTTTTTCTGGCACTTCAGTGTATATATTTTTGATTGAGAGTTTAGCAACCACCATAAGCAACTCAATGGGCTATAAACTGTCGCCCGTCCCTACTTTAGGGTCACTGGCTCCAGGAAAGGAAGAGAGCCAGTGCAGTAAGACAAAAACAACATCATGCCTCACCGGTATTCGAACCCGGACCCATCTCAGAAGTATGATCAGAAGCTAACGCTTAGGCCACTGCGCCATCGGAACGGCGGGTGTCCAGGATAACCGATGAAGCGAGAAAGAGAAATAATAAAAGTAATACGCACTCTAAAAGTAATCTGCCAAGATTCATTGGGTCTCTAATATATATACCGAGATTTTCCTTATGATTCAGAAAACCCCTAAACACAGTTATTTAAGGCGTTTCACGCCTTAACTAGATTCATCATTGACATATTCATACACCATGGTCTCCATCCTACCTCATTCCACCGTGCTCGAGTGTTCTTCATCTCCGTAATATACCCTGAGAAATCTAAAGAGAGAGATACATATAAGGATTGACAAACAGTTCTTTTGCTTCAAGGCCTGAAGGACATAATCCGATTCCGATTACAGCTGCATAAAAAATGGATAATAAACTTATATATTATTCCACTCATTGTTTTAAATATTTTGTACTGAACAAATTTTTATGATGTGGAATATATTCAAAGGAAATCGAGACTGAAATGGAAAAAGTAAATCCCTTCAGTAAAATATTTAATAAAAAATATCTATTTCACAGCATAAAATGGGAGAGAAGATATCTTCAGTATCTTCAATCAATAAACCTATCGCTGTGCGATAGGCTCGTATTATTTCAGATATGCATTTTAGTTGTGGAGTAATCCTCCTACCCATATTGTAATATTCAGAAAAAGAACCATCACTTTTCAAAGCAGCAGTTACGAATGTATCATCAATAAATTTCACCAACATTTCATTATCATTTTAAAATTATTTTGATAATATTTTGATAAATATATTATTGAACAGATTTTATTTAACGCAGAATTAGTTCATACTTCAGAAAAATTTGGAGCCTACAGAAGTGTCACTAACACCACTTAAAGCAAAATTCGTAGATATTCCATTACGTTGAGTCCATTAGCGGTGTATGCTCTACCGATATCTTTCATTTGACGTCACAGTAGCGGAAGGCAGCGAACGGAAAACACAGCGTTTATACGTTTCTTAAAAGTTCATTTGAGCAAAAGCTAAAGTTCTTTTGCACTTACAATTTTTCACTTTTACACTCTATTATTAAAGAAATGATAAATGACCCAACCCAATTCAGAATGAATCCTTAACTAATACAACAAAAATAACATTCACGCTTTGTCATATGAAGAGTCAAGGTCCGGACTTATATAATGAGTGTACAATCAGTTGGAGGCCCTCAAATTCCTGGACTTTTCCTTTGGTCGTTCGTGAGGTATGAGGCCGAGCGTGGTTCTGCTTTAACTTATTGCGCTATCTGTTCACCATTACCGGATACCTCTCCTCTAGAACGACATACATCGACACCAGTTGTTCAGAATAGAGATTGGCGTTGTTGGTCCGACCGTCTGGAAAAAATTCGTAATGGATTATCCCCTAGAAATTCCACCAGACGCAGAGCATCACCTTTTGATCGAAGCGACCACGTTTGGCGACAGGTTGTGTAAGCTCGTCTGGACTCAACCACTGCCGTTGCGCGTCAATATAATGGGAATATAATTTCTTTTCTGCGCACGTAGAAATTATCTTGATGTAACGTACGTCGCGCGACTTCTCTAGGAGTTTCGGGCTCACTTCCACCCGGCTGTCTGTTTCAACTCGCTACGCTCGTGAGGGACAATGCGGCATCTCCTGTAGACTTTGCCAAGCTACTGAAGGTGACGAACCACACTGGTCTGTGATATGTACAGCTCGCGTGATAATCTCTGAGGGGTGATTGTCGGATTGGCCACTACGGCATGGAAAATTAGACCCAGCCAATTCTAAAAACATCATGTGTTGTAAATACTGCAATGTGTTAACATGAGAAAAAGGATGTACATGTACAAGGGTATGGAAGGAAGATGTGATCGCACTGTGCAACAGTGCAAATATTTTCCTATAGTTATAGTGAGTCAGATTTGAATTTAAATGCACCCCTTTACAATCCTGTCGGTTTTCCGCAGGGTACTCTTAAAAACGCAATCTGTAGACGATCCCCATACGTGGCTCGCAGTACCGGTCGTAAGAGAAAGATCATGATCATGATCTTATGTAGATGATTTTAGGAAGGAAGTGTCTTACCCCAGCTCTTAAACAACCCTTAGAAATAGGAAGCTAGGAGATTTGGGCTAGAGTGCCCGATAGGAAAGTGACACGGAAGCGAAGTAGAAAGGAGGAGGAAGACGCCCTTATTTATTACCGGGGGGACACAGCCCGGGGTACGGCGGCTTAACGTGCCCATCTGACGCACGGCGGATATTTAGTGGATCGAGCGTTCGTACCTGACCAGGATCGAACCTGAGGTCTTTCCGCGTCAGTTACAAACGTTGCCCACTAGGCCACCCGCGGCCCATGTCGTAAGAGAATCAACTTGCATCCTCACTTTATAGGCAGAATGATCTGGCGCATCGGGTATATTTTTGCTGCCAGCACGAAATGAGAGTACGATCTCTGCTAAGTTTCGCGACAGTACAGCGAACTGAAAACAACAGCGGTGGAGATTCGTGTTTTAAATTAATGTATTATCTTAAAACGTTTTATAAAGAAATGGTGATTCTTGTATTTATGTTGTTTAAATAAAGAAAACTTTTTATTTTTCCGAAAAAACAAGGAAAAAAAAATAAAAAAAAATACGGTTCTGTACCGGAATTTCCGAAAATTTTAACTTTAGGAAAGTACAATTTTGGGGGTTAATTAAAAAATTAATAAACAAATATCGTGTAATGGAAATTTATTTAATTTTAACCAATGTCGACATACAGAACAAACCATATCCCGTTTGAGATTTAATAGGAACACAGCAAAAGTTCACCATAAAAATCCTTCATTAGTATAGACATTTTTTAGTTTTCCGTTAACCTCTAAATTAACTATGATGTCCGACTAGTCTGTGAACCATCTTAGATCAATAACACCATTGCGGAACGTCTTCGCTTCGGAAGCGCATATCACATCTTTTCTCTTACCACAGGGTGAGGGTCAAAGACTCCAAATGATAGCAGAAAATATTTACACTCTAAAGACATAATCTTCTGCTCTTCCAGCACTAAACAAATACACCCTGATATTCATGGGACAACACAACGTTAACTGTACCGTATGTCTGGCAACAAAAGAAATTAAAAATGAAAAGTTTAAAAAAACCTCACAAAACTACCTCGCACACGGAATTAGAATAATCACCGCGAACAAATGAATGCAACACATTTCTCACTCATAAGGAGACAGAGCTGCTTCCACTACAAACACCGAAGTAACGAGCAGAAAAATAGCCATTATAATGTACAAACTGTGTGACGTACCTGCCAGCAGGACGCACACGACATAAAGGCACATAGCAAGCAGAACAAATGTCTGCGTAGCTCAGTTGGTAGAGCGACTTGTTCCGGAATAAGCGGCCTCGGGTTCGAATCCCGGCGTATACCAAAAATGACGGAGAAATTTACTTCGGTATAACTGTTATTACTGCGTCAAAAAACCAATTGAAAAAAGTTAAACCATTAGTCAAGAAGGGCAGAGCAGATGACATCGCCAAAGAGATTATAGTTTAAAGTTGTTTTGTTTCTTTTTGTTAATTTTAATTCCATGTTTTTGCATAGTGTATGTATCAATATGCAGTGTCTATGTATTAATAAAATTTAGCAAAGAACAGAAATGACACTGCACTAATGTCTTTAGAAACGGTTTTAATATGTCAAAAAGAAACAAATAAAATTTAGGACTGACGGAGATGAATATCCTTATTTCAATCCCATTCGATCCGTAGTAATTTCTGACCCAAACCTATGGCATCGAACACATCAACAATGTACAATATGGTTCACTAAATTAGGGCTAGCAGTGTGTGAAAACAGACACTTGCGAACACAATCATCGTGATCTGATCTCGTGATCTCGCACCTTCGATTAGTCGAAATGTTAAAACTAATAACATTCCTGCATGATTGTTTTCAAATTCTGTGCTTCACTTTCGGTCTAAACCACAGGGTGTAATAAAATTTTCTGAAAATCATGTCAACTATGAAAAGTGTCAATAGAAAAGGATGAAGAAAAAATATCTTTAACATTTAATCCAGCAAAATGGCCTTACGTTTATCCATTAACTGAGAGAAAAGTTTTTTAACTACAAGACCAGGCACAAAGTATAGGCAGCTGGACAGAACGAAACCACTCACAAAGTATTAACGATCTGAGGTAGCGATGCAAGGCAACTTTTTGCTGATGCACTTCAAGCTGAGCTCAGATGGGCAACAGAGCAGCAAGGTTAGCAAGAGCAAATATGTTATCAAGAATAAGCACTGCAGCACTTGAAAGTAATGCCAAGTCGAATACGTTTTGCTGTGCATAATAATTTGTATATTTTGAATTGAAAAATATATTTTATATTCTTTGCGGTGCACGAGGAGATAGTCCTGCGTTCAAATCCTTGAAAAAGTGCTTAATTTACACGAGAGTGCATCTGTCGATCTGAAATAAAAACCGTGCGGATTTCCGTCAGAAAATATTAGACCATTCACTGATTATTCTAGAGACGAATGCAGTTCAAAGGAAAAGCTTGCGTTCTTTAAATTATATTTGACTTCACATTTTCGTGTGAACTTCGCGGTTAAATGAGCATTCAATGTTTTAGGACAAGTGTACTTTTACAGTTCATGTCTTGATATACTAGAAGTTTAATTGACATATTTTTTATTCCTAAAAACGTATACCATTAGTTTCAACAAAAAGCAAAACAATACAGAAATAAGTGGTGAAACCCACGCTATGGAAGTATGAAATATTGAAATTTTAGTATTTTGATAACGAAATTTTAATTCGGTTTCATCAATCTAAAAGTGAAATGCAGTATAATCTATACTTGTAATATATATGCTATAAAATTTAAGAAGACCATATCTCTCAAAAATATTTAAAAGACATACAGACTTACAAAATATATCATAAAACAATTAATTCTTTCGTATTGCTATAAATAATTAATATAGAATACTCTGTATCAAATTGTAGCGTATGCACATCAATGGTGATAGTAATTATTGAAATAAAGAAATCTGGAGTGCTTAAGGAAAATGATTTCATTATATTATTCCCAGGAATGAACTATTACATATTTAAAAAAATAATAAGATGAATATTTTTTTCCATTTTTATTATTTATTCTGCAAAGTTCAGCAACGTAACACAGCCCCATAACATCCTTAGCTTTGAAGATGACAATCCGATTTTGAAGATGACAATCCGATTTTGAAGATGACAATCGATGAAAATTTTCAAGTTTTCAAATATTATCTGACTTACCATCCTTGTCACATTTACGCCAAAAATTGGATTGTCATCTTCAAAATTTGTATTATATGGCGTAATCCCGTATTTCTTTCATGATTTATCTTTCATGATCATGACATCCTTAGCTGTTGGGTTCCGACATACAACATTTACTCGGTCCTGTTTTAAAGTTGAAATTGTGTATGGTATCAAGTAAATCAACTTCTTTAGTTCATGCTATTAATTTAAACATTCCTTAGGACGCTTTTCATTGGTGTTGGTGAGCGTTTATTAGTAGGCGCAACGCTTCCATTTAGTTTTAGAATAAATAACCTATTTGCGTTCGCTTATATCCTAATTTCCAACTAGAAACTCGATTATCAAAATGTCTATGTGTTCTTTTACATTTTAATAACCCTAGCATAGGACATATTCTCACCTACGACAAAACACATACTTCCCTTTCATTCTTTTAATATGTTTCTTTGTACTGGACACGGTGTTATGGAATTACAGACATGAAAGAAAAGAAAACAACAATCGAAAATTTAATATGAAACAAACTTTCACTAAAATATGGAAAAAGAGTAATTAATTTACTCATGAGTTACTCTTTGCTTACTTTGTATGTTGTTAATCAGTTTTTAGCGCACATGACTGGAGCCTTTCCTGATATAAAAAAACTTATTCAGCTTATATTAGCTTACTGATATAAAGTCGGGATCTACATAATTTCTGAGAAGACGGAAATGTAAAATGAGCAGCGCTTTGTAATAGTTCCTTTATACTGCGAGGTATGATCTTTAATATTCAAACCTCTACCCCGAGAATTTATGAACTCCATAATGCAGCCGTTCGATAACATTACGGTTTTTCAACTATATCCGTTTTTCATATGCATATTTCTCTTCAGCGAAATTCTGGAGAGATGTCCTGCCACGGCAGTTTAGACTCGAATGGTTTGACTTGTCGTTTGTTGGTAGATTTCCACCCAGTCTGCTGCCATTTGCATATGACATCCCAAACGGTTGACCGGTTCTGTATTGTCGGTGAAATACTCCGCACATGTTAATTGCTTTTTTAGCACCGCATTGTTAATCCGTGACAAGGACACATCAGAAGCAAAACTTTAAATTCCTGATTATAAATGGGATAAATCCCCGCCGGAAAATTGACACCTCAAAAATATAGAATTCAATAGATTCTAGATTGTTATCATAAAAGCAAATATAAAAATATGTCGAAAGTTTAAACAGATTTCACAAAACACTTGATAGAGCCTCACTATTTATTGGATCAGATTTTTTGTGAAGATATTAATTCCATAACCTACTACTTATAATCCTATTGCTGCCATATTTTCGAATTGTAAACTTTAAAAACCTTTTCTTTTTGAAAAGAGAAATACCCATTTCACTACTGTACAGGAACCCATAAACTGAAATCATAATGTATACATACATTTTCAGTAAATTCCTAACGAAATGAATAAGAACTATAAGGCAGTTGCTGTAAGATCATTCAAGCCCGCTGAACTTCTAGCAAATCATTAGATTTTCGAAGGTGATGTAATACCGTAAGGAATTTTCATTAAGGGTTCCGGAACTTTAAAGTTGACTCTTAAATTCCCTACGGAATTCATAATATTTCATTATCGTGAAATATGCTCATGCGTAGCACAGGATTTGTGACTCAAACGTTGGGAGATTTTACGCGAAAAGTTTCATAGATAGAACTTTCGTTCAATTTTATGAATGGACATATTTTACGGATAGTATCAACATTGCATTTTATTGCGTGTGGTTTTCAGTTATATGTCCCTCATAGTAATGCTGTTAGATATTATTCCAATGAAAACACAAAAAACTTGCCACTATATTTTAATTTAATTCAATCGTTTCATTAATTGTTGCGTTCCTCAATCCATTAGCTTGTATTGATTACATCTGTAGTGCTCCTCAAAAAGTTGTCAGTTAAGCTGTGTTCGCAACCCTAGGAAATGTGTTCACGAAATACTAAATGCTAACTGTTATAATTTATTTATACAATTGCAGTTCGTGAGCTTTTTTATTTCACCTGATATGCATTATTAGGTCTTGTAAAATTTTCTGAATATTTTTTAGTATTTCATTCGAACATTAAGTGTTTTATATTTATAATCAATTCGTTATATCTGGACAATGCTCACTTTAACGTGTTTTCTCGCCTTTTTTAGGGACCTCAACAGGGCTCATTAGATTGTTTATTCCACAGAAAAAAAGACTCAGAGGTAGCATATATACCCCGAAAATCTTAATAGAATAACGCTCCAGTGGAAGGACATGGAACTAAAACTTCGAGCCGAAACCGTCTCTTTTATTTTTCAAGTGTTTACAACTCTCTCTGAGGTGTTACTTACATAGCCACTGGTACCGTATCTCGTGACAGACGCTATCGTAGTTTGATACGCGACCACTTGGTCTCTGTCTCTCCTCCTCTGTGGTTTATGCATTCCTGGTCTTTCAGATCAGATTCACTAAAGTCATGTGTTTAAAAGACCCGTTCGTTTTCTTCGTTGGAACTAGAAAGCAGTATGAGGACTCTCCATGTTGGTGACGCTCATAAAAATATATATGAGGACTCTCCATGTTGGTATATGCTCATAAAATTAGCAGTTGTCCGTAAATTAAACGATTAGAGTGTTGTGTGACGACTTTTATAATTTACTGTTCCATTTTGTGTTGGTAAAAATACTGCCTTTTGCATTTATTAATATATATTTCTAAGTTAAATACTAACGATTACGACCTACAAACTGCGGAACAGCAAATGCGTCAGAATTCTAAGCTGATGTCTACTTCTTGTGAGTGAAACGGTAATGAAAAGAAATCAAAATATGAAGAACATTGAATTTTAAAATGCGATATATCTTTATTTCACTGCAAACTATTCATTAACATGCAATATAAAATGGTTAGATGATGGTTCTAGTTACATGAAATTTTTTTAATCCAATAATACATCAAAAGGCAATGAAATACCAACTACAACCGAGGAACGTAAGCAATACATAATGCCTTCGTATCCACCAATACGCTGGATATTTGGGATCCTGGACTCGACAACCGAAGCGAACGGCCGGCGACTTGGTCAATCGAACGACCAAAGAGATCTGCTGGAACTGCTGAACGTATCTTTTTGTTCAAACTTTCGACCGAGTCACTTGGAACGGATCAGTCACAAACGACCGATCACTTTAGCATATAGTTACTTAAAGGTTTATAAGTAATTTTCATAGAACGCGAGGATAAAATTGAAAAAGACAAACGCAGCAAGCTGAAACGACCCGAACCGACTAGTTTAATGTTTCTTAAAGCCTTTTGTGCGAATTAGTTCAAATAATACAAGATTTATTCTATAGGCAGAGTCTGCAATACTTTGCCTGCAGATCATTCTCTAAGATCCCGTAGAACACTTTTTTACTGCCTACGAGGCATTGACCATAAAAAATTCCAAAATGAAAAAAAACACAATTTTGGTTGAATGGAAATATGAATATTCAGGTACCTTGGGTATACGGACATTAAATTTTTATTTTCAGTAAATGAGGTATGACTTGAATTTGACTTCATTTTAGATGAACTATGCAGCAATAAATTAATACTGCAATTTTTGAAGGTGTAAAAATTGAAGGTACATCAGTTAGTTTGGAATTCTTTGTAACGTAGATATCATGTTAACAGCACAATTTCTTTTTCCGAAACTTAAGTTTCAGGATTCAGAATCTCTTAAAAATAAACGATACTCATTTCTACCCTACTTTATCATGTTGACAGCAAGTCTTATTTCATTTTGCAAAATTGCTTCACATTCAGAAAGGGCTGAAAACTCTCTATCCTAAAGAAACAAAGCCTGTCCGTTGAAGAGATTTACACCTCAATGTAAAAAATGTAACAGAAGAGGACATTTCTTTTCCCTCATAGCAACGAATGGCCCGAAGTGTTCGTTTTGTTTTCGTGAAGCTAAAATTTGCTTACGTAAACATTTCTCGGAAAAGAAAAATAAATAACGTGTTTTACTTTCAAGGCCAACAAAGTGAAAGTGAAATTTGAGTTCAACTGTAAAAGAAATAAACCGCTCCATTTCAGACGTGCATCTTAACGATCGACTTATCGGGTTCGCTGCCATTCATCAACTTATCTGGTGGGAAAAATCAGTTAATTGCATCATTTGATTATTTATTAAGTGAGTATTCCTTGTGTGAGATGAATATTTTTTTCCATCCAGGAGTAAAATACTAAATTGTCCAGTACAATCTCTGCCTGGTCCTACGCTAGCTCAGAATTATAAACTTATCTGAGGAGAAAAAAGGCCATCCATAACATATATTTTAATTCCCGTCCATAAGAGACCTCTAATATTATGTTCGTTCGGAAGCTGGATAATGATTCAGTACTCAAGGAATTGGATAATTCTTTTGATGAAACGTTCGGTAATCACATGCCAGCATTTTGCAAAGAAGCGTTTGATAGTAAGGAGAAATTTAGCAGATTTTGAAAGATGCAAGACAAACATCAAGGACATCATAAACACAAATGCTAAATTGGATGGTGAGCCTCAAACAATATGTGATCCAAAGAGAAGCAGATAATAATTAACACATATTTTGGAAGAAAAGATGATTGATAAATAACTCAGTAATGGATCGTAGATTTCAGAAAATCTGATTGTCTTATGTGTTCGTAAGAAACAATGTAAGTATGCCGTATAGCTTTAATTTCACAATAATAAAAAAAAATCAAATTGATACCATCGCTAACCATTGGTGCGGAAATTATAAATACTTTGATAAGGGACGCTCTCAGAATGACGTTCGTAAATTTTTCCCTGCTTCTTTCTCAAAATGTTTGCTTGAAAGGAAGAAAAGATACAAGAACGTTTTTATGAATCATCGCCATCGTCACTCCTCTTCCTATCAACTACACCTTTCTTTCCCTCTGGAAAAGTATATTAAATACACTTTGGCGGCCTAGGAGATATCGATTTGATTATCTCCGCTTCCAACCGCACTTTTGAAAAAAACATGTTCTTGTACTGTTTGGCATCCGATGCGGAAGAAATTTTGCGCAGTTCACCCGCTGGGAAAAATACGGTAAAAAGTGTTTACATCATAGTTTATGCATCTGAGGGTTGTGTAAAGAAATATATTATTAAATCATATGGAGTAAAATATTTTAAGCATATTTGCTTCTTCTTTTTCTCATTATTCCGTAAGAGGCTTAAACGTACAGTGACGTTTCAGTTACTATCTGATTTTTCAAATCTATTGTTAAAGCGTTTATTTGGTATGACTCTTCTTCATGAAAAATATTTTGCCGCAATTTCTTCTTTGAATGATTCACGCATTTTCCAGTAGTCCACGTAGAATTATATCACACGTTTTCTATATATCTTTAACACTTTCATTTGAAGAAAGTCTTTGATTCTGAATTCTGTTGCTATGATGATGTTCCAATTACTATAAACAACAACACTTATTTGCGCAATGTGCAGTTTTCGCCCCAGCCGTCGTAAGAGCATTCTTTTAATATGAATACCTTCTTTTTTGAACATATTCTTAAAATATTTGTTTCGTATGAGAATCAAAAATTAATGTGATGTTCTAACCAGAGAAATCGTTGTCAGCTTTGTCTTTGATTTGGTTTGTTTTCTTAAAGGCGCATCTTCAAGATTATTTCTTAAAAAGGAAATCAGCAGTAAATTCTTCAAAACATTTATTATAAATATAAATCAATGCATACATTTTGACCTATTTTTCTGAAGGACAGTTTTAATGTTCGCCTTTGAGTAGATATTTAAACGAAACAAGACTTCACTTGCTATTCCCTGTCATGTAGAATTTTTCACAAAGTGACTAACTCTTCAGAGCTACAAATATTAAACAAAGTCCCTGTTGAATCACACATGAAATTTTGCTGACATAAGCTTTTTCATATAATCTTTAGTTTTGTAACATGAGCTTGTATTACCATATGTACATTGGTGGGAGTAACATTGAGGAGACTGGCACAAGACAGACCGTTGTGGAAGAAACTTGGGGAGACCTTCGTCCAGTGGTTTGATAATGATTGACAATGATGATGCTGATGATGACATTGGTGGTAAAAACTCGACACTTTTTTTTTAATTTGCCTGTTTTGCAATTTTGCAGGCTTACACGAAATGGTATTTTGCACCAAATGCAAATGTTTATATGCCAATTTAAAGAAAATTTTGTGCTGAATTCAATACAAAAACCATAATACAAATATATGCAGTACAAAAACGGTTATGCAGGAAATACTGCAATCATGCTGAATATACTGTAATGCACCTACGATTTCAATGTACTAACAGTTTTTATTACGATAGTAGCCTTTATTCTTTAAACTCGCATCTCAGCGAAGTCTCAGTGAGCCAACAAATGTTTAAAGATCTGTCTTCGTTATCAAGTGGTGCCAGGAAGCAATTATAGCCTCAATTAATTGCCTTTTATTTACGCTTTCCAACCGTAGGTTGAAGAAGTGTATATGCTCCAGCTTCGTCCGTCCGTCCGTCTGTCTGCACGATAACTGGCGTAAAATAGTTCGATTTCGATGAAATTTTAGTATGTGGTAGGGGACCACCGACGGACGAACCCTTTTGAAAATGGGACACATGGGGTCAAAGGTCACAACGTAGGAGCGGAATCATTTCATTGCCCTTATATGTCATAACTTGCGTAAATATGGTTCGATTTCAATGAAAGTTTACTATGTGGTAGGGGACCACGTAGGTACGAACCCTATTGAAAATGGGACAAATGGGTCAAAGGTCACGACGTAGGAGCGGGATCATTCCATTGCCCATATGCGACATAACTTGCGTAAATATGGTTCGATATCAGTGAAAGTTTACTATGTGATAGGAGACCGCCTGGGAACGAACCCTATTCAAAATGGGTGAAGTGGGGTCAAAGGTCAGGACATAAGATCGGGATGCATTCCATTGCCCTTATGCGTCATAACGTGCGTAACAATGGTTCGATTTCGATGAAATTTCAGTATGTTGTAGGGAACCACCTAGGGACGAACCCTATTGACATTTGGACGAAATTTGGTCAAAGGTCAGGACATAGGATTGCGAGCCATTCCATTGCCCTTATCCCATATTATTAAGGTGGACGTCAAGTAATTTTGCTTCCTATACTTCCAATGGAAAAACGTTTGTAAACATTTCCTTCACAATTAATGTGTTCCCAAGGATGAACATTTGAACATCGATTAAAATAACTTCATATTATAACTTGGAAAACTTAATATTTTCTAAAACATAACCATAATTATATTAAAAATCAATCACTTTTAATTTGGTGGTGTTGAAACCAGAGAAAAGATGGCGCGACCTGTACTTTGATGACGTCAGTGGACAAAAAAGTTGGATTGCATAATTACGGTTATGGTTTCGAAAATATTAAGTATTCCAAGTTATGAAATGAAGCTATTTTAATCGATGTTCAAATTTTCATCCTTGTGAACGCATTAATTTTCCAGAAAAAAGATGGCGCGACCTGTATTTTCATGACGTCAGTAGGCAAACAAATGTTGAATCGCATAAATATGGTTATGTTTTAGAAAATATTAAGTATTGCAAGTTATAAAATGAAGATATTTTAATCGATTTTCAAATTTTCATCCTTGGGAATGCATTAATTGTGAAGAAAATGCGTACAGAAGTTTTTCCATTGGAAGTATAGGAAGCAAAATTACTTGACGTCCAGCTTAAAGTAGCAATTCGTGTATGTATGTATGTACATTTTATTTTGAAAACGGCTCTAAGAATTTTGATAAAAGTCGTAAACCTACCGTTTTCTGGTACTAGAAATCGATTTAGCTTGAACTCGACTTTAGGAGAATTCGTTTAGTGGGTTAAATAACCACCCCGAATTATAACGTTTTTAGTGATGGCGTTGTTCCATTAATGTTACCAATGCTTAGAAATCTTATGACGTCATAATCTCGCCTTTGAGAATGTTGGCGCGCGGTCACGCCATCTGTCTCATTACGTTACGCATAGTGTGTGAATCCTATTTAAGTTTTATGACGTCACACTTGAGGCAAGCAGATGGTCGCGATTCCCATCTGCCTCATTACGTCTCGCGCTGTGTGCGTATATCGGTCCGCAGGATAACTCGCATAACAATCGTTCGATTTCGATGAAATTTTAGTATATGGTAGGGGATCACCTGGGAAGGAACCCTATTTCAAGTGAACGAAATGGGTCAAAGGTCAGTACATACGAGCGGGATTCATTCCACTGCTATTATGCGTCATAACTAACGTAAAAAAGGTTCGATTTCGAGGAACTTTTAGTATGGGGTAGGGGACCACCTGGCGACAAACCTTATTGAAAATGGGAGAAATGGGGTCAAAGGTCAGGACATAGAAGCGGAATCACTTCTATCGCCATTATGCGTCATAACTTACGTAAAAATGCTTCGATTTGGATGAAATGTTAGTATGCTGTAGGGTCCTGCCTGGGGACGAATTCTATTGAAAATGGGCGAAATGGGGTCAAAGGTTAGGACACAGGAGCGGGATGTATTCCATAGCCCTTATGCATGATAACTTACGTAAAAATGCTTTGATTGCAACAAAATTTTATCATGTTATTTCGGAGGTATACCAAACCGGTTATGTTGAATATAATCGAAATGGGATCAAAGGTCAGGGCACAGGACGGAGATTTATTCCACAGCCATTATTCTCATAACTTGAGTAATGATTTCTGGTATGTTGGAAAGCGTATTATAATCAATGCATTGCATGATTTTACTAACTTGTTTGATGAACGCAAAATACGTACAAAGGCTTTCAAACGGTGATAGAAATGTTTTATCTGGTTGAGGTCAGGGCTCTTTCCTGGCCAGGTCAACAGTGGAATACATTTTGTCGTAAACAACTGATTGCATATGTTTGCTGTGTGGCAGGGGACTGAATTCTGCTGAAAAAGAAATGTTGCGTTGTTTTGAAATAGTTCCCTAATGGAATTTAGCAGTTTTGTTCCAGGATGGTGTCAATGTACTGTCTTGTATTCAGCGTGCCGTCGATTACATGAAGGCGGCCAACACCATTTGGTGCCGTACATGCCCAAATCATAACGGCTGTTGGGTGTTTTACATTGGCCTCCATGCAGTCAGGATGTAGTTCGTCTCCTACTCTACATCTGACGTATTTTCGGCCATTACTACAAAATAAGGGTAGCTTACTTTCGTCACCCCAAATAAATTGCATCCACCGATTGTCTGCCCATTCATTGTGTTCTTTAGCAACTGTAGTCCTTTCTTGCGCTGATTTAGATTCAGATATAATTTTTTCTCGGAATCCTACCTCTTAGTCCCATAGCAGATAATTTGCTCCTCATTGTTCTTGAAGTGGCAGAAACACGCATTGAAGAAAGTTCAGCTCTGATAGCCTCAGATGAAATGTTTCGGCCCTTCAGACACAGTCATTTTATTCTTCTGTCATCAACAGCTTTCGTGCACTTTTTTCGGCCTTTTCCTGGTTCGTTTTTCAGTGACTTTATTTCCTGATGACGTAAACAGCAATGTCGTACAACAGACGTTGTCACTGACCCACCTATTTGCCTTTCAATTTCTGCATAAGACCCGATTCCCGAAATAAAATATTCCTGGTCTATTTTGTAGGTGACCAATCGATTCTTTTTGTTTCTTTGGTGCCATTGCTGTCCTTATTATCTACACGTTAACTTTAAAGAAATACTAAAAATATTCTCGCAATCTACAATTACGTTTCACTTATACCGCTAACACCATTTCTTCTACTCAACAAAGAGCAAAACTGACTTTTGTCAACTTCTCACAAGATGTATTGTAGCTACTGCCATTTCATTGGTGCACAGAACAAGGACTGTGATTGGCCAGTAGGTTTTGCACTTACAATCAGCTTCTTAAGTGAATCACACTTGTGTGTGTTTTTTAGACTAAAGTAAGCATAACTTTTTCGTACTGCATATTTTGCATTCTGTTTTTTTTTTGTATTGCATTCAGCATTAAATTTCTTTTAAATTGGCATATATACATTTGCATTTGGTGTAAAATAACATTCATATAAGCCTACAAAGTAGCAAAACATGAAAATGACAAAACGCGCCCACAATATTTGCCACCACTGTTGAGGCATTGCCATGAAAATAGAATTGTTGGACCATCTTTGGGTAAGAATTTTTAAGGATCGGTGTTTAGAAATCTAATAGGCTTATTTTATGACTAGAAATTTACCACACTACTTCTTTATTATGACACGAAGATCTTTGTATTACCAGATAGACAGTTTTACACTCTTCGTAAAAGCTCGAGCGAAGGCTAACCGGCAAGTAATAATTAATTCCATTGCATAAATTTACGCAACATAGAAGAGCTTTAAAACTGCTTTCTTGCGTAATTTGCACCAATTAATTTTTAAAGTAAACATTCGCAGTGTTTCGTCAAATGTCGTACGTATGGATACCACAGATAAACATTAAATACAGCTAAAATATTGATTCGTGTAATTTAATCAGCTGTAAACAGACAATGACGAAGTTATGATTTCGGCATATATGTATTTTTATGTTGCTAACTGCTTCAGCTATTTTTTTTTCTTTCAAAATGTCATTTCACTAATGGTGATGATCATTTAAAAATTTTCTGATCCTGAGGTGGAAATAAGCCACTTGAAGAACTAATGATGGTCTGAGATATTTTCGTGTACTTAGCTGTTTTAAATGGCTATTTGCGTAAATGTATATTTGAATTTGAAATGAATTTGAATTTGAATCTGAATTTGAATTTATTGACATTTTTTGCTACACCACAACAAGATGCATTGGTACATCAAACACCATAACAATATAAACTGGAAAGTGTCCAAAGCGTAATGAGAATAGATCAAAACTTCAAGGCGATTTACAACACTATTGGTCGTCAAATAGTATTGCGTCGTGATTTTAATATTTGCATATCCCCACGTCCTCTGTGCTTTACTTTATAATCGTTCTTCACCATTTCGTTTGTTCTAAAATGTCGTTTTTATACATGCTTAACTTTTAGACACCAATGCACTTTGGTTTCACTTCGTTGTTTATTTAAAATCGATGGCAGGACGTTAGCCGCGCACATTCTTATTATACGCCCCAGGATGAATTTCACTTATTGAAAGCATCTATCAGAAACCTTGACAACTCCAACATTCATCCGATGGGCAAATACCATATCTTTTAAAAAGTTGTCTATCTGTAGGGACGTTGGTTTTGGTGCACTTTCCTTATCTATTCCATCACTACGTTTCTTAGGTGTGGAAATGTTGCCTTTCATATTCTAATTCTACACAGGCAACTGAGTTATCGAAGTTTCAGATATTTTAAAATGATGAATTGTGTGATCTCAGGAATGCCGAACTTCTTTGATACATATTTCTTAGAAATCTCTGCGTTATCTGTAGCTTGTAAAATAATTTTATGACGGTTAAAGCTACCCGTATTGTAACAGTCTTATTTAAAATATAAATGTGTTATAGCCAATAGCCAACGTCAAGCCATAATAAAAATGTCACGGCCGTTACACTCAGCAGGTTTTGAGAACATAATACTCTAGTGACACTCCGCGAAAGCGAAATGCTTGCTTTCTAGGAAATGGGCCATGCAGGGAAAATGGTGGTAGTTGGCTAAGGCAAAGTACACACTGTACGGTTAAAACTCTAGGATATGTAATTCATTCAGTCCCTGTAGCTTTCAGCGGCCCATTATGGAGGTGTGACTTTTGGCATTTGCCACTTCCTGAAATGATCGCTTTCTATTTGCGAGATCTGTGCAATGTAGGCGCAGATAAATATGTAATCGCCGTAGTGATTCGGCACAAAGTTGACCGTCGCTGGTACAAATTTCCAGTACACTAGAGTCTCACAATATTACCCAATTCATAACAAGAATTTCATTTCGAACAGTTTGATTTATATCACGAACTGTGCTTCCAGGCGTGGCCTTAGCCTCTGTTTCCAAGTGGTACAATGACGTACGAATATTCAGTTTTCATCAACTTCGACGGCAGGACTCGAAATGGTATCGCCCTATGGATTCCGAAAGAGTGAGCGACACTAGTTATGCATTATGGGATTGCAAACGCATAGAAAATTTCATTATGTCGCGTGAAGGAGATATTAAGCGCGCAGATGACGAACGATGGTAAATTGGGTACACCCCACCCTAGCTAGTTTCCAGATAAATATCATTGTTGGTATATATAAGTACTGCCCCCGGGTTGTCTTCGTGACTAGTTACCCCAGCAATGAAAGACCGGAAATGCCCTGTGCACTAATGATGTCCCTTGGTTTTTAGCTTCCGTCTTCAGAAATGAAATTTCTTAAGGTTGCTACTGCTTTTAAAACATTTTTTTGAATAATATTATCAGAAGCATATAAAGGGTACGTTTATCTAATTGCATCCACTTTTCACTTGATGACACAGTGTGTCTCCGTGTAAGACACTCGTATTCAGCCTGATGTGATATATAAAATTCCGCAACACAGACCAAGTTGACTTGGGTTTTTCTACAGTAGTGCAGGATGAAAGTAATTTGCAGTTCAAAACGGATTAAACTTTTGAATCAACGTACACTACCGGCTATTAAAAGTGCAACACCACGAGAGACAAGAGATAGCAATGCCATATACATTGTGCAGAAAGCAGATGATACAAAGGTGAATCTATTACTAATACATCACGGTTAGACGAGGGGAACACACAAAAATCAATATGTGGTGTAGAAATTCCAGCTGCTTCACGGCCCTGCATCGAGAGGAAGAGATGTTCGATGTGTGTTTGTGGAACGTCCTTCCGCACAGCTTCGATACGATGCCACAGTTCCTCCGTGGTAGCAACGGGTGGTCGCTGGCGTTCCAGTAGTCCAGTGATTATGTAACACACGTGTCAATAATCTACATATTTTAGTACCGCGCAGGCCAAGGAAGAAATGTCACATGGTGGCGATCCAGGAAGTCTTGGGCGCTATGTGTCACATGCGGTAGCGCATTATCCTATTGGTGAATGACACCAAACAGTTCCTGAAGATATGGTACACAAACAGTCTCCAACACTTCAGTGATAAAACGATGGCTGTACAACTTACCTGTAATGCGGACAAGGAGCTTGCAAAAGTGGAATATACTGGTGAAAAACACATGAGCTGTCATTCATGGGCTTATGGATGCAATTTGACTTTTTGAATAATGCGTCACCTCATAGGTATAGCACATGTCTTCTTCCTTAAGAAAAGCGGTGGCACGAAACTGCAGGCTTTTGGACCGTAGACAAACCGTGCTAGATGGAGCTCACTGTAGAAAAAGTTTATTTAATAATTTCAGAAGAGGTGTGTGGAAAAATAATGGCACATTGTTCCCAATCACGCACTAACAGTTTTGTTTAGGTTAGGGCAATATTATATCATGATATATATCGAAACTGTCTTTCTTCCACGTTCGAACCCACATATCTCTTCTCCGGTGCTGCTGTTTTACCGACTAAATTAAGTTGTCAAGGTTTATCATGATGCGTCATCCCACATGTACGTCACATGCACGCATCAAGAGCCAAAAAACATTGTGATAATCATTCAAACTTGAGTTATCATTTGCCATTTATGCGTGTTGCGGGGTTTAAAAAATGCCTAATGCGTGTATTTGTCTAAAATTTTGTTTTGACGCAAACCTTTTTCCGTTTTAAATTTGTGTTATTGGAGAAGTCTAATAAAATACAAGACTCCTGTACTTTTACTATGTCAAAAACTCATCTACATACTCTTTCCTTTACTATGTCAAGAACTCATCTGCAGAAATTGGTGATTATAATAATGTCACAGCAAAGTTTTATATCTGACATAAAAGGAAACTTCTAGTTTCACATCTTAACTGAAATTATAGAAAAGAACAATCCGAGTTGAAACCTCAGATTGTATTGTTCACTGTTTCAATAGTTGAACATTTTCAGTCATATTTCTGGTTTTCCTGCGGACCATTCGTACTCCATCTTAAGAAAGCACCAGTAAACCCTAATTCTAACAACATCACAGCGACCCTGGAAACCTTTTCCAGTTTGGGTTTTATCGTAATTAAAGTTTTCCGGATTCTCAAAATTCACGGGTCTGAAATTCCCAGGGGAAAAAGAAAAACTGACATGTGAATGTAGAAAATGAATTTTCGCTTCCATATCTTTATAACGTTTTAGTGAGATTATCAACATATATTCATAACAAAGAGAGAGAGAGACTTGTTCTTGGTTTCCAACAAATCCGTGGAAAATTGTTTTACAGAAACCCCAAACGTCAAGTTAAAAATCATGTAGTTTTGTCTAAAAAGCGTGATGTTTCTAAATTTTCTCTATTTTGGACCGCTAAAATTTACTTCTTTTAGTTTTGCAGCATTTCCATCAGGAAGGCTACTTTCCTACTTCTCCATGGCATTTACAAAATTCTTCATTAAACCGAATTTCATATGCAAAGGGGGAAGAAAGGAGTTTTCATTTGAAACTTGTAGAACAAATTTTACATGATCTCTCGCTGATAATTATTATCTTCTTTATTCCCTTGTGCTGCAAAATATAATTATCTTGTGTTGTCCGATTGTCCCACAAATATAGAATACAGCAGGAGTTCCTGAAACTAATCTGAAGACCTGTAATAATTCCACTTAACTTCAAATAACCACAAAGGTTTTCCAACGCAGTCACTGTACTGTATTATACCTAGGATCTTGTACTGGATTTCATATGTTTCTTGCAAGCAACCTGCATGAGTTAGAAATGATGAATATGTTTCTATTATACGATCAACAGTTTTCATACTTCATTTAGATGCATCAATAAATATCAAAATTAATTATTACACTGGCGGAAAGTGAAAAAAGAACACCAAGAAGGAGACGTCTGATACCAACGAAATTTATACAGCATAATAACGGAATACAGAGGATAACGTGATCAAAACATTGTGGCAAAATACAGCTGTATTTGCTGGTAAACTGAAAAATAACATTTCCATGTAACATGGTTAGTACGAGGTTGAACCGCCATGAACTGCGTCACACTGTGCACTTCTGGCATGGAATCTATCCTACAGATGTTACACGTAAGTTTGGGGTATTGATTTCCAAACATCCTCAACCTGGACGCGTAAATCGGGGACGGTCGTGGCTGCCCGTGGAGACCGGATAAGTTGTTGTCCCATAAAATCCCACACGTGCTCAATGGGGGACAAATCCGGTGAACGTGCAGGCCATGGAAGTTGTCTCACACCCTGAAGTGCATGTTCAGTTGCACGTGCCGTGTGTGGGCGTGCGTCATCTTGCTGCAAAACACCACGATTGACAGACCTAACAAATGGCACAACAACGGCCTGAATGATGTTGTTGATGTAGGAGGTGCTGTTTAACGTACCCGGTACAAACACTAGTTGTGTACGGGAGTGATAGCTGATCTCTCCCCACACAAGGAGACCAGGTGTAGGCCCTGTGCGTCGCTGGCGTATGCAAGAAGGGTGGAGACGTTCTCCTGTGCGTCTGAGAACACGCATACGGCCATCGGAGGCTCCCAAGCAGAATCTGCTTTCATCGCTGAACACGACAGATCGCCATTGCGTTCTCCAGTGCAGACGTTGGCGACACCACTGCAGCGGTTCCTGACGGTGGAATGGAGTGAGAGGTACACATGCCAGAAGCACACGTGCACGTAATCCTGCATCCAGTAGACGGTTGTGGATTGTTCGCACGGTCACCTCAGGTGCAACGGCAGCTCGGATTTGCGTCGCAGTGGATGTTCTGCTGGACAACGCTGCTCTTCTCATGCGTCGATGGGTCCGCTCATCAGTCCGTCTTTGACTCCCGGTTCCACGACTACTCGTGTGGGAATGTTCCTCGGACAAATCTACGCCACTATAGTACCACCACCGGTACTTCCCGTCCAATTCGCTCCGCAATACGACGATACGACCACCCGGCCTCGCGGAGTCCGACTAGACGATCTCGCTCGAAGTCCGATAACTGCTGAAATCGTACACGTCTTCCATGTCCTGGCATTGCAGCTTCTTCAGGGTCTTTGCACGTGTCCGTACGCCGACGACTGATTACATTCATTTCGCCGTACTCCTTAAATACCACCGACGATTATTTGCATATTATGCCGTGCTGTGGCGTAAGCACTCACCGGTTGGTCCCGAAATTAAATATCATACCTACATAAACTCGATCCCATTAACATATGTAAATTTCATGATCGTCCGCCAATTCCTTCTTGGTGTTCTTTTTCCACTTTCCACCAGTGTATAACTGTAAACCATTCTTCCTAGTTCTATCTTAAGATCATTAGCATCTTTACAGAAACAAATACTGTCCTCCATAATGAAATACTTGGAATTTTTAGCACTGCGTTGTCAATGCTGATTTCATTATATTTACTTCCTCTAGTGATATGACCATCGAATCCAGAGAGCAAATCTGCATTCATTTAGGGAATTTCAACTCCGACACTTGTTCAGCATTTCAGTATATCACCTGAAAGATTGCTCGTATCCTCAGAAATAGCTTGGTGTTCAGTTAATGAATCTGAAGGATTACTATTATTGTATTATCATCCTGTACGTCGAAAGCATTTTCTGATCACTATTGAAGCCATGAAAGTACACTTTATACCATCTAAGATCACTATCCTATGTTTTTTGTAAAGGTTTATATCCATATGTTTCGTTCTGCTTTCATCAACGAATACTTCATTCTACACAATTTAAAACAATTTTATTTAATAAACATCTCCTTTCTATCTCCCTTTCATTTCAATAAATAAACATACATCCTGCTGAAAATAAGAGGTGGAGAACGGAATCTTTCAATAAAGAATTTCGAAATGTCCAACTTCGTCTGCACAAACGTCGCTTGGTTTCCAATCGTTCTTGAAATCGATATCATTTATAAAGCTACAACACTGGATAAAAAATTGTTCAATACACATTTCTTACACCTAACCGATAATTTATCTTCAATGACGTTGTATTAAGTGGACTCTAATGTAAACGTAATGACTCCTTCTTCCAGCAATCTGTTAATAACACTAAAAACTTTACACTATTTAGTTTATAAAATTTATTTTTTATATTTAGTATTTAAATTTGGTAAATACGCTATTATAAGCTATGTAAGTTTGTCCACGCCTATTTTAGGCACTGAATTCCAATATTCCCATAACAATTGTAATTCAAAGTCATTTAGATCTGTAAATGTGCTTTATTTGCAGTGAATGAGAATTAATGAAGTCAACTATTATCTCTTTTGATTTAGAACAGCTCTCCAATGGTGCCATCCAACTAAACTGTGATATCACACATGTTGCCTTCCGGCTCTATTTCAAAATCCGAACTTGCTGAAGATTTCGGTGTAAACAAAGCAGAAATGTACTGTGGATGCTGGTGGTGCAGCTGATGAAAGGCAGCTGTTCGATCAGAATACAAATATTATTGTTTTTTACCTTCGGTATGAAGTGAAGATAATTGTGTAATTTTCCAAAAATTAATTTTTCCTGGCAAATGGAATAAACGTACATTGAACGTTTATGTTTGATTAAAATTGTAGTTAAGCTTGTTTCGTACGGCCAGTATTTTCATTAGGTAATACTGTAGAACAATAAAAAAGTGTTATAGCGCATATAATCTCCTACTCTAATTTCATCATCATTGTCCTTATTATAATCTTCCCTATTTGAACAGCTGTTCATTCCCCTTTTCACAGGCGGTTGTACCTACGTCGTCACTCCTTCCCCATTTGTCAGAGTTCTAGGAACCAGCAGGGTTGGCAAGAAAATTTACTCGTTACGGATTTTGCGTAAATTACGCGTAATATACTGGTAATTTACACTTAAGAGCAATTGAATTAGAGACAGCGGGCGTTATGTAAATGTGGCATTAAGGGCGGCCCTGTAAATGGAAACGACATGACGTATGCAGCGATCCGACAATATAAGGAGTGATGCGACGGGAATCAGTAAGAGTCGGACGCAGTATGGGTAAAACAAAGGATCAAAGCGCATTTGATCGTGGGCAAATTTTTGGGGCCCGAGGAATGATTTACTCCATCTCGGAAGTCGCGCAGGCACAGGACTTTTTATGTGCCACTGTGTCACGGGTGCACCGTGAGTACATCGAATCCGGTAAAACCCATCCCTGCAAGGGACAACTACCGTGGACAACAGCGTATGGATGAGTTGGGTCATCGTCGGCCAGATCGCATTGTAACAGCGGATAGACGGGCCACAGTGCAAGAAATCACTCGGCAATTTAACGCTGGTGCACAAAAACGTGTAAGCAGCCACACCATCCGGAACCATCTCCTCGCTATGGGGTACAGAAGCCATCGTCCCACGAGGGTACCGCTGCTGACCGCACATCACAGGGTGCAAAGATTAGCATGGGCGCGGAAACATCGCCACCGGACCCTTGACATGTGGAAAAATGTTGCCTGGACTGATGAGTCGAAATTCAAGTTGGTACATGCGGATGGCAGGATACGAGTGCGGCGCAAACCACATGAAGCGATGGATCCTTTTTGCCACCAGGGTACTCTTTAAGCTGGTGTGGGGGTGGCATTCTTGTCTGGGGACTGTTTACGTGGACTGAAATGTGGAAAGGTTCTATGGAATGATGTTAAAATATTGTGCTCGGCCAGAACTACAACTGCAGTGCTCTTTTTGTAGAGTTTGTATATTTATGATTTTGCCGAACAGTGTTGTAATGAAGAAACCCGGCGATCATACCGGCTCCTTGGAGGTTCCTGATGGAGAATCCCACTTCTGCTGTAAATATGTTTTGATTACTTACTTACTGCCATTTGTATTTATTTTCATGCATTTGTAAAAATTTTTATTTTGTTACTTTCTGTGTAAAGCATACTCGACCTTGTAGTACGGCGCATGGGTGATATCTCGCTGATTCACAGAGGTGTGTATATAAGCCAGCGTGCCCCGTGTGAGTTTCTCGTTGTGCCTGAGGATGGGTCTGTTAAAGACAGACCCGAAAGATCTCGCAAATTGTGATGTGTCGCCATTTTCCAGCTTCTGAAAAGGAGACTGGCCATCTCATTTTCAGAAAGGAAAATAGGCTCCCATCACGCATCTTGATTCCTTTCGCGACAAGATGAAAAAAATAAGGAAAAGAATGATGCGCAGTTCTTTGGTTTTTTTTACCATCAACCCCCGAAAATTTTGGTAAGGAACTTGAACCAATTTTTTATATCTTCTGAAGTTTTCAGTTCATTTTACCTGGGAAGTCAAGAAAAAAGTTATGGAATTCTTTAATTTACATTCAATCTTCAAATCCTTTTTCTTTTCTATTCTTTCCTTACTTCCTCTTTGAGTTCTAGAATATTTTTGCCGTGTGTGTATGTTGAGTGAAGTGTGGGAATGACATGTACGTGCATGCTCTTTGGTTTATTGTTCTGGGATAAGAACGTTATTTTGGATGTGCCGAGATTAAAGCTTTAGAGGTGATTGTTTTAAAAGTCGTTAATCCTAGTGAGGAGTAATGTTTGTTCATTTGTTTCATTCGGGGAAGAGTTGCTCCGATAAAGGTTTCAGTGTTGCGTTTCTGATAGAAAAAATAATCACTTTTTGGTCTTCGCATTTGTTATCAATCTTGTTTCATGGTAGTGTTGTATGCATATCTTTGTATATTTTTCGTTTTCCTTTTTGTACACCGCTCAAAGTGAGCTCAGCGTATGAGATAAGAATAGGAGATTTTCATTTGAAAATATGAGAGCGTAAACTTAAAGCTAAAGGTGGTAATCGTAAAATAAACATTTTCAGCAGTAAAGCAACTTCAAAAAAAAAAGGGGGCAAATGATTTTATAATTTTTTTTCTCTGTTCCGATCCATTTCTACTTGAAATGCTGGTTTTGTAAGATGATATTTTTATCTATCTTCCTGTGTATATATATATATATCCAAAAATCTGTAAAGTTTATAAGACAAGCCTGGCTGAAGATTCTTTTGTTAAGTAACTCGCCATTTTATTTTTTTTTACTTCCTTCACTGGAGAAAATGTTTCCGTTGGGAAAACTCTGGTTCCCAAGAATTCTAAATTTAGGAAAATCAACCAGCGGATGTTCCCTTTTGAGAAGAACGGTCACGCCAACGTATTTTGCTGACCTTGTAGGTTCCGAGAAAAAAGGAGTAGGAAGGAGGATCACGCGCAAGTTGCATGATCTTCTGTTACTCTTCATCCAATCAAAATACCTCAGAGCCGTGGGTCAGCAATTGAGCACGTGACTCCCCAGGCAGCGTTGAAGTTGGGTCACTAGGTAACTCACTCTCTCGTGAAACTTGTTGCTATACAGACACAAGAAAAAAAAACTTCTCTGCTGCTCTGTATGATCTGAGCCGGCAGCCAGTCCCCTTCAACCGCGGAGACAAGGGAAAAAAATAAAGGCACAGGTCTGCCGTTTTGTGTCCTGGAAAGAGCTGAATGCACTTCCACCGATGATTTTGATGGAGCTCTCCAGAATATTTATCTCTAAAAAGAAGGAATTCCCTTCCTTCCTGGCAAGGACTGGCTTCTCGGCACACATCAACCGGTGACCCAAAGAAATGATGGCCATCCACCTCAGGCGCAGCTCACCCCAATGAAAAAATCGCCGGCAGGGCCCAGTTCCTCTCCTTTTAGACGACTTCAGAAAGAATAATCAAGATGTCTGACCAGCAATTTGGACCGTGTCTTCTTCAGTCCACTGCAGCCACTCTCGGGAGGTGAGAAAGCCTTCAAAACGGACTGTTTTCCTTTTTTTCCTTCAGTCCACTGCAGCCACTCTTGGGAGGTGAGAAAGCCTTCAAAACTACCAAGAAGACAAGATAACTCCTTTCTTTTTTTTGTTTGCTTCGGCAAACGTGTGAGGAGCTGTCTACAAGGACATGTTCAAATTCAATCCAGTCGAGGTAGTTAGGTAGCCTAGAAGTTGTGAGAGAAATTTTTTTTGCCTTAACTGAACGTAATTTTGTGTTTCACCATTCGGCACTCAAATTTTTTTTACTGTGAAGTAAACAAAGAAATGAGAACAAGTCTGTAGTGAGAAGTTTACGGGGAGAGTCAAAGGAGGAAGTAATATTATTTTTGATCAGCTATGTTAGCTACCAGCCATATAATGCATTTTTTTAAAGCTTTAATTGACCATTTTGAACCACAATATTTGCATCTTTTGGGTTGTGTAGGAAAAGGGGGGAATCTATAAATTCAAATTTGGAAGTTAAAGAAAAAAGGAGAGGGGGAAGCCCTGAAAATCCTTCCTTTCTCCTCTTTTTTCCCAAACAATTGTGCAAGCCAGCTAGGCTAAAGTCATATGTAGTGTGTAAAAATAAATGATGTATATCTAAGTGTTGAACCGTAATGTATATATAAAAGTAAATTTTTTTGCACAAATTAACCAAAGAGTGGGTAGTGATAGGATAGTGCTAGTATGTATTAATGAAACGTACCGTGTGCTTTGAATCTCTGTACCTTTTTGAAATGGTTAGTTCAGCCAAATGGATACCTAGAATTTTTTTACTGGCTTGGCCTTATAACCTAATTTTGCCAAAGATGTTGAAGTAGCGAAATAAGTGTTCTTGATATCCTGATTTAATTTTTGCTAGTGTAGAAAACAAATTGTTCTGCTAGATTGTGATTTCCAGCATACATGAGATTCTTCCTCGAATTCGCGGAATTCCGCTTTTTTCGGCATCATTTTGGTCATTCTCGAGGTCATTGCAAAAATGAAGAGAAATTTCTCAGGATTTTTAGGGGAGGGGGAGGTCGTCGTTCTATAGAAAAAAAGCGGAATTCCGCGATTCCGCTTTTGTTGTGGTATAAAAGAACTAAGCGCTTTCTAGCTTAAAGCGTTGTTTTTGGAGCAGACGCGGCAAGAAGAAATGTTGGAGGGTGGAGTCAGGAGCTCAGTTCGTTTACTGCTGTCAACAAGGGATGGGATGTCAGTCACTTGAGCATCGCAGCGCAAAGGGTGGAAGCTCCGCCTACTTCGTGCGTTAGGGAAACTACCGCAGCCCTTTCCGTATCTTGCGGGAAATCGCCACTCTGCATTCTATCAGGGCCAAACTATCTGCTTAATTCTATCCGTGACGTCATCGCCAGAAACTCTCTCTTGTAATTTGAAAATGTACCCGAATGCGTTCCCGCTTTTCCGAGATCGTTCGAGAATCGAAGCACTCGTGAATCCTCTTCCTACGGAGTATGCCAAAAAATACGGAATCTCCGTAATTATTACGGATTTCCCCGGGATTACAGGTGACTAACAAAAAAATTATGGATATTCAGATTTTCGCTGTTACTAAGAAAGTTTTACTGATTTTGTAAATAATCGACGTAAAAGCCTCTGAACAAAGTTCGTAACACAGCCCTTTGTCTTTTTATTTTTCTCAGGTGGTGGAATTTGTTTTGCTTGTTTCAAAGTGTGAACAAAAAAATGCCCGTCGTGCTTCTTTCGCCGTGGCCCGGGATTACGTCGACCTGAAGCATCTGAATAAAGTTCGTGACGCAGCTTTCTTTTCTTAAATTCGTTCCACCCCCCCCTCCCCCCCGAAGAGAAAGAATTTGTTTTGCTTGTTTGAAAGCTACGTGGAAAGGAAGAATGGCGCCACGCCGGAATTATGTAGGCCTGGCGGGCTTCTTTTGCCGTGATCCGGAATTACGTTGGTTCGGACGTGCTTCTTTTGCCGTGATCCGGAATTACGTTGGTTCGGACGTGCTTTCGCTGTTGCCCGGAATTGCGTCTGCCCGATGCCTCTGAACCATGTTCGTGACGAACCTTTTTGTTTTTTTCTAAGGAGGAGGAATGTGTTCTGCTTGTTTGAAAACTTAGTGGAAAGAAAGCACGGCCCCCGGCTAGGATAACGTCGGCTCGAAGCCGCTGAACAAAGTTCGTGACGCAACTCTGTTTCTTTCCATTCTTTTTTTCTAAGGAAGAATGTGTTTTGAATGTTTGAAAGCTTAGTCGGGGGGGGGGCACGGTTTCAGGCCGTTATTACGTCGGGCCGAAGCCTCTAAAACGTTCGTGACGCAGCTTTCCTTTTTGTTTGTTTTTTTGCTTTTTATTTTATTCTTTCTTTCTAAGAAGGAATTTGTTTTGCTTGTTTGAAAGCTAAGTGGAAAGAATGTGTCATGGGAGGCTCAAAAACAGGGTGAAAAACAAGAATTCGGCAGAGAAAATCTCCCCACTTGCTTGACGTTGATGGAGATTCGTGTCACCATATTCACTATGCAAGCAAAAAATTTTGCAAGCCATTTTATAAGGTTACATTGAGAAATACTTTATTGACTTCTTCAATGATTAAAAACTAAGCTGTGGATATATGTTTCTAATTCTTGCAAGTTTCTAATTGCTTGACTAAATTCACAAACTTTCCTAGACAAATACTTTTCACCTCAGGATTTAGCTAGTAAAGATTCACATGTAAGTTTTAAATCTGATTTTTTAAAATATTTCATTTGATTTTGTTCTTAAATCCCAACTTTTCTATTGTGAATATAATAATGTGCTTCACTTTTATATTTACTTACATAATTTACAGAAAATAATTCCATATGGCTAGCATACTCTTAAATATTATATATAGGCTGTATTTGAATTTGCTCACCGCACGTTCGCGTGTCCCAATTTTCCACCCAGTTAAAAAGTTCAGCTTTTGTTTGTCATCGGCCGGTCTCATGTAGGGTTCTTTGTGATCAAAAACCGATTCTCTTGCCTTTTTTATGTAACTACATATAAACTTTTTTTAATCTTTTCTGCTGTTCAAGCAGAATGAAAAAGGTAATGACCGACTTCATTACAACTCAAATTTTGTATCATTTTGTGCGATTTCCATACATTTGGAGAAAACATTTTCAGCAACGTGCGAGTTCCATACCAGTCAAATTTTTGAATCCATACAGTACAGTACAAGTAATTGAAAAGTTTTTTATGAAACCATTGTGAAATTTGTTGCTTATTTTAACGCAAACCCATATAGTATACAGTACATAACTTAATACAAAACGCATTTAAAGTTACACTGTACAGTATGTACGGAAATCTTACGAAATGAACACAATTTGAGGTGTACAGAAGTCACATGTACGAAAGTACTGTAGCATATAACCAATAAAAAAAGGAAAGTGATATTCCGTGTCTTGAAAATTTTACATCTGTACATACTGTATATAAACAATCAGCAGAATTATGAGAAAATGCATGTCGCACAACAAATAAAACTGGAAAATGTTATCTTTCTCTCTGTGCATGTGTAACTATCCCTCGCCTTGCCAGTTTTTCTCCAATCGCGGCTACGGGTCAGTTCACGGTGAAGTTGTTTGTCGCTAATCAGAACTCAGTACGTACGTATGTACGTACATACAAGTTTAGTGATTTTATAGGATTTGTGGAGCACTGAAAATGTAACACCCACTGGTGTAACTAGAACGTGCCCCCCTCCAGCAAACTTTACTTCTCTGCCCCCTAGCACGGTAATTTTCCCTGGATTTCGAACCTGCAGTGCGCCCCGCCGCATCGCGGCTGCCGGGGTGTTAGGTAGTATCGCCACTGGTAACACTTATTTGCTCCCTATCAGCACCAGACCTGCTTTTTCGCGTCATCGGCTTGCTACTATTCTTGACCCCTGAAAACTCTCAGGAAATTTTTAGTTCCAAAAGTGTGTTCGCAGGAAGAAAATACAGTGTATCTTTATATGTACAATCCTGCACTAGAGGAACACACTTGCTACGCTTTTCCAGCAACCGATTTACAAGCAGCATTCCTCAGACATGTGCAACTTATTTCCATAAAACACACTTTCTTCGTTACCACGGTTGCGATTAGATAGTGTTGCTAACTTAGGGATCGCAACATCATATTCTATAAATTCCTGTAAAAATTTTGTCGCATATTTTTAGTAATTAATCAGTATATTTGTTTTTGAAATATCATTATATGCATAATCTTACCTGTTGTTTTAAATTTGAGATTTCAGCAGTCCGGCAGATCAAAAAAAAAAAAAAAACCTCGAAAAACTCCTAATTTTGGAGGTCTGAATTTTCGAGGTTGTACTGTACTCCATACATTAACACTAAAAAAAAGAGGGTGTGGACTTGGCCAAGGAGGGTGTAAGAGTGGACTCGTTCATTAATTATGTTAATGAGGGTCAACGAATAGTCTCCATAGACTCCCCTACAGCTAGTAAAAGTCCAAAAGGTTCGTTATCCGAAACCATCCCAAACCAAGATTGGTTGAACTATACGAAATCCTCCCCGCTTTGATATTAGATCTTCGAATCGCAAGGAGGGAGGAAGTTGTCTGGAACCTGAAAGAGTCGCTAGTCTACAGACAAAAGGAAAAAGTCTCTGAGGATAAACTTAATAAGTTTATTCAGTTAGACAAATCAAATCCTTGAAGTTCGGTCATTCCATAGAATCGCCATCATTTGATGTTACTTCAGATGGCTCATTCTCCAAAGAAATTTTGTGCAGTTGCAACGTTAATTTAATATTATTCCTTCTCTGTAATTCCTTAACTCACGCGTTATTATCTAACGTTGTCTATATCCCTAAACTGCGTAATTAGTGAGAGTCGTATCGATCCTAGGACCTATATGACAAAAGCTTGCAACCCATGACCCGCCCAGTCGCTGTCTGATACGCGGTCAACAAACTTGGCCCTCTCTGGCCGATTCCGAACACGCTCCCAGCTCTCCTGACCTGCACTACGAGAGAGACAGACAGAGAGAGTGAGAGTGAGTGAGTGTCCTTCCTCCGTTCGTTGCGAACACAGACTACTTAATGTAACCCCCTCCCCCCACTCTCATATGCCGACGTTATTTTTCCGCAGTTTTGCCTTCAGGGCATACTTCGCCCTTTCTGCTGCTACCTACCTACATCATTGCGTCTCTACTCCCAATATCTGCCTGCCACGTCTAGCCTTGCTTACGGCTTTACTAGACCTCCTTCGGAGCCCAGCTTTCTGAGTACTTCGGCTCAATGCTTCTATAGACAGGCTTACATTATTTTGAAAATACATTAACACAATATATACTATGTGAATTCAATGGCTAAGGGTAGTCTGTTAGACAGGCTGGCGTCTGCTCGTGTTCGAAAATGTCCAGCGGAAGTCAGTACTCTAATGGCTGATGCAATCAGTATGTGAAAAGAGTTTTTCCTTATCTGGGTGTGGTTGAAGAACAGCTTCTCTTCTTTCCGTACATATGAAGCATGCTTTCAGTATCATTAAAATGTCACGTGGTGTTAACATGTCGTATAATAATAACACATAACACGAGTTTTTGCGATATCATCATCATCATCATTGTCAACCATTATCAATCCACTGCTGGACGAAGGTCTCCCCAAGTTTCCTCCACAACGGTCTGTCTTGTGCCAGTCTCTTCCATGTCACTCCCGCATATTTACGAATTTCATCCACCCATCTCCCATGTGGTCTTTTTCTGGGTCTTTTCCTGTCCCTTGGAATCCAATCTAAAATTTCAGCTGTCCATCTATGGTCTGTCCTTCTGGCAGTATGTCCAGCCCATTGCCATTTCAGGGATTTAACTCTGATCATGATGTCTTCCACTCTCGTCATTTTTCGGATCCACGAGTTCCTCTTCTTATCTCTCCTGGTTATACCAAGCATGCACCTCTCCATGCTTCTTTGAGTTGTCTGCAGCCTTTGTATGTCTCTTTTAGTTAAGGTCCACGTCTCTGCACCATACGTAAGCACTGGAAGGATGCATTGATCAAACACTTTTCTTTTAAGACATAATGGCATATTGCTCTTGAAAATTATGCTGTTTCTTCCAAAAGCTCTCCAGGCAAGTTTTGTACGCCGATTAATTTCTTCATCAATGTGACCCTCACTTGATATCTGCTGTCCAAGATAAACATACGTATCTGTTATCTCCAGTTTTTCTCCATCAATCGATAAATCTTCATTTCTTGTAAAAGCATTGAACATCACTTTTGTCTTCTGAAAGTTCATTTTTAATCCCACTTCTTTACTCTTGTCAGCAAGTTCCTGGATCATACTCTGCAGCTCTGATGGGGTAGTTGCAAAAATGACTACGTCATCAGCAAAACGAAGGTGGGTTAGACAATCTCCATTAATCTTTATCCCTTTGTTTTCCCAGTTCAGTGATTGAAAGACATTTTCCAATGTGGCATTAAAGAGATTCGGAGATATGGTGTCACCTTGTCTCACTCCCTTTCCAATTTTTATGCGTGTTGTATTTTCAAACAGCCGAATCTTTGCACTTGCATTTTCATAGATGTTATTAATAATATTAATGTATGCATCTTCAATACCGCAATATTTCAGAGCCGTGATAACTGCTGATGGTTTCACCGAATCAAAGGCTTTTTCATAATCGATAAAAGCCATGCACAATGGAAGTTCATATTCCCTCGCTCTTTCAATTAGTTCTCTCAGTACGTGGATATGATCTATTGTGCTGTAGCCTCTCCTGAATCCAGCTTGTTCTCTCGGTTGAGCCATGTCCAGTGTTACCTTCAAGCGGTGTGAAAGAACGTTAGTGAAGATTTTATAAACCACTGATAGGAGGCTGATAGGTCTGTAGTTCCTGAGATCCTCAATGTCACCTTGGTTATGTAGCAGGATCATTGTAGCATTGTTCCAATCCTCAGGAATCTTCCCTTCATTAAGGCATCGAGTGAAAATTTGGGCGAGTACTGTTTCAATTTCTCCACTTGCTTCTTGTATGATGTCTATAGTAATTCCATCTTCTCCTGGAGCTTTCCCCCGCTTCATGTTCTTGATTGCATGAGCAACTTCTGCTGGGAGGACTGGAAGAACTCTGGTACCTTTCATGATGTCTGGAGTACATGTATCATCCCTTTCATATAATTTGGAGTAGAAATCTTTCACTCTTGTCAAAATTTCGCCTCTATTTCTTGTTATAGAACCATCTTCTTTTCTCAGAGCCATAATCTGTTTTCTTCCCTTACTGAGATGTCCCTTTGCTATCTTAAGGCTTTGGTTGTTTTCAATTGCTTTCCTCACTAGCTCACAGTTGAATTTCCTTACGTCTTCAGTGATACTTTTTCGTGTTGTCTTGCATAGCTCTATATATTCCACTTTGGAAGTCACATCTTCTTTAGTTGTCCTCATCTCTCTTCTTTTTTGCATCAACATTTTGGTTTTTCCTGATAATTTGTTCACATGCAACTTGTTCTTAGACCCAGCTAATTTTGTTGCTGTTTCCATAAGAGCTTTGGTTACTTTTCTGTTAACTTCCGAAATATCCACTTCTTCCGATGTTAGGCTTTCTAAAGCAGAGAATCTGTTCTTCAGTTCCAACTTGAAAGTATTATGGTGTTTTTTAAGGTTGGTTATGTCAATGCATTTTGTTTGTCTTATGAGCTTGCCACGTTCCAGTTTAGTGTTGAGGTGCATCTTACATCTCACCAATCTATGGTCACTACCTGTGTTGAACTTGTTCAGCACACTGCAGTCTTCGATGACGAATTTTTTGTTACACATAATAAAATCAATTTCACTTGTTGTCCCAATTGGATGTCTCCATGTCCATTTCCTGTGTGGCTTTTTCTTGAAAAAGGAGTTCAAGATGAAAAATCCTTCTGCCTCTGCAAACTCAACGAGAGTATTTCCACGCTGGTTTCTGTTGCCGTGACCGAATTTACCTACTGAAGTTTCATTCTGTTGCCGTTGCCCTATTTTTGCATTGAAATCTCCCATAATTATCTTCAAGTGCTGCTTACCTTTATTATTTAGATGACGAATTTCCTCATAAAATTCTTCAATTTCTTCTTCAGGATGACTTGTGGTGGGTGCATAAGTTTGAATAATCTGAGACTGGTATCTTCTCGATAGTTGGATAACGAGTCGTGCAGCTCTGTCAGAGGAACTTTCAACTTCAACCACTTTATCCTTCAGTTTCTTGTTTATTATAAATCCAACACCACTAGTTCTGCCAGTATCTGTCCCACGATAATAGAAGAGATGTCCACTTTTCAGTTCAATGAGATCTTCTCCTTTTCTCCTTACCTCACTTAGCCCGACGATGTCCCACTTGATCCTTTGTAGTTCCTCTTCCAATTCAAGAAGCCTTGAATCAGAAGATAGGGAGCGTCCGTTATAGGTAGCCAAGGTCAGCATCAAATGGCAGCCTAGTCCGGTCCTCCGGGGATTCTTAGCACCCTCTGCCTTCATGTCGCACTGGCCGCTGCCTTGGCCAGGTACATTCCAGCTGCCGGAGACTGAGGGCCAAGATTTAAGTTGTAGAGTCATTTTGGAGGTGTTTGGCCATAACTCACCACGCTGGCCAAGCGGGTTGGTGAGTGTGGGATAGCATTTCCTCTGATCCCGATGGTATAGTTATACCGCTATTGGCGGTCGTCAGAGCCCCTTTAGTGGGAACAGGATGCACCACGAGAAGGCGGGGTTGACATTTGTCAAGGAGAGGCTGTGATGTTACGCATCACCTGACCTTACATATACCAAGCATTATGTCTATTCGTTCTACTCATTAGAAAAATTACCCCAGCAATATTTGAACTGGGCCTTCACATAAGATGGAAAGAAGCTGGTGAACCTCCCAACTAAAATAATTGAACATTAGCAAATCTTGCCGATCAGTCTGCATTTTGTGCAAAATTATGTTTTTTTACATTGACAGTGTGGACATGGCAAAATAGTGAAAAATCACATTTTGTTATTGAAATAGCTGCAGTAATGATTCTTACGGAATGAAATAATCACATAATTTTTTATTTTATTTTTTAATTTTCTGGATTTCTGGGGAGGGGGGGGGGAGGTTTAGAAGTTGTAAAAGTGCAACTTTTCATTTACTCAAGTGGACCCCTCTTCGAAATGTACCTCTTTCCCTTTCCGTGTTTCTTAGGCTTCCCGTCAGCTGCGCCCTGATATTTATGACCTAACAGAGCTATTCTGAGACCACCCAGCCAAAGAGAGAACTGTTCGCCTCTTTTCTTTCCAAACCCCCAGATAAAACTTTCTCTGTTGTTTACACTTTTAAACTCCAATCAAGCCTCGAACATAATTAATACTTAATTAAGTTCACACATCCACCACGCCCGTTAATTACTAAATTAATGGCGGGGGTGGGTCGTAACAATATTTTTATCATAACACAGTGTAAGCAGAAATCTAAATTGAGGGTAATAAATTTCTGTACATTAACACCCCTTTTATTAACAAAGATAAGAAAACATTTCAGAATGAAAACAAATTGTGAAATTAATAAATATTGCACTGTCATTTTAGTCTCAGTAATGCGGTCTGATGTCCAAGATAAAATACTTTTACATTTAGGAGTTTCAGGTTGATTAAAGTTGGCTGCTGCTTGTCACAAACAAAAATATGCTGTAGGAGCCTTGCCTTCCGGAAAGTGCTTCACTTTCCTGTTCAAATATGACTTGCATTAGAATGTTTTTTAATTTAATAAAAATCCATCAACTTACATTAGAAAATAATGCTTTATTATTATTATTTTTTTTTTGTCCTGATGGATTTCAAGAATTTCCATTTTCTGTCACCAACACCTCACAAATAAAACAAAAAAAAAATTCTATATACACCCCTGATGTATGAATAGAGGGGAGGAGAAAGATTTTTTCTTTTCGTTGTTAATTGCTAAAGAATACTGCATTGTGATCAGCAAAGTATTTGTTTCGCATGAAAAAATGCAGAATGTACGTGTCTGTCTATGGGACTTCTAGCAGAAACGGCATCCTTCCTCGTGCGATGTATCGTTCATAACATTCTTAAATACAGTTTTTGTCTTGTGGAACATTTATTGTGTTTCTCTAGAGTAACTTCATATGTTGAATTCAAGAATGCAACCAGAATTTTTCGATCACCCACAGTTTTTGTGTGACGTTTTCTTTCAGTATTGCGTATTTGATTTGTATGTATTACATCAACAGAAATAAAATATACAAAACACGTTTTTAAATTGTTTGTTGCATTTTATTTTGAATGTAGCGCGGGGGAAAAGCAATCTATGATTATAAAGGTATTAGTGTTTGCGCTTAGCCACAGTCAGAGGCGATTTATGCGCTGAGATGGCTTTTATTTACTTTCAGGATCTAGGTTAAAATGATGGAACCTTCTCCATCAACATACTAAAATATGATTTTGTTTTTCCACAATGGTCTGTCAGGTTGAATTGAAACATTTCTTTTCAAAAGAAAAAAAATTGTATTTTGTAATGATGTTTACTTTGTAGTGGAAGCGCTGAGTAATGAAGATGATACAACAGAGATGGCCCTAGTTCACCGATTCCTCTAAAGTTAGCTTGAAAGTTGTGCTTCTTCACAAAGGAAATAAACTTCCGTTGGTGCCATTAGCCAATGCTTGACATGAAAAAAGTCATATGAAGGTACTTTTAAAAAAGTCTAGTATGAAAAATAGTCTTGGAACATCTGTGGTGCTTTGAAAGTCACTGCTGTTTTGCAGCTTGGATGCAAACAGTTTTGTTGTTTCCTGTACTACATAAAATTTTTGCACTTCAAAACTCAGTATCGTGTGAAGCCACCTCAAGCAACAATAGCAGCTCCTATGCAGCGTGGAATTGAATGGAAGAGATTTTTTATGTCATCATGGGGAATGGCCTACCAGGCTACTTCTATACGAGAACAGAGTTCATTTGTGGTGACTAGAGGAGCGCTTGATGGGTCAGTCACTTAGTTTCCATATCCCAGACATGTTTTATTGGGGCATATTTGTCGAATGTGCAGGCCAGGAGAGAAGCAGTATCTACCATGGACAGAAGACAGGGTTCATACACTTTTGAGGGAAAAAAATGTCAAGGACTTTCCAGGTCTTTTCCATGACAAATACAAATAAAAAAACCTTAGAATGATTATTACACTTTCCAGTATCATGGCCAAATCAGTTTTTAAAAGCAATTTTGGTTTTAAGAAATAAAAATGAGAGATGTAAATGGATTAGTGTGCTTTTTTACTCATTACATTTCTTTTTATTGTTTTTAATTGGAGAATTATCCAATAATGCAAAACTGAATCGTGGTAGTGCAATTACCACAAGGCCTATCTTAGAAAATCCTTTCCCTTAATTCATCACTATTCCGCACTATCTTTCCATGTAATCAGTCTATTATTGATAAAAGTTGAAATTCTCATAAAACAAAGCAAGAGCAGATCCATAATTTAAGAATTGGGAGGGCACACGTATAATAAATTAAAATAAGAAATATAGAAGAAAACATGATTGAAGTCTATGCCTGTTAGCGGAAGAATTGAGAATAATGGAAAAGTTGAAATTCGGTGAAAAATATTCTTCATGGAAAAAGCTATGCTAAGGAAAAAAGGAAAAATAATTTTTCAAATTTCAAATACGTCTCCTGGAAGCAGAAAAAAAAAAAGGTTTCGACCTTTACACCCCTAGTGAGAAATCTTTTAATTATTTAAAGATTTAAAGAAGATAATGCTCCACATCTCTGTTGTAGCAAATGACATACAGTAAAGAAGAAATTTTTCAATAGGATTTTTAGTAGTGGCAATACAGCTGCAAACTGAAGTACAAAAACACCACCTAGCAACAGAACTGTGAACTACAAAATTCCTCATATACTAGCCTAAAATGTTCGACAAGGTAAGTGGCATCTGATGTTGAAAGTATTTTTTAAGTCGCACATGCAGAAACATAGATATTGAGAAAACAGGTTAAAAACTGGCAACTTCCAGCGGCAAAATTGTGCATTATTTTAGGAAGAAAATATGCACACAGAGTTTTTGCATAGTTAGTTGTATCTGACCAACGAAATAATGGTGGCGCAGTGGTCTAAGGCGCTGGCCACTGATCATTCGTCCGTAAGGGGTCTGGGTTCGAATCCCGGTCAGGCATGGATGTGGTGTTTGTCTTACGGCACTGGCTCTCTCACTTCCCTGGAACCAGTGACCCTAAATTAGGGACGGGCGACTGCTTATAGCCCATTGAGTTGCTCACGGTGGTCGTTAAACCTCCAATAAAAAAAAAAAAAAGAAAGAAGTTTTCTAATCGGATTTTTAGTCCCGCTGATATTGCTGTAAATGGGAATGGGAACTCAAACACTCTGGTGGCAGACTTGTCCATTAAAAAAATTGAAATTAAACGAGAAACATTTTGCAGTGGAAACGCCCCCAGGAAAAAAGGATTTTTGAAATCGGATTCTTAGAAGCAGAGATATCAACAAAAAAAAAAAGATATGCACCTAAAAACTATGGATTATTTTAAGAAGAAAGTATTCTCAAAGGCTGTTCGATGTGAGTGGTATCGATCCAAGAAAAAAATTCAATCGAGTTTTCAAGAGCTCAGATTTTGCTGCAAATATATCGAAGCAGAAATAAACGCTTATGCCCTCTGGTGGCTACACTATTCTTTACCAACTATTAAAAATTATATGCAAAACATTTCCCATCAGGAGCTGTATCTGATACACTGCTGGACAATTGCTAAGGACGGATCATTAACGGCTATATAGCGCATAAAAAAAATAGTCTGGTTGGATGCCAAGTGAAATAAAATAATGTCAGAATGCCAGGACATTACAAGAAAGACAATTTATTGTGCTCTGAAATCCAGAAGGCTTTGGAACGTGTTCAAGGGACAAACAGGCCATTTTGTGCAGAATACGTAAACGTGACAAAAATGCAATTACCAACCGCAGGCGTTCCGGCGTAAGATGTCAATACGGGATATGGCCACCATGGAGGGCGATGCAAGATTCCACACGTCGTGTCATGCTTTGCACAACATTATCAAGCAGCTGTTGGGGTAATTTATCCCATTCGTCTGTCAGTGCACGGATGAGGGTGTCCTTGTTTATTGGAGGGCATTGGCGACCTGCAAGACTCCTTCCCAAAGCATCCCACACATTTTCAATGGAATTCAGATCTGGAGAACGTGCTGGCCATACGAAGCGTTGAATATCCTCGCTCTCAAGACACTCCTGGACAGCGACTGTTCGATGACATGTTGCGTTGTCGTCCATGAAAATGAATCTATCACCGACTGCACCACGGAACATGCGAACATGAGGTAGCAGAACATCATTAATGTATCGTTGGCCAGTCATAGTCCCAGTTGGAAGCACATAGAAGGACGTACGGCCATTGATCATGATGCCAGCCCATACCATGACACTACATGTCGGATATCGGTCCCTTTCCTGTATGTTTGCTGGACAATATGCTGTACCACTATCACGCCAGATCAGTTGTCGTCGACAATCAGACGATAGAATGTATCTACTCTCATCTGAGAAGAGGACAGCAGACCAGTCGTTATCAGTCCAATTGCGATGTTGATGGCACCATTGCAAACGGGTGGTACAGTGACGTCTGGACAATGGGATGCACACAACAGGATGGCTGGCGTATAGTCCTCCTTCATGCAAACGTCTGGCGACAGGTTTTCGGGAAATCCGCTTGCCAGTAGCAGCCATAAACTGATTTGCTACCTCCCTAGCTGTGCTGCGCCGGTGTCTTTTTGTTGATAGCATTATGTACCGATCTTCTGCAGGTGTCGTACTGCGAACGTGACCTCCCCCGTGATGTTTGCTACACTCTCCATTTGTTTGAAATGATTTCCAAAGCCTTGAAAAAAACACTGTGGCTGACGTCGAACTCCCTGGCAACATCTGTTATTTTTCGCCCTTCTTCAATCTTGCCAATAATACGGCCACGCGTAAAATCATCTAGGTGATGTCGGAAAAACATACTGAAAATTGCAAATTCGTCAATTAATTCTTTCCCTTTCAACTTTGCGTTTGAACAACAACGGTCAATACGCGTCAAATCCTTTATATCTCTTATCAGCGCTATGACGTCTCGAACAAGTTCGGCAATCCAAAATTTGCATACGCACAACACGTCTTACTGTATCCCGCACTTATGCTAATTTCCACATTTTCCTGCCTTTCATTTCATGGTTACTATCGTTGCTATTGTTATCCGTCCTTAGCAATTGTCCGGCAGTGTACAAGAAGAACTTTTCAAATCGGAGTTTTAGAAGTAGAGATATCGAAATATACGCTTACACGCCCTGGTGGCTACACTATTGGTTACCAACTATTAAAAATTATATGCAAAATATTTCCCATCAGGAGCTGTATCCAATAAAGGAAGAACTTTTCAAATCGGAGTTTTAGAAGTAGAGATATGGTAGAAAACACAATCTGGCTTTACGTTCTCTAGGGGAAAGTCAATGAATTACATGAAAATGTTGAAGGTTTATGAGAAACATTTCGCACTCAAAACGCTATCCAGCAATGAAGGAATTTTTCAAATCGGACTCTTAGAAGCAGAGATATAGACAAATATAAGACATACATCTATGCCCTGTGATGGAGAAACCATGCATTATTTCAAGAAGAAAATATTCTCAAAAGGTTTATCGGCGTGAGTGGTATCGCTTCATGAAATAATTTTTTCAATCGAGATTTTAGAAGCTCAGATTTTGCTCCAAATACATCAGAAGCAGAGATTAACATTTACGCCCATTAGTGGCCAAACCATTTTTTACTAAAAATAAGAAATTATATGCAAACATTTCCTATCAGGAGCTGTATCCAGTTCAGACCCCGCACGGGGATAACTGGTTTTCCAGTTATTTGGGGAGCGGAGCCCCCACGGCCCGAGCTGACCTTGTGACTGGTCAACTTCTAATGTCATGCCACCGCTTGTTTTTTATTTTGGTGCTGTTAGTGTTTGCAGGGACGGCTGTTCATCCAGCTGTTGGGGAGTCGCGGCCCCACGATCCCGAGCTGGTCTTGTGTCTCGCTTTTTCGTTTTTATTTATTTTCTCCACTGGCTAGTTGCCCGTGTTGTGTTCTCTACCTAATCTCTACCACGTTATGTACTAACACCCCGGTCTTGTGGTTTTGTTACCCTCCACCACTAACTGTTTTATATTAACCGCTCAGTTCGTAGGTTGCTGAGATTCCGTTTAGGTTCCCTTCCAGGATTTGTCTTCTTTGGATTTCTTTTTTTCCTTTTAACTGGTTTGGGTGCTAGACCTACCTGCATGTTTGCGGCGTGCGGAGACCCGTGAGGCGGAAATGGGATGTCTAGCGGCTAAGGTCGCAGGAGACCGGAGCAGTGCCTCCTGTGTACCAACACTCCTCTTCGACCCCGGCTTCGCTGTAAACGGGAGGCTAGAGACTAACCCACCTCTAGTCAGAAGTCTTGTACCAAGTTGTGTACAGGGCTTTAGCGGCTTTTTTGTCGTATAGCACGGCAGGGTAAGCCCGGGGGTTGTGGGATAATGCCAAAGGCGTTTGCATGACGGTACTCTGGAGGCCGAAGTGTCCGCCGAGTGCATGTGAACACAACCATTGGACTATATTTGCAACTAAGCTCTAGAACTGTGTCTTGCGTCATGTTTTTGGCTTGCGGACCTCCAGTTCTCCCCTGTTGGGCTCGATTGTGGGCGGAGTACGTTGCAGATGAATTCTTTCTTACTCCCATGGGGAAACATAAACCCTCCTCAAAATTTAAAAAACAACAGGATATGGTGATTGATCATGCGCCAAATTTGCCTCAACCACCTCCCAAACATAACACACTGAAGAGAACTTTCGTTGAAAAACGACATCACCGCGACGTATCTTTAGATCCAGGTGTTGAGCCGTCAGCTCAGAAACGTCGCATTACACTTGCAGATTCGATACCTCAAGCTACTTTTCTCGTCATTTCTTCTACTGACCAGATGTTGAAACTTTCCTCAAAGTCTCCTTTTTTCATCTCGAAGGCACTTGCGGGTGTTGCAGGCTCTTTGAAGTCAGTAAAGAAGCTACGCTCTGGAGACCTGCTTGTGGAAACTTGCACTCTCTCTCAGAGCAAATCTCTTCTGCAGTTGACCAGACTTCAGGATATTCCAGTTCAAGTGACGGCACATCCGTATCTCAACACCTCCACGGGAGTCATTTCTGAGCCCGACTTGTTGGTCTGCGATGAAGATGAACTTGTGTGTGAACTTGCTGATCAGAGTGTCATAGCTGCCAGACGCATGACTTTCAGGCGCGATGGCGCGCTGTTCAAATCACGAAATGTTATTTTGACTTTTAACAGCCCGAAGGTACCTACTGAAATAAAGGCTGGTTACTTGTTATGTGCAGTTCGTCCTTATATACCAAATCCTCTACGCTGTTTTAAATGCCAGAGGTATGGACATTCCCAGCGGTCCTGTAACAGTGCTGCGAGGTGCGCCAATTGTGGATTCCGAGACCACGAAGGGACTGGATGCACTTCACAGCCCTGCTGTGTAAACTGTGGTGCCTCCCACGCTGCTTATGCCCGGTCCTGTTCGAAGTGGAACGACGAGAAGGCGATCCAGCGCCTCAAGACCCTGGAGGGCCTCTCGTACCCTGCTGCCAAGGCCAAGTTGGGTATTCCCAACAACCGACAGCGTACTTTTGCCGCAGTGGTTCAGTCTCTGCCGCAACCCGTGCAGCCCTTTGTTCCGCGCCCTGTAGCTCTCGCCGCACTTGCCAAGCGATCTACAGTTGAACAAGCGACACAGGTGGATTTCACCGAGCTCCAGCTTATTCGACCAGCTGAGTCTGCGCCTTCTCTTTTGAAGACGACCGACTCTTCCGGTTCCCAGCAGACAGCCTGCACCTGCGGAAGACCCGGCCCTCAATCCGCAAAGGTGTGCCGTGTCCATCCAACTGCCGCGGTCCACTTGACCAACATTGCAACTGTCTCGGACACAGCGAGGTCCCCACCCTCACCCAACATTATAGAGGAACATCGGGGGGAGGAGAGTGACAGTTCGTCCTCGCCCTCGGCCAGCATTATATTGGAGTGTGTGGGGGAGGAGAGTGACTCATCCTATGTGTAGTTGCGTTCGATTTCGTAATGTGTTTTATCATTCTCATTCCTCAGTTTTACTTAATCGGCTTGTTTCTCACCATTGTACCATGTTTTTCATACTGTTTGTTTCATTGTCTTTTTTGGCCCTTCCTTTGTACTCATGGTTCGGTTTTACTTGGTCAACCAGATTTTGCGATTTATGCCCCGTTTTTTAATTTTGTCTGTTTGTCTTGTGTCTAGCGCTCTTTGGCCAATCATGGCCCTTGCGCCAATAAAATCTAATAACCAACCAACGAACCTATCCAGTTCAGAAAGAATTTTTCAAATCGGAGTTTTAGAAGCAGAGAAATCGTGGAAAATGTGATTTACTTTTACGCCCCTAGCAGAAAATCTTTGCGTAACTTGAAAAAGTGACTATACCTAAAATAGTCTTTGCCATAAAAATGGAATCAAAAGGTAAAATAATTTTTCCAGTCGGATGTTTAGAAGCAAATATATGGAATAAAATATATTTTGAATTCGATATCTTCTGCATTTAAGCCCTCTAGCGGCGAAATTGTGCACTGTAAAAAAAAAACGAACTGCAAGTATCATCATTCACACATTTCAAGCTTCCTAATGCTGATAAAATTTTTCAAATCGGACTAATAATTGCAGGGATATGGTGTCCACAGACGGACGGACAAACCAGTAATATAAGCATGCTCTTTTTTACAAAAGACGCGCTAAAAAGATGTAACACTGATTTTTTGAAAGAAATTCAAACATATTTTTTAAGCACTAATTTCAAATTTCAAGGTTTCAAAACAGCTTTAAAAATCACACACTGTTTTTCCAGGATATTCCAGGCCTTGAAAACGTTATCATGATTTTCTGGAACTTTCCAGGTTTTCAAGCACCCGTGCGCACCCTGAGAAGAGGTCTACGATATTCTGGGGCGCATGTGACCGAGCATTGTCCTGCTGGAATACAGCACTAGGACAACTCTGAAAGAAGGGTATCACCTGTGCCTTTAAAACATACCTAATTTATCGCTGGTTGTTGAGGGTTCCCTCAATTCATATTAGATGAGATTACGAATTAAATCCTACGGTGCCCCCAAACCATGACTCTTGGTGTTGGGCTAGTATGACACTGCAAGGTGCCATTCACTATGTCTTCAAACATGCATGCGGTCATCGCAGTGCATCAAGTCGAATCATGATTCGTCAGAAAACATGACCTATTGCCAATCAGTGTGTCAATGCCTGTCTTCGAGACCCCATTTAGCTTGAGGGGCAAAGGAATGCGCAGCAAAGGGCTGCTAGCCACCAGTCCTCTGTTAAGCAGACGATGTTGAACTGTGCAGTGCTGGAGGGCAAAGCCTGATTTGTGACAGTCCTACACTGCTGCGCTAACACTGTGTGATTGGTCGTTGCGATACGGTTGAGGTATCTGTCATCCCATGCAGTCATGCAACTTTGTGGTCCATTTTCTGGATTTCTGTGCATCTGAGACTCATCTGTTCACTGACGCCACGTTCATATTACTGTACTAGCGTTTCCTCCTGTACAAGTGGCCATTTCGCGATAGGAAAATTCAGCTTCTCTCATCCCAACAATCTTTCCTCGCTCAAAGTCCGTCATATGTTCACAATGCGACCTTCTTCAGTGATGGGGCATAGTCGGACACAACAAACACCCTTTGAACTCAATGTTGGCTCTTCACTGGTTTGCAACATCACGTTTGAGCCAGCTCTTTAAAATACCCAAGACTGGACAGTTCAGAGGGGGATGTTTCGAAACCACATGCACAATTTCACTGACATTTTAATCATTTGCCTATACGAACATGTTGTATATACACTATATTGCCAAAAGTCACCGGACACACCTTCAACAGCAACTTAACGGATCCGCTGCGTTAAGATATGCGGAACAGCTGCAAACGGTATAAAAACAAGCCTACAGCTGACCGCGATCATATCGCACTGTGAGGTTGAGTGAAAATGTTGCAGCGGGAGAGAACTGACTTTGAGAAAGGACAGATTGTTGGGTGTTATATTAGTGGGTTGTGCACAAGAGAAACCGATAGGCGTTTAAACATACCTAAGTCAACTGTTTTGGATGTACTGAATAAGTGGAAGACACATGGTGTGCCTCAAGCAGCAAAACGTACCGGCAGACCAAAGAAAATCAGTGATAGAGGACTTTGAAGACGCAGGAGAGTTCTTACAGCTAATCGACGGAGTACTGCACAAGACCTTAGTGTACAGATGAGTAAAAATGCTGGAACCTCAGTATGTACACATATCATTCGCAGATAACTTCATTCCCTAGGTTACTGTGGTCGTGCGGTTGCTCATCAGCCTTTCATCTGCACTTGGAATGCTTCTCGTTGTTTAGCATGGTGTAAAAAACATTTATCGTGAACCAAAGATCAATGCAAACGGGTCCTATGGATTGATGAATCATCCAGATATACAATAAATCAGTCTGATGGCCGTGTGTGGGTATGGCGGCAGCCGGAAGAACGCTATTTACCACAGTGTACTGTTCCTACGTTCAAGTTTGGAGCTGGCAGTGTACTCATGTGGGGGTGTTTTTGTGGTATGGTCCCAACCCTTTGGTTAACGTGGACAACCCTGTTAACCAGCACGTCTACCTCGATATTCTGGACAATTATGCCTTACCAACTGTGTGGCTTTGAAAATGGTTTATTGAGAAAACCTGAGCTGAGGGTGCAGAGGGCCTGTATTTACAGTGCTAACAGAAACATAATTGACGACATATGTACAGTGAAGATGACAAATGTACCGATGCTGATGTGCTATATACAATGGCAATAAAAACATAGTAGATGATTATTTTCACAGATATAAGTTGAGCTACAGAAGTGACCAACAACAATGGTGCATGAGTAATGCACGAGAGATACACAGTGAAGAATCAATGAAAAATTCCAGTAGAAATGTGTAACAAAGATAAAGGCATAGTTATAATACTATGTACAATGTAGTGATGCACTGGGTAGGTGCCTATGAGAGGCTAATATCAAATGAGCAAGAAATATTAATAATATGTACAACATGTGTGGTAATAGAATTATTGATGTCAAATAGAAAGTGAAAAAGACAATGTGATAACATGAATAGGTAGAGTACAATGATAAAAACTTTGTGGCGAATGTCACAGGTAAGAACTTTACAAGATGCAAGTGATACAAGTAAAATTACAAATGGCAAAGTAATGGAGAACAGTTCTCAAAGAAGGAGTTGTACATGTACTGAGAGATCAGTAAACCAATTTCGATTTGGTGACCAAACCCAGAAAAAGTGACGTTTCTGAGAGTCAGTTGAGGCAGGCGTATATGCAAGGCGCAATCGCGACAGAAGCCTGTTGCGAAAGATACAACACATGGCATTCTACAAGTCAAGTTCACTATCTTGAACGGATATGTCAAATGGGGACTGGATTGTGTCATCGGCTGCTATGCGAAGGAGGTCTAAACGACTAACGAATTTCGTTATCCAGGGCGGATCACCAAAGGTCTAACGAGGCACCGCTTGAAGATGAGAACGGATGATTTGCAATTGCAGAAGAACATCTGGTAGAATTGCAGTATAAGGAGATAAAAAGTTTTTCGACTGTTTGTTTTGACGGGGACCTGAAAGGAAATTATATAGAACATCTCCAGTGACTGGAATTTGAGGAAGAGCAAACGTTTTTAGGAATTGAAGAAATTTATATGAGAGAACTGGGTCTGCAGAACCAGTATAGGTATCAGTATCAAGCTTAACAGAAGCATCTCATGCAGTGTAGCCGAATGAGTGATCGCTACGGTCAGAGCGGTCAGTCGTTGTTCGGGTTTTCTTGGCACGAGCATTGTGGGTCCTTCGACGCTTTCCTCTACCCCGACGAAAGGGGGGGGGGTTAGCATCAGGGTTGTCAGATACTTTGAAATGGCTAGACGCAGAAGACAAACCAGTAGAAACAGACGATTGTACTTGAGAATCCCCCAAGTGAGGGGTGAGGGGGAGTGAACTAACAAGCGAAGGTGTGTCTGATGGAAGATGTGACGGAGAAGGATACACAGGTCCGGATTCTGCCGGTCGTTGCGAAGTCATGCGTTGACCAACGGCTGTAGTGTTACTTTTGTCTGAAGTCACGCGTTGACCAACGGCTGTAGAACGTTTGTCTGAAGTCATGCGTTGACCAACGGCTGTAGTGCTACTTTTGCTTTTGACTTGTACAGAAGACTTTGAGGGTACCGCTGAAGCAGACGATGTTTGGGCTGTCGAAAATGTAGTAGAAGCGTGATGAGGACATAAGGCACGAGATTGTCCATAACCTTTACAGATAGAACACATAGTGCCGACAGTAATGTTGATATAACGGAAGTGCGTATCACAACGAATACTGAACTTGGGTGGAACTCGTAGTTTCGCTTCAACAGATGGAAAAACCACTCTGACATTCCGCCGTATGCCAAGAAGATAACGATCTTCCGGCTGGGTTGGGAAAGAGGAGAAGTTGGTGATTGTGCCAACTACACGTCCAAAGGTTTGCGCAATGGACAGTTAAAGTTCGTCTGAAATTTCTGGCGGGATTGGAGAAAAACTCAGAACAGTAGGCATGTGGGAGATAGGATCAGCATTAATATGGCGGTCACCAATAGAAAGTCCATTATTTATAACTTGAAGTACAAATTTTGGATCAGAGAAATATGCTGTTACTTTGCAATCTTTCCGGCCTACGTGTGTGACGGCTGACTTCGGGAAGAGTAAACGAAGTGCTGCGCTGTACGCATTGAGCTTAGTATTGGCAAGAGCATGAAACGGAACGCCGAGGTCAACTTTACTAAGGAAGTGTTGACCAGCTGGTGAAGTTGCTGGAAGATCGACGAAGAAGTTGGAGTTAGCATCACACTTCGTCTGATAAGGGCCTTTGATAGAAGCCGACGCAGAAGGTGGTTGGTTGGTTGATAGATGTTAATGGCGCAAGGGCCATGGTTGGCCAAAGAGCGCCAAACAAAAGACATCAAAATAAAACATAATCAATTAAAAACGTACACAAGGTTAAAAACAGGCTAATGTGGTAAAAATGAAACATGAGAGTGAACAAGGTAAAATCTAGATCAGTTTAAAAAGGTCAATATCTTGTAAAAACGAAAACACTGCTTTCATGTCGCAGGCGTCGCCAATAATAGTTTGCAGCGTAGCTGCTCCTTCATCCAACAGATGAGACTGAAAATGGCGAAAACGATGATCACAAAACCGAACGCAAGTACATAAAACATGAAGGACAGTGAGACGACAGTGGCACGCCTCACACATCGGGGCACTGTCGCCACACAGCAAAAAGCGGTGAGTAAAACGACAGTGCCCAATGCGGAGACGTGCAAGAACAACTTCCTCACGACGGTTCGTCCGCAAACTAGACTTCCATAGTCCGATCTGTGGTTTGATAGAATGCAGCTTATTGCTGCCCTGCTGAGACCACAGGGACTGCCACTCGTCCAGGAGAAATTTCCGGATTAAAGGTCCAAAATCGCGGAAAGACAGTGGCTGCCGAGCTGGCGACATGGAGGAAACAGACCTGGCAGAGAGATCGGCCAGCTCGTTTCCCCGGATCCCAACATCGCCAGGAACCCAACAGAATCGGACCAGGAATCCAGCACCTTCCAAAGTTCCAAGAAGACGACGGACATCACGGATGAACGGTGAGTCCGTGTCCTCTGGAGAAGAAAGGACTTGGATGACGAACTGGGAATCGGAGCAAATCATAGCGCGACGATGAGATCTAGACTGTATGTGACACAAAGCGAGGTGTACCGCACGCATCTCCGCCGAAAAGACGGTGGATTCAGGCGGAAGCCTCTCATCATGGGAGGCATCGCCACACACGAATGCGGATCCAACAACCTCTCCGGATTTCGACCCGTCAGTAAATGCAGGCACGAAATCCGTTAAGAGAGACTGTTTCTCGGCAAAGAGCTGCTGGTACACCATAGCAGGAGTGGAAGACTTTGCCCACACACAAAGGGAAAGGTCAGCCGTGGCTTGAACCGGCTGCCAAGGCGGTTCATTGTAGAACCGGGTCAAACCAATCCTTGACAAGTCTAGACCAGCATCGCGCACTAAGGTCGACAACCGATTCCCAAACGACGGAACACAGGAAGGCCGGTGTGAGAATAGCCGGACACATTGCGGTTGGAAAATGGAACCATGCAGTGGATGATCAGGAAGAGACTTCTACTTGGTAAAGAACTGAAGAGACAGCTGCTTACGTCGGAAGCACAACGGCGGTTCATGGGCCTCGACATACAGGCTATGCACGGGAGAGGTACGGAAAGCACCAGTGCATAGCCGCAGAGCCTGGTGATGGATAGGATCCAGAGGCCGCAACACGGAAGGACGTGCCGAACCGTACGTTATGCAACCGAAGTCTAACTTTGACCGAATCAGAGAATGGTAAATGCGAAGCATTGAGCACCTGTCAGCCCCCCAAGATGTTCGAGAGAGGACCTTGAGGATACCCAATGACTTCGTGCACTTCACCTTCAAAGACTGGATGTGAGGTCGGAAGGTGAGTGCTCGGTCAAAAGTTAGCCCAAGGAACTTGACTTCTGACACCACAGGGATAGTAGAACACAACAGACGGAGGCTGGGGTCCGGGTGAAGACTCCGTTTGCGGCAAAAATGCACGCAAACGGTCTTCTGGGTCGAGAAGCCAAATCCATTGTGGAAGGCCCAGGTAGAGATCTTATTAAAGGCCGACTGCAGCCGCCGCTCAACAGTGCGCACGTTGACAGATGCGCAAGAAATCTGCAGACCATCCACGTACATGTAGCCACGAACCGACGGAGGAAGTAGAGTGAAAATATGATTTACACGAAGGATGAACAATGTCGCAGAAAGAATGGAACCTTGAGGAACACCCTGCTCTTGTGGGTAGAACGCAAAGAGGGGCGACCCGACGCGCACACGGAAACTCCGGTCCTGGAGAAATCCGGCGATGAAAGATGGTAAGTTTCCCCGCAATCCGCACTCGTGCAGATCACGGAGAATGCCGTATCTCCAGGTGCGGTCGTAAGCTTTCTCCATATCGAAGAACACGGAGACCATGTGCTGACGCCGGACAAACGCCTCCCTGACAGAGATGTCTCAAGGCGAAGATGATGATCTGAGGGGGGTCGGAATTTCCGAAATCCACTCTGATGAGATGAAAGAAGGTGACGTGATTCCAAATAAAAAAAGTAAACGAAAATTGATGATGCGCTCTAGAACTTTGCAGAGGCAGCTCTTCATAGCAATTGGTTGGTAGTTCAACGGGTTAGCGGGATCTTTACCACTTTTGAGAACAGGAACGACAATGGCAGTGCGCCAAGATTCGGGAAAGTCACGCTCGTGCCAGATCCTGTTAAACAGGACCAGCAGACATTCAAGAGAGGACGGAGAAAGGTGCTTCAGCATTTCATAATGGATGTCATCCGGTCCGACAGATGTTCGGCCGGACCGATTCAGGGCAATCTTCAGTTCGACGGCAGTCAGCGGGCTGTTATAATCGGAAGCGGAAAACGGTCCAAAGGAAACCTTGGACCGTTCAAGCCGCGGCAGTACCTGCCGGAACGAAGCAGCTTAATTGCGGCTGCTGGACACCGAAGAAAATGCGGCGCCCATTCAGTCAGCAATACCCTGAGCGTCAGCAACCGTTCCTCCACCACTCTCAAGAATGGAGATTTCCCCAGAAGGGTACTTACCCGGAATCTTGCGGATTCTGTCCCAAACGATCTTAGAGCTGGTAGTGGTGTTAATCCCGGATACGTATCGTATCCAAGATTCCCGTTGGCTACGACGACGTACCTAATGCGCGTAAGATTTGGCTCTTTTGAAAGCAAGTAGGTTCGCGTCGGTGGGGTATCGACGAAACCTACCCCAAGCCCGATGTTGGGCCTGACGAGCTGCCTTGCAAGTGGAATTCCACCAAGGTCGCGGACAACGTGGAAGATTAGTCGACGTCCTGGGGATGGTAGGTTCTGCGGCTTGCACAATACAATCCGTTACCGCCGTAACAGCGTCACTGACCGTTCCTGAGGTCACCATAGCTGGAGTAGTAATTGCTGAAGCCGTGAATGTGTCCCACCTGGCGCGATCAATATTCCATCTAGCAGGGCGAGTAGGGTAACGGGACCCGACACCTGCTAGACGGACAAAGATGGGAAAGTGATCACTGCCAAGGAAATCATCAGACGCGCTCCAGGACCAGTCAGGATATAACGATGGCGAACTCAAGGACAGATCAATGGCTGAGTACGAGCGGGTGGGCTCATGAAAGTAAGTGACTGCCCCGGTGTTGTGGAGACAGAGGGACGTGTTGGAGAGACGGGACTCAACAACACGGCCCCTGGAGTCACGAGTGGCAGAACCCCACAACGGATTGTGTGCATTTAAATCTCCTAAGATGAAGAAAGGAGGCGGCAGCTGGTCAACTAAATCTTCCAGATCCGAAAGGCTTACAGCTTCAGTTGGTGGTATGTAGATGGAACACACCGTGAGCAGAGTGTTCACAGATAGTCGCACTGCCACTGCCTGCAAAGTCGTCCGAAGGGCAACCGCAGTGACAGGGACACTATGAGAACAACAAAGGCCACTCCACCGCAGGCAATTACGCCGTCCTGGTGATCCTTGCGGGAAAAAGAATGTCTTCGCAGCGAAGGAGTGTCCATCATGCGAAGCTGTGTCTCCTGGAGACACACGCACACAGGTGTGTGCGAAGACAGTAAGCCTTTTAAATCGTCAATGCGTGAACGCAGACCTCGGCAAGTCCACTGAATGAGCGTGGCCATAATGAAAAAATGAAACTAAAGAATGAAGACAGACGACTAGAAAGTCTCCATGTCGTCCGTCACCTCCAATCCATCGGCAGTGTCTGGAGGTAACACAGGGCTGTGTTTATCCCCTGTGTTGAGAGGTGGTTTTTGCTTGCTCTGTTTTGGGGAGGATGAGCCGGGTTTCACCTTTTCTGGCTTCTTCTTTGCAGTGCCCTGGACCTGGGTCCCTGTGATGGCCGAAGATTTTTTCGGCGTAGAAGAAGGTTTAGGCGACGATGTAGATGTCGCCTTGGATGCATTGTGGCGAGACTTCAGTGCTTCCAGCCCAGCAGCGGCGATGTCCTCAAAATCATAAGGACAATGCGCCGGGATGGTCACTTCCGTCTGAACCACAACAGTAGCCTTCTGCACCATAACCGAGGCGTAGGAGAGCCGGCCGGATAGAAGAGGAGCTATCCGCCGCCTGGCCTGAGGGTACGACAGGTGTTCAGTGGTCTTCAGGCGTTGGATAGCCTGCTCCTCGATCCACTTGGGACACTGCTTAGAAGACGCAGAGTGGGAACCCTCACAATTCACACAGTGATCCGCCTCAGCGGAGCAGTCCGCCAAAGAGTGTTCAGTTGAACCACAGCGCCCACACTTTGCTACATTACGGCAAGACTGCTGGGAGTGACCGTAATGCTGGAATTTAAAACATCTCAAGGGGTTCGGTACGTATGGCCGAACATCTAGACGCAAGTACCCCGCCTTGATGGAAGTTGGCAGGGTAGGTGAGTCAAAGGTCAGGACGATGTTCCGTGAGGGAATAGAGTTCCCATCCCGCCTGTAAAGGATACGCCGAACCCCAGTGACATGTTGGTCCCCAAGTCCAACCAACAATTCCTCATCACTGCATTCGAGCAGGTCGCGGGAGTTGACGACACCACGAGAGGAATTGAGGTATCCATGGGGCAAGATCTGTACAGGAATGTCCAGCAGAACGGTCGTCTCCAGCAAGGTGGCACTGAGACGTGGATGAGATGTCTCCACAAGAAGATCCCCTGACGGGAGCTTCTTAACACTCTTTGGAGAGCCCGCAACGGCCTGAAGAGCCTTATTAATCCAGAAAGGACTCTTCGAACTGAGAGACTGAGCAGGATCAACTGAATGAATGAGAAGAAACAGAGCATTGCAGTTGTTAGTTAGTAGTTTCTTAGTGGAGGAGGGTGTCCCTTCCTCCACACGGCACTTCAAAGGTTCAGCATGGGAAACACTTTGGTTTGCCATGAGAGAGAGAAAAATATTCATCCGCCAACCTCCCCACCCACTACCGAGCCCAACGAGGGAGAGCCGGAGGTCCGCAAGCCCAAGAGGACGCAGGACACGGCTCTAGGGATAGTCAGCGGATATAGCAAGTTGGTAAGGCAGACACACGCTCGGCTTGCACCCAGACTTTCCCGTGCTCGGAGAACACCCCTTTGGCATGCCCACCCTACCCCCAAACTCACCCAGAAGAAACAGAACGACAAGCCGCTAGAAGTCTGGACGCCACTCGACCACAGACTTCCTGACTAGGAGTGGGTTAGCTCCCAGCCTCCCGTTTAGGGTGAAGCAGACGGCAAAGAGGAGTGTTGGTATCTGGAGACACTACAACCCGGGCCCCAAAGGCCTCAGCCTCCAGCATCCTCATTTCCACCTGTACGGGTCACCGCACACGGCAAACATGCAGGTAATTCTAAGCTAACCAGCTCCGGAAAAACAGAAAATGTAACATAAAAGAGAAAAGACAGGGAAGGGAACGAGGAACAAAACCCGGAGCTGGCGCCTCATCACAACCTCAGCAGCCTACAACTGAGGCGGGTACATGTCAATAAATAAACTAAAGACGAAAAAGCAAAATTATGAGAGAAAATCGGCTCGGGCAGTGGGGACGCCATCCCCCATCAGCTGGATGAACAGCTGTCCCTTCGGTGATGTAATCGTCAAAGCCGCAGAGGCAATAGAAACCGTCACAAGGTTAGCTCATGCGGTGAAGGCGCCGCTCCCCAAATAACTGGAAAACCAGTTATCCCCGTGCTTTGGTTTGGTTTGGTTTGGTTTGGTTTGGTTTATTGATTTTAATGGCGCAAGGGCCATGGGTGGCCAAAGAGCGCCAAACGAAAGACATCAAAACAAAACAAAATCAATAAAAAACGTACACAAGGTTAAAAACAGGCTGATGTGGTAAAAATGAAATATGATAGTGAACAATGTAAAATCTAGATAAGTTTAAAAAAATCAATTTCTTGTAAAAACGAAAACACTACTTTCATGTCGCAGGCTTCGCCAATGAGAGTTTGCAGCGTAGCTGCTCCTTCGTCCAACAGATGAGAGTGAAAATGACGAAAACGATTATCACAAAACCGAACACAAGTACACAAAACATGAAGGACAGTGAGACGACAGGTGCACGCCTCACACACCGGGACACTCTCGCCACACAGCAGAAAGCGGTGAGTAAACCGACAGTGCCCAATGCGGAGACGTGCAAGAACAACTTCCTCACGACGGTTCTTCCGCAAACTAGACTTCCATAGTCCGATCTGTGGTTTGATAGAAAGCAGCTTATTGACGCCCTGCTGAGACCACAGGGACTGCCACTCGTCCAGGAGAAATGCCCGGATTAAAGGTCATAAATCGCGGAAAGACAGTGGCAGCCGAGCTGACGACATGGAGGAAACAGACCTGGCATAGAGATCTGCCAGCTCGTTACCCCGGATCCCAACATGGCCAGGAACCCAACAGAATCGGACCAGGAAGCCATCACCCTCCAAACTTCCAGGAAGACGACGGACATCACGGATGACAGGTGAGTCCGTGTCCTCTGGAGAAGATAAAACTTGGATGACGGACTGGGAATCAGAGCAAACCATAGCGCGACGATGTGATCGAGACTGTATGTGGCACAAAGCGAGGTGTACCGCATGCATCTCTGCCGAAAAGATGGTGGATTCAGGCGGAAACCTCTCAGCATGTGAGGCATCGCCACACACAAAAGCGGATCCAACGACATCCTCGGATTTCGAGCCATCGGTGAACACAGGAACGAAATCCAGGTAGACAGACTGTTTTTCAGCAAAGAGCTGCTGGTACACCAGAGGAGGAGTGGACGACTTTGGCCACACACAAAGAGGAAGGTCAGCCGTTGCTTGAACGGGCTGCCAAGGAGGTTGGTTGAAAAAGGTGGTTAAACCAATCCCAGACAAGTTTAGGACAGCATCGCGCACTATGGCAGACATCCAAATCCCAAACGTCGGAACACAGGAGGGGCGGTTGGAAAACAAGCGGACACAGTCCGGTTGGAAGATGGAACCATACAGTGGATGATCAGGAAGAGACTTCAACTTGGTGAAGAATTGAAGAGACAGCTGCTTATGTCGGATGCACAACGGCGGTTCATGTGCCTCGACATACAGGCTATGCACGGGAGAGGTACGGAAAGCAACAGTGCATAGCAGTAGAGCCAGGTGATGGACAGGATCCAGAGGCTGCAACACGGAAGGACGCGCCGAACCGTACGTTATGCAACCGAAGTCTAACTTTGACCGAATCAGAGAATGGTAAATGCGAAGCATTGAGCACCTGTCAGCCCCCCAAGAGGTTTGAGAGAGGACCTTCAGGATACTCAATGACTTCGTGCACTTCACCTTCAAAGACTGGATGTGAGGCCGGAAGGTGAGCGCTCGGTCAAAGGTTAACCCAAGGAACCTGGCTTCTGACACCACAGGGATGGTAGAACACCCCAGACGGAGGCTGGGGTCTGCGTGAAGACCCCGTTTGCGGCAAAAATGAACGCAAACGGTCTTCTGCGTCGAGAAACCAAATCCATTTTGGAAAGCCCAGTGAGAGATCTTGGTAATGGCAGACTGGAGCTGTCTCTCGATGGTGCGCATGATAACAGAAGCGCAAGAGATCTGCAGATCATCCACGTACATGGTTCCACGAACCGTCGGAGGAAGCAGATGGAAAATATGGTTGACACGAAGGATGAACAATGTAACGGATAGAACGGAGCACTGAGGAACACCCTGTTTTTAGTGGGTACAGTGCAGAGAGGGTCGACCCGACGCGCACACGGAAACTCCGGTCCTGGAGAAATTCGGCGATGAAAGATGGTAAGTTTCCCAGCAATCCGCACTCGTGCAGATCATGGAGAATGCCGTATCTCCAGGTGCGGTTGTAAGCTTTCTCCATATCGAAGAACACGGAGACCATGTGCTGACGCCGGACAAACGCCTTCCTGACAGATGTCTCAAGGCGAATATGATGGTCGGTGGTGGATCGATATTTACGAAATCCACTCTGATGATGCGAAAAAATGTGATGAAATTCCAAATAAAAAATGAGACGAAGATTAATGATGTGCTCGAGTACTTTGCAAAGGTAGCTCGTCATAGCAATTGGATGGTAGTTCAACGGGTTAGTGGGATATTTACCAGGTTTGGGAACAGGAACGACAATGGCCGTACGCCAAGACTCGGGAAAGGCATTCTCTTGCCAAATCCTGTTAAACAGGATCAGCGGACATTCATGAGAGGACGGACAAAGGTGCTTCAGCATTTCGTAATGGATGTTATCGGGTCCTACAGATGTCCGGTTGGACCGATTCAGAGCGGTCTTCAGCTCCACTGTAGTCAGCGGGCTGTTATAATTTGCGGAAGAAAACGGTCCAAAAGAAATCTTGGACCGTTCAAGCCGTGGCTGTAACTGCCGGAACGAAGCAGGGTAATTGCTGCTGCTGGACACCGAAGAAAAAGCGGCGCCCAGACAGTCAGCAATACCCTGAGCGTCAGCAACCGTTAATCCATCACTCTCAAGAATGGAGATTTCCCCAGATGTGTACTGTCCCCGAATCTTACGGATCCTGTCCCAAACGATCTGAGGGCTGGTAGTGGAGTTAATCCCGGATACATATTGTAACCAGGACTCCAGCTGACTACGCCTTCGAACCAATCGCGCGTAGGACTTGGCCTTCTTGAAAGCAAGCAGGTTCGCGTCGGTGGGGTAACGACGAAACCTACCGCAAGCCCGATGTTGGGCCTGACGAGCTGCCATGCAAGTGGAATTCCACCAAGGTCTTGGGCAACGTGGAAGTTTGGTCGAAGTCCTGGGGATGGTAAGTTCTGCCGCTTGCACAATACAATCCGTTATCGCCGCAACAGCGTCATTGACCGTTCCTGAGGTCACCATAGCTGGAGTAATAATCGCCGAAGCCGTGAATGTGTCCCACTTGGCACGATCAATATTCCATCTAGCAGGGCGAGTAGGGTAATGGTACCCGCCACCCGCTAGACGGAGAAAGATGGGAAAGTGATCGCTGCCAAAGGGATCACCAGACACGCTCCAGGACCAGTCAGGATATAAAGATGGTGAACTCAGAGACAGATCAATGGCTGAGTACGAGCGGGTGGGTTCATGAAAATAAGTAGTAACTCCATTGTTGTGGAGAAAGAGGGACGTGCTGGAGAGAAGGGACTCAACAACACGGCCCCTGGAGTCTCGAGTGGTAGAACCCCACATTGGATTGTGAGCATTAAAATATCCTAAGATGAAGAAAGGAGGCGGCAGCTGGTCAACTAAATCTTCCAGATCCGAAAGGCTTACAGCTTCATCTGGTGGTATGTAGATGGAACACACTGTGAACAGTGTGTTCACAGATAGTCGCACTGCCACTGCCTGCAAAGTCGTCCGAAGGGCAACTGCAGTGACAGGAATACTATGAGGAACCACGACGGCCACTCCTCCGCAGGTTAATAACGCCATCCTGGTGATCATTGCGGAAAAGAGAATGTCTCCGCAGCGAAGGAGTGTCCGTCGTGCAAAGCTTTGTCTCCTGGAGACAAACGCACACGGGTGTGTGCGAAGATAGTAAGCCTTTCAAATCATCAATGCGTGATTGCAGACCTCGGCAATTCCACTGAATGAGCGTGGCCAGAATGAAAAATGAAATGAAAGAATGGAAAAGACAGACGACTAGAAGGTCTCAGTGTTGTCCATCACCTCCAATCCATCCGCAGTGTCTGGAGGCAACACAGGGCTGTGTTTCCCCCTGTGTTAAGAGGTGGTTTTTGCCTGCTCTGTTTCTGGGAGGATGATCCTGGTTTCAGCTTCTCCGGCTTCTTCGGAGCAGTGCCCTGGGTCCCAGTGCTGACAGATGTTTTCGGCATAGAGGAAGGTTTTGGCGACGATGTTGATGTCGCCTTGGAGGCAATGCGGCGAGACCTCAGTGCCTCCAATCCAGCAGCAACGATGTCCTCAAAATCATAAGAGCACCACGCTGGGATGGTCACCTCAGTCTGGACCGCCACAGAGGCCTTCTGCACCACAACTGAAGCATATGATCGCCGGCCTGGTTGCAAAGGGGCAGTCCGCCGTCGAGCTTCGGGATACGAGAGATGCTCAGTTGTCTTCAGGCGTTGGATTGCCTGTTCCTCTATCCACTTTGGACACTGCTTGGAAGATGCAGGATGAGTCCCTTCGCAGTTGACACAATGATCAGACTCTGCAGAGCAATCCGCCAAAGAGTGTTCTGTGGAACAAAAACGACCACACTTCGCAACATTACGGCAAGACTGCTGGGAGTGACCGTAATGCTGGCCCCTGAAACAGCGCAAGGGGTTCGGGATATACGGCCGAACATCAAGCCGTAAATAACCTGCCTTGATGGAAGTAGGCAGGGTTGGGGAGTCAAAAGTCAGGATGATGTTACGGGAGGGAATAGATTTCCCATCCCGCCTAAAAATAATCCGTCGAACCCCAATGACATGCTGTTCACCAAGTTCCTCCAGCAATTCCTCATCGCTGCACTTCAAGCAGGTCGCGGGAGTTGATAACACCGCTAGACGAATAGAGATAAAAATGAGGAAAAACCTGGACAGGAACGCCAAGCAAAACGGTCGTTTCCAGCAAGGTGGCACTGTGGCGTGGAGTAGAGGTTTCCACAAGAAGATCCCTGGAAGAGAGCTTCTTGACACTCTTTGGAGAGCCAGCATCGGCTTGCAGAGCCTTGTTGATCCAGAAAGGACTCTTGTATCTGAGTGACTGTGAAGAGTCACCAGATTTGATCAAAAGAAACAGAGCATTGCAATTAGATGTGACAAGTTTCTTTGTGGAGGAAGGTGTACTTTCCTCCACAGGGCGCTTTAAATTATTAGCATGGGAAACACTTTGGTTTTCCATGAAGAATATAAAAGATTCGTCCGCCGACCTCCCCACCCACTACCGAGCCCAACGAGGGAGAGCCGGAGGTCCGCAAGCCCAAGAGGACGCAGGACACGGCTCTAGGGATAGTCAACGGATATAGCAAGTTGGTAGGGCAGACACACGCTCAGCGTGCACCTAGACTTTCCCGTGCTCGGAGAACACCCCTTTGGTTGGTTGGTTGGTTGGTGGTTAGATTTTATTGGCGCAAGGGCCATGGTTGGCCAAAGAGCGCCAGACACAAGACAAACAGACAGAAATAAAAAACGTGGCATAAATCGCAAAATCTGGCTGACCAAGTAAAACCGAATCATGAGTACGAAGGGAGGGCCAAAAAAGACAATGAAACAAACAGTATGCAAAACATGGTACAATGGTGAGAAACAAGCAGATTAAGTAAAACTGAGGAATGAGAATGATAAAAAACATGGTTGGTTGGTTGGTTGGTTAGTGGATTTTAGTGGCGCAAGGGCCAGGTTTGGCCAAAGAGCGCCAGACAAAGAACTATCAGCTACAGATTTTTAAAAGCGTGGAAAATGATTAAGAGCAGACAGGCTTGGTAAAAGTTGGAAAAGAGGACGATGAAAGCTGTGAAGACAAGTTAGTTAATGAGGTTTACATAAAAAGTTATTTATTTACTATTATAATTATTATCATTTTTATGTTAAACACAACTACACAAAGGATGAGTCACCAGGAGGGGGACGAACTATCACTCTCCTCCCCCCCATGTTCCTCTGCAATGTTGGTTGAGGCTGGGGACGAACAGTCACTCTCCGCCCCCTATGTTCCTCTATAATGTTGGTTGAGGGTGGGGACCTCGCTGAGTCCGAGACAGGTGCAATATTGGTCAGGCGGACCGCGACAGGTGGATGGACACTGCACACCTTTGCAGATTGAGGGCCGGGTCTTCCGCACGTGCAGTCTTTCTGCTGGAAACTGGAAGAGACGGTCGGCTGCAAAAGAGAAGGCCCAGAATCAGCTATACGAAAAATCTGGAGCTCGGGGAAATACACCTGTGTCGCTTGTTCAGCTGTAGATCGCTTGGCAAGTGCGGCGAGAGCTACAGAGCGCGGAACAAAAGGTTGCACGGGTTGTGGCAGAGACTGAACTACTGCGGCAAAAGTACGCTGTCGGTTGGTGGGTATACCCAACTTGGCCTTGGCAGCAGGGTACGAGAGGCCTTCCAGGGTCTTGAGGCGCTGGATCGCCATCTCGTCCTTCCATTTCATACAGTTGCGGGAGGAAGCTGCATGGGCCTCACCGCAGTTAACACAGCAGGCCGCAGAAGTGCAACCATCCCCGTCATGTGCACTGGAGCCACAATTTGCCCAACGAGCGGAACTCTTACAAAATCGTTGTGAATGCCCGTACCTCTGGCACCGGAAACAGCGCAGAGGACTGGGAATGTACGGGCGAACTCCACAGACCAAGTAGCCAGCCTTGATTTCGGTCGGAACTTTCGGGGAGTTAAAAGTCAAGATTACATTTTTAGACTTAATCAAGGAACCATCGCGCCGGAACATCATACGACGTGCAGCAATAACACCCTGATCTGCAAGTTCAGTCACCAATTCTTCCTCACTGCATGGCAAGAGATCAAACTCCGAAATAACACCCCGAGAGGTGTTAAGAAACGGGTGAGGTGTCACTTTGACAGGAAATGCCTTGAAGACCAGTGAGGTGCAGAAAAGTGTTACTCTGAGAAACACTGCAAGTTTGGACAATCAGGTAACCAGAGCGAAGCTTCCTCACAGACTTCAAGGGGCCAACCGCAGCGTCCAAAGCTTTAGAAATGAAAAAGGGAGATCTGGTGGACAGTCTCTCATTCGGATCGATGGATTCTACAACTAAGTGTGTAGCATGCGTATTCACAGCAATCGAGGGGAGACAACGCTTCGGAGCGACTGGTACAGCTGCCAAAGAAGAGGTTCCACATTCTTGGTCCAGGTCATGGTCGAAAGATCGTTTAAGGTTAAGAGACTTGGTAGGTTGAGAAGACGAAGGAGAGGCGTTGTCAACGATCATTTTCTCAGGTGACTTGAATTTGGAGCGTTTGTTTTTTGGGTTTACCCATGGAAAAAAGGAGAAGGAATCGTCTGCAGACTACTCCACCCACCACCGAGCCCTACAAGGGAGAACTGGAGGTCCGCAAGCCAAGAAAATGACGCTGGACACAGTTCTGGAGCTTATACGTTGCAGATATAGCCCGTTGGCTGTGATCACACGCACTCGGCGGACACTTCGGCCTCCTGGTACCGTCATGCCAACGCCTTTGGCATGATCCCACAGCCCCCGGGCTTACCCTGCCGTGCTATACGACAAAAAAGCCGCTAAAGCCCAGTACACAACTTGGTACAAGACTTCTGACTAGAGGTGGGTTAGTCTCTAGCCTCCCGTTTACAGCGAAGCCGGGGTCGAAGAGGAGTGTTGGTACACAGGAGGCACTGCTCCGGTCTCCTGCGACCTCAGCCGCCAGACATCCCATTTCCGCCTCACGGGTCACCGCAAGCGGCAAACATGCAGGTAGGTCTAGCACCCAAACCAGCTAAAAGGAAAAAAGAAATCCAAAGAAGACAAATCCTGGAAGGGAACCTAAGCGGAATCTCAGCAACCTACGAACTGAGCGGTTAATATAAAACAGTTAGTGGTGGAGGGTAACAAAACTACAAGACCAGGGTGTTAGTACATAACGTGGTAGCGATTAGGTAGAGTAAACAACACGGGCAACTAGCCAGTGGAGAAAATAAATAAAAACAAAAAAGCGAGACACAAGACCAGCTCGGGATCGTGGGGCCGCGACTCCCCAACAGCTGGATGAACAGCCGTCCCTGCAAACTCCAACAGCACCGAAATAAAAAAACAAGCGGTGGCATGACATCAGATGTTGACCAGTCACAAGGTCAGCTCGGGCCGTGGGGGCGCCGCTCCCCAAATAACTGGAAAACCAGTTATCCCTGTGCGGGGACACCCCTTTGGCATGCCCACCCTACCCCCAAACTCACCCAGCCGAACAGAACGACAAGCCGCTAGAAGTCTGGACGCAACTCGGCCACGGACTTCCTGACCAGGAGTGGGTTAGCTCCCAGCCTCCCGTTTAGGGTGAAGCAGAGGGCAAAGAGGAGTGTTGGCATCTGGAGACACTACAACCCGGCCCCCAAATACCTCAGCCTCCAGCATCCTCATTTCCACCTGTACGGGTCACCGCACACGGCAAACATGCATGTAGGTCTAAGCTAACCAGCTCCGTAAAAACAGAAAATGTAACATAAAACAGAAAAGAAATGGGAAGAGAACGAGGAACAAAACCCGGAGCTGGCGCCTCATCACAACCTCAGCAGCCTACAACTGAGGCGGGTACATGCCAATATATGAACTTAAGACGAAAAAAGCAAAACAATAGGAGAAAATCGGCTCGGGCCATGAGGACGCCATCCCCCATCAGTTGGATGAACAGTTGTTCCTTCGGTAATGTAATCGTCAATGCCGCAGAGGCAATAGAAACCGTCACAAGGTTAGCTCGGGCCGTGGGGGCGTCGCTCCCAAATAACTGGAAAACCAGTTATCACCGTGCGGGGGGCAGAAAGGTGGAGAAGGTTTCTTCGAAAGGACGGCTGCATATGGAGTGGCTGGACAGTGTGATGACGTAGAGACCACTGACGAAAATGAAATGTCCATCGCCTCTTCTGTCACCTGCTGGGAAGGTTGCTGGTCACCACTCAGTGACGTAGAAGTAGAAGTAGGATTAGCTGATAGGGTAGCTGAACTACGCTTAGGAGAGGAGGGGCTTGTCGGAACAGGCCCGCCATTGGTGGATAGTGGAAGAGGAGGAAAATCGTTATCAGAAGCAAGAGCTGGGGCGTCGCCCTCGCTCGATGTAGCCATCCGCAATGACGAAGCAGAATTCACGTCTTGGCCGACTCGGCCAAGACAATAAAATGAAGATAACTTAACTAAATGATCACTCACCGACCTGGCAGGGATACAAGCAGAATCGTGGAACCTTCACAGAACTCACACACACAAAAATAAATACTCGGAACACCGAAGAGAGCACAAGAAAGACGAAATGTACGGAGCAGAAAAACTGCGTGTATGTGGCAATACTATGGAGCCGAGCCTTGTTGGTACCAGCAGATAATGCGCCAAGCTATAAAGCAAGAACTGTTATACGGCGTGGTTTGACGATAATTCTGTATCGTGTGTGGACTGGTAAGCACAGAGCCCTGATCTTAATCCCATAGAGCACCTATGGGATGAATTAGATCACCGCATAAGGAGTTTGGAACCAAGGCTTACTACTACTGCTAAGCAACAGTTAGCTGCAGCATTATGTACTGAGTGGAAGAGCATACCTATCGCTGTGTTTCAAAACCTTGTCAAAAGCATGTCTCGAAAGGTCAGTGCATGCATTAAGGCCAAAGGTGGACCGTCACCGAATTAAGGTATGTCAATAAATGCTATGTTGTGTTTCTCTTCTAGGTGTCCGGTGACATTTTTCAATATAGTGTATATACCCTGTAAATTTCAAGCTAATACCAGCAGTCAGTCCTTCATGGTGCTGCGATTTTCACAAACAGTAGTGTGTATTCTTTAAAACATCAAAGACAATTTCACTGAGCGCATAAATGTGAGTAACATTCTGCATCAGAGAACACACACATTTCACTTAAAATAATTTAATATCTATGTGAATCACAATTTCATTACACATTTCTTGTAAGCTAAGAATTTCCATTACTGTCATTGGAAGATACTCTCGGACCACACTGACTTAAATGTTTCACAACATCTACCCAGTCCCAACCTCTTGGACGCTCGCCTCGACAGTCCAGTCTATCAGCTAGCCTACGTTTCAGCGGCTTCGTTAATTTTGGCTTTTTCTCCTACTTGACTGCGACAGTTTCCTATGGGCAATAATAATAATAATAATAATAATGATAATAAAAACCGTATCCTTTAAATAAAATATGAACCAAATATAATGTAATACCACAACAAAAAATAGCGTAATAATGATACTAAACACACATATACTCAATCGAAGTCTCTGCATTATGGCAATATGAGTTCTACACCAATTTTAGACAGCTGTTACATTACTAAAATGATCTTACCAGTGAAACAAAGTGAAGTTACGACCCCCAAATTATTATGGACCTGTATATAGAAAAAGTGCAGCATTGATTAAATCTTCATTTGTGATCTTGTGTAAACCAGTGCATCCTATATGCATGTTACAACACACAAACACACACACACATTGACTGGCCAAAACTACACCAGGCTAATACTACCAGTATTTAATTACTACTAGTTATGATAAGGGAAAATTACTGCTGAAGATTATCATCATTAGTATAGTGATGTACGTATGGCATGTTTTGAAACTGATTTGGAACAGGAAAACTGAGTTCTGAAGCATTGAATGTGACATTAACGACATTTAAACTTCAATTTAAATGCCTTTATAAAGAATTATTTACACCCTTATGAATTCATATAATTCATAATAGTACATATTCTAACTATTATGAATAAAGTAATGCTCAAATAACATATTTATAAAGGGCTTTAACATAGATAGTTCTATGCTGTAAATACCATCACTGAAGGAGATGCAAGTATCCAGTGTCCACAAACCTGTGACCAAATAACACTAGCTTGAATTTCGGAATCAGAAGCTAAATATTATATCAAGAATACTGTACAATCAGACATGCAGACTGATAGATGGAAATTTACTGAACTCAAAAAGTCTCTGGGCTAAAGTAATGGATTCCATAATAACTAAACACATACTTCTGTACTTAATATAAATATACACATTGCATTTACAAGCTGAATATAATTTGCAGTGGCTGATAACTGCTTCTAAAACATAGATGTGAACAGATATAATTACAAAGACTGCAAAATAAATGTACTATAAATTGATATACTCATGATATCTTTCTTTTAATTTGTTTTCTAGCTTTCAGATTGTAATTAACACAGAAATCAGACATCACTGAATTGACTATAGTTACTATTTCACACGTGAATTCAATCACATCAGAAAACTTGAAAATTTCATCGCCGTGGAGCGGGAATGAAAATTTTCAAGTTTTCTGATGTGATTGAATTCACGTATGAAACAGTAATTACAGTCAATTCAGCGATGTCTGATTGCTGTGTTAATTATCATTATGTATTTGCCACGTATTATGAGAAGAATATTTCTTCCACTCTCTATTTCAGATTGTAATTTTAACAAAGTGAACTCATTCAAGTTATAAATGAACTTGTGTCTGCCTCTAAAGACATTCCAAAAAAAAATTACATTTGTGTGGTTTAAAAAAGCTGATTCTGATTTATATATTGGGATAAAACTGCAACCATTCTAACTTCGAAATTCTTGATCTTTTTTCCAGGATTGAGTTCAACGGAATGACATTCAAATAGCACTGTATTTTTCTGCTGAACAAAATAGTACACACACTCTTATTTATCTTTAGATGTGTTAATTCCAGGAGAATCACAGTCAGTCAATGCTGCATCCTTTTTTGCTGCAGCAATAATTCTTTTTTATAGATATACTGATATTTCACTTCTAAAATCATCTCCCACTGATCAAAAGAAACTTTTTTCAAATAATGCTGCAGCATTTCCACTATGGGAAGTATTTTTTTAAAGGCACAACCAATTCCAAGAGAAACACATTTCAATAATGATACTTATAACTTTTCTATCACTGCAAATTGACTCACATGCAAATAATGCCAAATGTGATATTTAGGCGATGTGATTTTCTTTTTGGATGTAATGATTCCAAGAGAATCAAGTTCAAATAATATAATTTCCATAGCCCTTCAGCTTCATACCTTTTTTATAGATACACTGATCTGAAACAAATATCATCCAGAAACTACAAACATTATCACTTTTTAGACACACCGCTTTCAGAAGAATCACATTAAAATATTATAAATATTTATTTGCCATATCCGTTTTGACACTTTTTTTTATCACATACTGATTCTTTAAAAAAATTGCTTTTAGACACTGATAGGCTGATTCCAAAAGAATTCCATTCAAATAATGATGTTACCTTTCTGCAAATCCTATGTGAAACACCTATTTTTAACTGAATCATTCTAAAAAGCAAATAGCTTTTGTGCAAATTTGACTAAAATGAAGTATAACGAAGTAAATTTCTCCGTTAATTTTGTCCACGCCGGGGCTCGAACCCGGGTCCCTTCATTCCGGAATAAGTAACTCTACCAATTGAGCTACGTGGACGTTCGTTGTTGCTGCTATCTGCCTTTATGTCGTGTGCGTCCTGCTGGGCAGGCACGTCACATCTCCCCCCACCGAAAGTGGACCGGGGGCACGGCCCACGGGTCAGCCGTGACCATGAATCGTTGCAGGCAGCCATCCGCTGTAGAACGTACTCGTGGACTCCCATTCAATCTACTGTGTGGAATGCAGCATCACAAATTTTTATTTTTCGAAGCGCTGGAGAAGGGATTCTCTTATTTTTCCTATCTCGCGGTGTGGAAATAACATCACACAATTGCGAGATCTTGAACGGCCGGGCCATCCGGAAAGTTCGGGCGCCATTATAACAAAGTAATAGCTCCTAAATTAAACCTTAAAGGCCAGACGAGACACTTAAAAAACAGAAGTCAAACTTACGGAAAAGATGCTTTATTCAAGGTTGTCTTCAACACATAGTAACATCACATGGCAATTCGTATTAAACGCACCACACAAGCTCTACATTAAACGCTCTATAAACAATTCTCCACGCCACGCCACACACACGAGCTACTTTTTTCTCGTAGTTTTTTTCTCTCGTTCTTATCAAATAAAAAGCATACGTCACGTGCATTCAACCTAAATTATGTTGCCAAACATATTCGTTTGAGAGAAAAGATATCACGTTAAGGGTGAAATATAACTGAGAATAAATTCAAGATTTACAAAGGGAAATAAAATAAATAGGAAAGTTAATTTAGAATATACGTCACAGAAAGTTTGCGGCAGAAGGGTGCAAATGGTACTGAAATTGCACTTCTACAGGTATTTCACATAGTTGGTCTGCAGAAATCTATCAGAAAGTCTTGGACATGATTACTTACAGATTCTGAGCTGATGTCCTATTATCCTGTTCCATGGTTTTGTGATGCTCTGAATAAACACGAATAGATGATAATGGATATAATAATCATTAATCACACTTTGGACAAAAAAAGATAGGTTAACAAGAAATCAGCATGTTGTGAGATTAAATTCCCAAAAGTCCCTTTCAAGCACTATTTACAGGGGATGAACATACATAGAACAATCAATGGAATCTGGAAACAAAGAGAAAACAGAAGGAAAAAAGCCACATGATTGATCATAACTTCATCAAGATTTTACACATACCTGCCCATGGAAAATTATAACAACCATTTTGCAGAACTTGCGAAAATTTGTATTGTGGATGACATATTTCACACAAATCAGTATTAAATGGTGATAAAGCTCACTGGACAAAAAAGTCACCTTTGTAATTCCTCACTTAATATTGTGTAGCACCTACTTACTTTCGCTTGAAACACAGCAGCAGTCCTGCTAGGTATGGATGCCACCAATCATCAACTATAGTCTACATTAGCTCTAGCCCACTTACCTCACAACTGTCAGTCAGTTAGATTAGGTGGATGCTTATTTCCGTGTTTTACCTTTTGTTCCAGATAGTCCCAAAGGTTTTTAATGGAATTTAAATCTGGGGACATTGCAAGCCAGTCCAGATGTCACAACCTGGGCTGACCTTGCAAAGGCCTGTCCTCATGATACTCATAGCAGTTGACAACTGCACTGTACACCCTGCAGTTGTTATCCTGGAACACTGGAATGTCCATGTTGTGTTTGCCCTTAACATAACAGACAAAAGACCACTAGATCATCTAGAATGTATGCATAGCGTATCTGATTTAAATGGGATGATACCTCAACTGATGGGTATAATTAGTGGTAAGTAAAGCCTCCCCAGAACATCACAGATCCATTTACAGCTTGAGTAACACCTTGGACACAAGTCTGGATGGAAGGTTTTGTAATTTGTGTGATGAACACTATGTGACTATCTGACCAAACAACAGTTTTTCAGTTGTCTGCAACCCTATGTCTACAGTGCCTACCTCGTTGCAATTGGGCTGCTTTACATGCTGCTGTTAGCAGAAGTCTTTTCTAAGGTACTCTGCTCCAAATATCCATGGAATGCAATTCCCTTCACAATGGTCCTTAAGAAATAAGCTGGCGTGGTCCTTCACTTACTGTCTGTAGCAATTCCTATCTGATTTGAAATTGGTTTGCAGTTGCAAATCATGATATCTGTCAGCAGTTCCTGTCTGTGAGGACTGACTGCCAATAACAGTAGTGTCAAAAATTAGGGGTCAAATTGGATAAGGTTCGTGCTCTTCTAAGCAAAATTAAGTCAAGTACTTTTCAAGGACTTTTTTAAAACCAAAGTATCATGTGTGTGCTGTCGCTCGGTAAGTAGGTAGGAAGGTATTTTAGCAAGTCCAAATCCTTAAACTTAGCGGAGATGGGCACACCATCAGTGACCTGCCTGTTACCTCCTGCCCCCTCCCCTTGCTGGTTTACTTTATTAACTTTGAATAGCCCCTCTGTTTTGGCGTTTTTCAAAATCATTTTATTTTGTGGAATATTTTGAAAGTGTACATTATTTTAATATTCCTCCTCCGGCAAGAATGCGCTCCTAACTATAGTCAACAGAAGCCCATCACAATTTGCAAATACATCATTCCACTGATTTTACTCCAATGGCTGACATTTTACTCCGTTTTGATGTCATAGCCAAGGTATCAGCTGTCTACGAGCTCCCCTAAGTTGAATGTAAGTTCTGCGCTATTTGATCATCTTGTGTTTTTATTGGAACTACACAGGAATATCCTATACAACGTTTTAGCCCAAACAATTATTTTATACATGCTCTTTCATATCATTAGTTAAAAAACAAAACAAAACAAATTTTTAAGTACTTTCAAGGACTTGAAAATGAACTTTTTTTCAAGGAGCGTAGGAACCATGTAGATGTACACCACTCTTTATGCACTCAATGAAGTGTTTGTTTTGAAACACCAAAATATTCAGATACTTCCCTTACAGTATGTCCTTTAGCCCTATTAAATGCCGTAACGTCCTTTTGGCACTCAGTCACATCTTTTTTCTAACCCATGGTTAATGGCAAGAAGAGCATATCACTGAACTCCACTTGGAATGATGGCACTACATACATAGCAAATGCAAACTCATATGCTTATATCATCATCAACAATAATTCTCAATCCACTACTGGACGAAGGTATCCCCAAGTCTTCCACAACTTGAGCCATTCATTTCCATGTTACTCTACCATGCTTTTGAATTTCATTTACCCATTTTCCACTTGGTCTTCCTCTGGGTGTTTTTCTGGCCCTTGGTATCCAATACTGGTCAGTTCTAATAGCAATATGTTCCCCCGTTACCACTTGAGGATTTTACCTTTGATCATGATGTCATCAATTCTTGTCATTTTCCTTATCAACGTGTTCCGCTTCCTGTTTTTCTTAGTTACACGACGCACACACCTCTTTGAGTTGTCTGCAGATTTTGCATGTCTTTTTTAGTTCAGGTCCATGACTCTGATCCATAAGTAATAGCTGGAAGGATGCACTGATTATAAACTTTCCTTTTAAGACAATGGATTGCACTGTTTCTTCCAAATGCTTTCTAGCCAAGCTTTATAAGCCTATTAATTTCTTCTTTGATGTGGCCTTCAATTATATCTGTTGTCCAAAATAAATGTATTGGGCTGGAAAAAGAGGAATGTCTGCAAACCCAAAGCAACAGAGAAGTGCTAATTACTATATATACAGTTAGTCCAAAACGTAGTCGCCATCATTTACCCTGACATGCTCCCGGCGTCTAGGCAACTGTTGGATACCGTCCCTACAGAATTGTGGCAGCTTGGGTGCAAAAAAGTGAGAAAGTATGCATTCAACGTCGTCCCGGTTGGTAAACCGCTGTCCTCCAGGAAATGCTGCGACGACCAGAAAAGGTGGTAGTTGCTTGGGGCAGTGTCCGGCAAACAGGCTGGGTGCGGCAGCAGCTTTCAGTACAGGTCGCTGATCTTGTGACAGATCACCCGTATCGTGTGAGAACTCACTCCATCCTGCTGTAGGAGGACGCCTTGCAGTTCAGTAGAACTGGTTGTTTTGACGTGAGCGATGCATGCTGGTCTTCAAGCAGACAGCATTGCACATCAGCAGTGATAGTAGTGTTATCCGACAGAAGCTTAAAAAACAGGACACCCCACATATCCCGCTAAACAGACAGAAGAACCGTACATGGGTGTAAGCTAGCTTTGGGGGTCGGCATGGGCTTCTATTTGAGGTCCAAGCACTGTTTCTGGGCCTGGCATTGTCATACAAGACCCATTTCTTGTCACCTGTCACAGTGTGGTCCAAGAACGGTTCAACGTGGTCATGTGCAAGCAGGGAAACGCGTGCACTCATGCAATTTGCATTCTGCTCAACTGTGAGTTAATGGGGCACCAAACAATCCCTCTTGTGTATCTTCCCAAGTTGATGCAGGTGCGTGATAATGTTCGTGTGGATAGTCCCCAGCTGTTCGGCCAACTTCCATCTGGTCACACATGGGTCAGTCTCCACTAAGGTCTTCAGAAAGTCCACATCAATTGTTGCGGGTCTTCCAGCTTAGTGTCGCACGATTTGTCTAATAACGATTAGTCGACATAACGTTTGGTCGACACCCGATTGGTCGACATAACGATCAGTCGACCGTAACGACTAGTCGACGGTAACGATTGTTCGACAGCACGATTGGTCGACATAACGATCAGTCGACCGTAACGACTAGCCGATAGTAACTACTGGTTTAGAGGATTATGGTTTACATTCGCAGCGGTACCTCTCAGAACGTACTGACATCTCAAAACGTAACGTTCCTTTTTGGAAATAATATCTTTTAGAATTTAATCCTCAGAACGTACAGCATTATAATATATTATTTACAAATAGGCCCCCGTGTCATATTCTGTACTCTAAGTGAAATCTATATAGAGGGCCTTCTGAACGATGTTATTTCCGAAACGGCCCCGGGTCACTTTAGGTGAATTCCATATTTCTTTGTGAGTTCAAATAATCTCAACTGAGTAATTCCATATTTCTTTGTGTGTTCAAATAATCTCAACTGAGTAATTCCACATTTCTTTGTGTGTTCAAATAATCTCAACTGAGTAATTCCACATTTCTTTGCGTGTTCAAATAATCTCAACTGAGTAATGCCATATTTCTTTGTGTGTTCAAATAAGTCTACCCTGTAACGGAACTGTATAATTCTATAGACAATTTAATTAATACAATTTATACGCAATTTTATTAGATAAATTTTTAAACTGCGCGTAGTTAAATTAGTGGGAAAAAAGTGAATATCAAATCATGGAGAGTGGAGAATGGCCACAGATAGACATTAATGCCCAGTCCTGGGGGAGGGGGGACTGGGCATTAATGTAATTACCACCAAAAACACTTTGGCCATTACCAAAACAACAGTTTGGCATTTTACGCCAAACTGTTTGCACTTATTCGTTTAGTCAAGTATTTTTTTTCCAAGTTTCGTTGACCATTTTATGTCGAATAATCGTTATATCGACAAGTCGTTGCTGTCGACCAATCGTTATGTCGATCAAACGTGCTGTCTACCAATCGTTTTTGTCGACTAATCATTACTGTCGGCTAATCATTACTGTCGACTAATCGTTACTGTCGACTAATCATTTCTGTCGACCAATCGTTACTATCGGCCAATCGTGTGTCGGCCAATCGTTATGTCGACCAACTGTTTGTCGACCAATCGTTACATACCCCTTCCAGCTTTGGGATGGTCTGACATGCCAAAATTTCACTCTCAACCCCGTTTATATCAACGACAGCACTGACAATGTGACATGGCATTCGAGTACACACCGGTTATGTTTCTTACGACATTTATGGGGGTGCTGCCACAAGGAAACTCATGCAGCATGCAGTGGCGGATGCGCTCCTTGTCCACTTCCACGTTCGCTGGCGCTTACACTCTTCGTCTTCTGATGGCTAACTGCCTCTGACTTAAGCCGCTTTCCTGCTGATGTCATGCTGGTGTGCTGTGCAATCTCAGTGGTCAATGTGCGCAGTGGCCAGGGCTTCGACTTTGGGTACTTCGTCATCGAACATTAATATCTTTCCAACCCAATAGTGGTAAAAAGAACTCCTAGATTTATCCCACCTACCTCAAAATCTTCAGTTCTTGTAAAAGCACGATACATCAATTTTGTTTTGTTTAAGTTCATCTTTAATCCCACTTCTTCACCATCATTGGAAAGTTTCTGAATTAGAGGTCTGCACTGGCCTTATTTGTTAGCCCGCATTGGCTCAAGCCCGTGCATTTAAGGCCCAGCCCGGCCCGTGTCTGTCAATTGCTGCTCTTATTTAGGCCCGGCCCGTGATGTGCCATTTGGTATTATTTTGTCCTTCTATTGTATTTTATTAAATAGTGCAAATAAAATAATTAAATATTATTGAAAATATTTAGTTGAATGTAAGCCAATAAATATTAACTAAACTTCAACAATTATCGAAGAATATAACCTTTAAAGAGAGACAAAAGAGAACTAAGTGGGTTCAAAATCTCTTTTTCTTTGAACTAGCAAGTAGTAACACTACAAAAGTCAATCCCCATACAGATTAGGGATAGGAGAAACAATCGATGTCTTCCCACTCTCTCATATCAACACACATACGGACACCCCATATCATTGCAGACCCCACTCCACATAACACACACTTGCTCGGTGTCGAATCTTTTTGTTGTCAACAAACCCCAAAGTGGTTTTACCATCTTACAACCTACACATGATAAAAACACTGTAAGTGCCTCTCCTTGCTTTTGTGATTACGCTCTGGACTATGTAATGAAAGTACGTAAAGCCAGAAAAGCAGTTAAACAGGCCAGGAAATCGGAGAACACGACTTTTTTACTTTCTTTATCATTGAGATTAAGAGAATGGGTCGACTTGTCCCGGTCGTAAGTGTTTTGGAAAAAGCCCGACCTGCCCCGTGCAGACCTCTATTCTGGATCATACTCTACAGCTCTGAGAAGCTACTAGCAAAAATGACTGTCATCAGGAAAACAAAGGTGGGTTAAACTACCTCCATTAATCATTATCCATTTGTCTTCCCATCTTAATGATTAAAAGACATTCTGCAACGTGGCATTGAATAATTTGGGAGTTATAGTGTGTTACGTCGTGTCAAACAGTTGAACCTCTACACTTACACAGAAGTTATCAATAATATAAATGTATGCACCTTCAATACTGCAGGATTTCAAAAACATAACTGTTGATGGTTTCACAGAATCTAAAGGCTTTTCATATTTAATAAAAGCTACACATAGTGGGGGTTCACATACCTTCACTCTTTCAATTATTATAGTTCTCTGAGTACATGGACGTAGATCTACAGTGCTATAGCTACATCCAGTGTTTTCTCCTAGTAGTGTGACATTTAGTAAAGATTATGCAAACAACTGATGTGTGGATACACGGCTGATGTGTCTGTAGTTTCTGAGATCCCCTAGTTTATGTAACAGGAACACTGTAGCATTGTTCCAGCCATCAGGAATCTTTCCTTCATTGAGGCATCTAGTGAAAACTTGGGCAAGTGTAGTTTCCATCTCTTCAATGGCATCTGGTATAATGTTCACGGTTATTCCATCTTCCTCTGGAACTCTACCACATTTCACGTTCGTAAATGCACCAGCATAATCTGTATTTTTCCGCTGTATAACGAAGTAAATTTCTCCGTCATTTTTGTCCACGCCGGGGCTCGAACCCTGGTCCCCCTCATTCCGGAATAAGTCGCTGTACCAATTGAGCTACGCTGACGTTCGTTCTGACTGCTATCTGCCTTTATGTCGTGTGCGTCCTGCTGGCAGGTACGTCACATCCCCCCGAAAGAGGGCCGGGGCATGGCCCACGGGTCAGCCATGACCATGAATCGTTGCAGGCAGCCATCCGTTATAGAACGTGCACTTGAGAACTCCCAGTCAATCTGGTGTGTGGAATACAACGTCACACACATTTATTTTTCGAAGCGCCGGAGAAGGGATTCTCTGATTTTTCCTATCTCGCGGTGTGGAAAGAACATCACACCATTGCGAGATCTTGAATGGCCGGGTCATCCGGAAAGTTCGAGCGCCATTATAAGGAAGAAAATTTCTCCGTCATTTTAGTCCACGCCGGGGCCTCATTCCGGAATAAGTCGCTCTACCAATTGAGCTACGCGGACGTTCGTTCTGACTGCTATCTGCCTTTATGTCGTGTGCGTCTTGCTGGCAGGTACGTCACAACTGAGATAACACTTTGTTTTTTTCAGGCTGTGGTTGTTCTCAATTGCTTTTTTCACTAGTTCACAATTCATTTTACTTTTACTTTTTCAGTCTTGGATAGTTCTATACATTACACTTTGGAAAAGTTACACATTTTCTTTATCTTCAGATCCCTATGGAAATAGCAACAAAATTATGTGGAGCTAAGAAGTAAATGCTACCATTTATGGTGGGGTGAGTAATTTTTAGTCGGGTGTGTTTATAGACTGTACTGCACTGCATATACACTACAGTTTGTGAAAATTGAAACACCATGAAGGACTGCTGGTATTAGATTGATACATGCAGGATGTGTACAACAGGTTGAGACATGCAAATGATTAAAATGTCAGTGAAAATGTGCATGCGGTTTCGGAGCAGCGCTCTCTGAACTGTCTGCTCTTGGGTATAAAAACCTGGCTCAAACGAGATGTTGCAATCAGTGAATAGCAGACACTAAATCGAAAGAGTGTTTCTTCTGTCTCTTTATGTCCCATCACCGAAGAAGGTCGCATTACGAACATCCGATGGATTTTGAGTGAGGAAGGATTTTTGGGATGATATAAGCTGCATTTTCCTACCACGAAATTGCCATTCGTACAAGATGAAACCCCACTACAGTGACGCAGATGGTGAGTCAGTGGACAGATGAGGCTCAAACGCACAGAAATCCGGGAAATCGATCGAAGAACTGCGTAACTGCATGGGATGACAGACACCTGTATCGCATAGCAGTTACCAATCACACAGTGACATCTACAATGTTAGCACAGTAGTAGAGCATGGTCACAGGACAAGCTTTGTTTCAGCACAGTTTAACATTGTCTGCTTAACAGAGGACTGGTCATTAGCAGCCCATTGTTACACATTCCTTTGACCCTCAAAAAAAGATGCCTCAAGCAGCAATGCGTTCTCAAACATAGACAACGGCATGCTGATTGGCAACAGGTTGTGTTTTCTGAAGAGTAACGATTCAACTTGATGCATCATGATGGTTGCATAAGTGTTCAAAGACATCACCTAGCAGTGTCACACCAGCCCAATGACAAGCGTCATGGTTTGAGGTGCAATTGGGTTCAATTCATAATCTCGCTTGATACAAATTGAAGGGAACCCTCAACAACCAGCGATACATCAGGGATGTTTTGAAGGCAGAGGTGATACTCTTCTTCAGAGTTGCTCTGGTGCTATACTCCAGCTGGACAATGCTCAGGCACATGTGACCCAGAATGTCCAAGACCTCTTCCATGAAAGGCTGATGCCGCCTCTTCCCTGACCTACATGTTTGCTGGATATGTCCCCGATCGAACGTCTGAGACATAGTAGCTAAGCGATTGGTATGTCAAGCGCCTCCTCTAGTCACTAAAAATGAACTCTGATCTCACATAGAAGTAGCCTGGAAGGCTATTTTCCAGGAAGATATAAAAAACTCTTCCATTCAATGCCACACCATGTAGAGGCTGTTATTGTTGCTTGAGGTGGCTTCACACGATACTGAGTTTTTCTTTGAAGCGAAAAAATCTGGTATAGCTCTACAAATGTTACCAGTAATCTCCTGTAACACGAGGAATATGTTATCTAAATTTCATCTGAATAGTAAGATTCTTTCTTGGTGTTGCAATTTTCAGGAATAGAAGTGTACTTTAGAAAACTTCAAGAAAATAAATTATTTCCACATGTTTGCTTTGTCATATCTGATCTAGCCAAGTGCTGATACTTGCTTTTCAGAAAATATACAGCATTTAAGTTTACTGAAAAACAACATTACTTCCGTAAGTTCAAGTATTCCCCAGAACTTCGAATAGCGTCTGACCTGATTTGCCCTGTTAGCTACATTTTGTACTGCAGCTTTATGCTCTTCAGCAAAAGTTTTTAACTTGTACTCCTCTTGTCCTGCAAACCAACAGGAACATTCTACACTATGCATAACCGAGATAACATTTTGCATAAGATTTGGGAGAAGTTTTCATATTTCATTATTTAGACCTTGGGGTAAATTTTATTAAGTATTCATTTTTTGGTGTTTCGCAGTAAGTTTTATGGTAGGAAATTTTCCTTTTAGATGGACTCTTCACTTTACTTTTAAATTGTAAGACATGTGGAGAGCATAAAACTAAAATTAAAACTGTAAATTCATTCAAAGCACAGGACAAGCAGTAAGTTGGGACTCTTTAAAAATCACAGCAGATCAACCACATTTTTCAAAAAGTAAACTTGATGAGAGATTGCAAATAGGCAAGGAGTCATAATAAATGGCTACTACGACTAGTTTTTGGTATCTGAATAGCAACAGCTGTCTCACCACTGTTCTTGATAGTGGTCAAACTTCTTTGTAGCTTGAAAGTTTGACAAGTAAAAAAAGGTTAACCTCTTTTATTTAATTACTGCATTATTTATGAACAAAGAGTAAGTCAAGGAATGTAGTAGAGGGAAGTACTTTTTTAGATATGTTCTGAAAAATAATGCTGAATCATATAGAAGAACTCAAAAACCATAACTCATTTTCAGAAGACTATGAGATAGTTTAGGGGAAAAAAAAACAAAAAAAAAAACAGTTCAGCCATAAATGCTTCAAACTGTCACTGGCTTCGCATTTACAAATATTTTAGGATTTCACATCTCCAACACTACAAAGATACATACACACTACCCTTTAGTAATAACAAACAGTGATTCAGAGTGTTTTGAGGATTATATTCGAACATTTCGTGTGCTTCCCCTCTGCCAAAGTCCCCAGAAATGAATCCCATCAAGCATTTGTGGGATGAGCATTCACTGGTCCATGCCAAAGCCTCTCTATGTCACGTAACTCTGGGTGGTAATTCTGTCTTGCTGGTCAGCAGCGGATCTTGAAGCTCATCTTAGGGGTTTCTCTGGTCAAACGTAAAAGGTTTTATGGAGGGCACACACATACATACAGTTGCACTATAAACTTGACGTCCCGGCATCGTAAGGCTTTTTAAAGTTTTCTATAAATTTTTAAATCACAAACTGCAAATGAGAACTAAAAAATCAGCACTATTTTCGTGGCATTCAATTGCAAGCTTTTCGTGAAAACCAACTTGATGCTTTTGAAATCTCATGTCTGGATAAAATCTTTCAAAATAAAATTTGATCGCTTCTGTTCAGATGGGTTAATTTAATAGAAAATTTTCCAGTTTGGAAATTTGTTACTAGTTTTTGTTCATGACCCAATTGAGGTACATACTTCACTCTATCACATACACTATCTCACATACAGTTCCAAGTCTACACCACACAGGGACTTTCCTTGCTCCCAATTACTAACGATGCCAGACAATACTAAAACACCAGCACAAAACCACTGCTTTTCATGATCAGCCAATCTCTCTTTTCATCTCCCTCTCTCATCTTTCTGTTTCTGAAGCTCTAGTTTTTTGTTGTTTCTTTCTGCTGAAGTAATTAATATTTAATACACGGTCGAGTCACATTATTGTGAACACCAGCTAATTATCCAGAGTAACCGCCATGTGCAAGGCGGACAGCAGCTAAACGGGCTGGGAGTGCGCAATAAGGTGCTGAAATGTGTTCACCGGTATGTGGAGCCAAGCTGACTGCAGTACATCTGACAGCTGCTGGAGGGTGCAAGGTGGACGATACATAGAGCGAACAACACGATCGAGGTGGTCCCACAGATGCTCAATTGGGTTTACGTTTGGGGAATCAGGGGGTCAGGGAAGTACTTTGAAGGCTTCATTGGTTCTTCCAATCATTCTCGGATATTTCTAGCTGTGTGACACATCGCATTGTTGTGCTGGCAGATCCCATCCGCCCCAGGAAAGACAATCAGCATGTATGGGTGTTCATGGTCTGCAAGGATGGATTCATAACTAATTCGGTCCATAGTGCCTTCCACAGGTATGAGTGGACCCAGGTAATGCCACCAAAACATTATCCAGACCATAACTCTGCCTCCACCAGCTTGTGTTATTTCAGCAGTGGTTGAAGGGTGTTTGTTCTCCGACGTTTCTCGCCTTATACGCCAACGTCCATCCGTTCAATGAAGCAGAAAACATGACTCATCGGAAAAGGCAATCCTTTACCAATCAGCGGAGGTCAAATTCCGATACTGCCGTGCAAATATAAGCCTTTTCTGCCAATGCAACTTCATTAGCATAGGTGCAGTGACCATCCGTCTGCATCGGAGCCCCATGCGCAACAAGGTTTGCTGAACTGTCGTTTTAGACACACTTCCGGTAGCCCCCTGGCTCATTCCGCCCTGTGGGTTGCTCCACCGTAGCGTGTCAATCGGCCCTCACACACCTTCGAAGGCGACGTTCATCTCTCACATCAATGGCACGTGGGACACCGCAGTTACCACGTCGCTTATTCTCAATCGTGCCATTTCTCCAATCACGATACCCTTTAACCACATCAGCACGCGAACAGTTCCCAAATTGCACTGTTTCAGAAATACTGCCACCTTTGGCCCGAAAGCCGATAATCACACCTTTTTGCAAATCTGATAAATCGCTCTTTTTATTCATGACAGCAACGAATGATATGTTTTCAGAATGCCTACAGCACACCTTATACTGTATACCCTCCAAGCCAGCTCACGACACATGCCTTCTTTCATTGGCTATGCGCTGTTGACGTCAAAAGTAGGAGGTGGTCTCAATAATGTGACTCGACTGTGTATAAAATAACATTAATATATTGGGTGTATGCAAAAGTTCTACCCGTTTTTGTGATAGATGCAAATTGCGATCGGAGATGACGCAGCAGTTCGAAGTTTCGTCCAATAAAGTGTGGAGAAGTAGAGCATATAGAGGCACCAGGTTTGTCTGAGTAAATCATTCGTAACGGAAATCACGTACAGCGTAACATGGCATGTGATAAGGAGCATATTAGACATTGTTTACTGTACCCAGGGCGTGAAATTTCGGTCGCCAGCTCGCCATTAGCAGGAGAAAATAAATTTTTCATTGGCGAGTGAAACTTTTCTCATTGAATTACCGTAATTTCCTTGTTAACAGCAGCGGCTGTTATGATGTTAAAAGTTTTTTTTTTTAAATATGCCGCTCATAATGTGGTGCTGCTGCTATGCTGAATTTGTTTTCTGTCAGTACTTTTTTCCCCCTCTGAAACTTCCACACAGATGATAAGTAAACCATTTCAAAGCATTTTTTTTCTCTTCCCGCATAAACTGCTGGGTTCTCGGTGCTCATATTGCTCGTTGGGAGGCTCTAAAGATCACTCTGTAGGCTTGTTTATCTGCCACTGCTGTGAAGGGAACTGACTCACACAAATGAACTCCAACCAGCCGGGGCGTGTGCGGGGGGGGTGTTGATCCCACCAAGAGAAGCAGGGAGGCCATCAAACCCCTACCACAGCAGAGGCAATCTCTTAAACAAAGAAAAATGCAAAAAATAAACAAGCTTCCCTCCGATTTATGACAGATGCAATTAAGCTACTAGAACGAACTTCTTAACAGTGCGCGAAAACATAAAACACGGGGTCTTCAGAGCTAAATTTTTAGCACATGTTTTGTAAGAAAAGTAAAAAAAGACCATGGTTTTTTTATCGGTTTGTCCGTCCATCGGTCTGTCTGCGGACATCATATCTCTGCATCTATTAGTCCGATTTGAAAAAAATCTTTTTGCATTGGGAAGCTTGAAATATAAGAATGAGGATCCTTCATTTCATTTCGTTTTACGATGTACAATTTCGCTGTTAAAGGGCGTAAATGCAGATGATATCGAATTCAAATCACATTTTATTCCATAAATTTGCTTCTATGCAACCGATTGAAAAAAATTCTTTTACCTTTCGATTCCATTCATGTCGAAGAGTATTTTAGATATAGTCACTTTTCAAGTTACGCATAGATTTTCCGTTAAAGACGTCAAAGTAAAGTGTGTTGTCCCCGATAACACTACTTCTAAAGCTACAATTTGAAAAAATTTCTTCAGCGAATACAGCTCCTGATGAAAAATCTTTTGCATATAATTTCTAATTTCTGGTAAAGGATGGTTTGGCCACCAGGCGACGCAAGTGTTAATTTCTGCTTCTGATGTATTTGCCACCAAATCTGAGCTTCTAAAATCTCGATTGAAAAAATTCGATTCGTGGACCGATGCCACACACATTGATAAACCTTTTTCGGAATATTTTCTTCTTAAAATATTGCATGGTTTTTCCACCAGGCGGCGTAAGTAGGTGTATATCTTATTTTTGTCAATATCTCTGCTTCTAATGGCCCGATTTGCAGAATTCTTTCTTTATTGGATAGAGTTTCCGGTGCGACACATTTTTGATATAATTTCAAAATTTTCAAATAATTTATAGAACTTCCGGTAGGGGGCATAAAGGTAAAGTGTGTTTTCCACCGATATCTCCGCTTCTAAAACTCCAATTTGAAAAATTATTTCGGCACAAGATACAGCTCCTGACGGGGAATCGTTTGCAGATAATTTATAATGTTTGATAAAAAATTAATTGACCACTAGGGAAAGGTTTAGTTTCCGCTTCTGATGTATTTGCAGCAAAATCTGAACTTCTAAAGTATCGGCTGAAAAAAATTGTCTGTGGACCGATACTACTCATAAACCTTTTCGGAATATTTTCTTCTTAAAATAATGCATGGCTTTTCTTCCAGAGGGCGTAGATATACATCTTATTTCTGTCAATATCTCTAGTTCTAAGAGTCCAATTTGAAAAATACCTTCTTTGTTGGATTGAGTTTCCAGTGCGAAACGTTTTTCATATAAGTTTTAAATTTTCAAGTGACTCAGACTATAGTAACTCGTAGAGATATATACAGGGTGTTTTAAAACTAATGGAACAAACTTTAAGGGGTGATACAACACACCGAAACATACACTTTTCGTCATAGAATGCACGGTCGCAAGTTACGCGGTAAGACGGCATGTGTGGCGCTTTCTATTTCCCCACACATGCCGTCTTTCGCAAAGCAAGGACCCATATCTTTTACCGGAACGCCTGGATGGGAGGACGTACCTTATTTTCCTTCAACAGTCTTGCCTGAATTAATCCAGCATGTACCAACAGCCGTCCACCGTAAAATGTGGTTCCAGCATGATGGAGCGCCAGCTCATTTCAGCACTCAAGTGCCTGATTACTTGAACGCCACATTTCCAGGCCAATGGATTGGCCGAGGTAGACCTATCGCTTGGCTTCCACGATTACCAGATCTGTCCCGTCTAGATTTATTTTTATGGGGACATCTTAAGTCCGTAATGTACGACACTCCCATTGATTCCAATGAGGAACTAGTCGCTGCTGCAGCTGTCCGGGAAATGCCTGGTATTTCCCACAACATACGGGCATCTTTACGTCGACGATGTGAAGCGTGTATCAGGAGTGGCTGTCGCCCTTTTGAGCAACTTTTGTAAATGTAATTAATTTCAATATTTAGTTATTAATGCTTGCAAATTTGATGTAATTTTGGGATGTCACGTTTTGTTTTTTATTTTGTCTGCAATAAAGCTTTGTTTTGATTTCTTGTGCGAAAGACTGCGTGTGTGTGGGAAACGGAAAGCGCCCTCCAGCGCCCAACCACGTAACTTGCGACCATGCATTCTATGACGAAAAGTGCTTGCTTTGGTGTGTTCTATCACCTCTTAAAGTTTGTTCCATTAGTTTTGAAACACCCTGTGTTTGATAGTCTTACATGGCCTCCAAAATCCCAAATTCTAGATTTGGAAAAGAAGAGATTAAAAACTCTTTGAGTACATCAATCTCAATGATTACACGGAAAGCAAATGGATGTTTTGTTAGCAGAGTGGACAGAATACAAACTTATATTGGCATATCTATCATTTGATGAAGAGCTTAAGAAACTAACTGAACATTCTTTAGATTCCCCAATTTGTTGCCCATTGTAACTTTCTGTGCAGTTCTGCCTCCAAGCACAGACAGCAACCTGTGAACGTGAGTTCAGCTGCTTTAATTGGATTAAAACTGCGTACCGAAACTTCTTAAAAACTGGTACAATCTTATAATTGCTGTGAATGGCCAACACTACAAAATTTTAATCCAGTGGATGTCATTGATATGTGGTATTTCAGTGCAGAGAGGCAGATATATACCAAACTTCATTAATGCAGTGGGTAAATACTATATATTTGATACGAAACCACTGGATGTATTTCCCTGTAAAACTGATGTTTCCTTTAATCTTTGCTTGTTATTAATTAATGTATGTCTATCTTTTTGAAATTCTTCCCTGAAAGAATATTTCTGGTAAAAACAGTACTTTATTCAAAACTTGACGCCTGTTTTTCCACTGCTAAATATTTTCTGGTATTCGGTTTTGCAATCAAGCTCGGCAATGGGCAAGTCATAGATATTTTTTATAACAAGTCTATTAGATTTCCATATAGCTACACCACCGACTCGTATAACTCCACTCACTGTAATTTGCTTTGTTTATACCCGGTTGGTGTGCGCAACAGACATTGCTTTTCCTCTTCTTTGGAAATCTTTACAATGTAAGTCCATTATAAAATTTTTGTCGTTAATAATAAACTGCTCCAGAAAATTTGTTCAAATGAAATTCTTGCATTGGCAACTGTGTAAGATTCGCCGTGTTATGCATGCACAGTACCAAGAAGTGTCGTACACAAGCTGTGTTTTGAAGAACGGCGTTTACTGCATAAATTAGATCTTTTCTTTTTTAAATTTTTAAGGAAAGCATAACTACTTTCATGTGCTCTGTTTGTGCCAAGTTAAGCGACAAAAGAAGGGTGCATTACTGAGTTTGATAAAGAGCAATGCCTACTTCAGATAAACAGCACTGTTAACTACACAAATTATACCCTATCTCATGCGTTTTTTTCTGTAAATGCAATAAAATTATTGCTGTTCTTCCTTCATGCGCATTGTTTCTGCTAAATTACACTGCATATAGTGACTTAAGGTTAAGTATAACCATGTTTTTTGAAGAGGAAAAAGAGGTGACGTTGCACATGCCTCTTGATTGTAAATAATGCGAGAGATAGTGAGTGCAGCAATCAGAATTCTTTCTGAATTGGTGGAATCCTTAAAAAAATTGGAAGTGATGCATATTATTAAATTATTCTTATGAATCCATGTTTGTATAATTGCGTAAACCAACGCTACCTGTCGTCTGGTGGACAAGGCTTCGAAACACTAAGGAGTGGCTAGTGATTTTTTTCTGGCTGGTGCATTTGGTTGCGAAATTTTGCCCCCTGCTGTACGATTTCGATAAAGGAAGTACTGCAGCCGTGGCTTACCGCAACATTTGTCAAGTGTATGGGAAGGATGCAGTTGATGATAGCACATGTCGCCGTTGGTATCGGAATTTCCGGGAAGAAGACAGAAGCTGTAAAGATCAACCACGTCCTGGACGTCCACCCGTGGTTTCTGACGAGGATGTGGACCAAGCCATAACAAATGACCCACATCCAATCATTCAGGAATTAGTGGAAACGTTGTCGGTACACAGAACAACAGTCGAAAGACGGATGCATGCACTTGGGTTCATAACCAAGTTCGATAACTGGGTCCCGCGCCAGCGTTGGAAAAAACAACGAGAGGAGATAATCTGTACCTGTGTTTCTTTGCTTTCTCATCACAGAAATGAACCGTTTTTCGGACGAATTGTAATGGGTGATGAGAAATGGGTACTGTACCGTAATGTAAAGCATCGATGGACTGTGTGTCAAGGTGCAGAGCCTGCTCCATTGACCTCAAAAAAGGACTGCATCCCAGAAAGGTTTTGTTGAGTGTTTGGTGAGATGTGCAGGGAATAAACCACTGGGAGGTGTTGGCACCTAACCGAACAATAAATGTTGACCTCTACTGCCAACAGTTGGACAGATTGCGAGAACAACTGACATCAAAGCAGTCAGCAATCGTCAATCGCAAAGGCGTGATCCATCATCATGACAACGCCAGACCACATGCTGCTTTAATCACTCAGCCAAAATCACTGGATTTTGGTTAGGAAGTGTTACCTCGCCCGGCGTATTTCCCTGACCTGGCACCTACGGACTACCACCTTTTTCGATCATTACAGAACACCTTTGCTCGCCAAACCTTCAATGATGTGGACAATGTGAAAACCGCATTACGTGACTTTTTTGATTCTAAAACACAGGAGTTTTTCCGGTGTGGGATTCACCTACTCATAGACAGATGGCAAGAGGTCATACAGAATGATGGCAATTATGTGAAATCTTAGATACGTTATTTGTTGTGTTCTTCTCCTTTCTTTGTAGACTACAAAAACTGGTAGAACTTATGCACGTACCTAATATATTATTTATTTATAACACTAAGCTAATGTGAATTCCCATAAATCACTGTAGTACTAAATTTTAGGTACAAGGACTTTAAAAGAGAGCATATATATAAAAGTTCAACAATAAGGTACAATAATAAAATGCACATAACATTACTTACTTAGACTGTTTTTACTTCTACATGAAAATGACATAAAACATTTGTATTCATCATATATGCTTCCCTCTTAAACATTTAAAAAGATACTAGAAAATTTCATACATCTTAAAATTTACAGGAACATGAAAATAAAAATCGCATATTCACACATAATTGGCAATTCAAAATGGGCTTTTCACAGCTGAGCGGGGCTTGATTTTTCAGGTTGAGCCTCAGTTAATTCTTTGGCCTTTTCTTCGGCAAATTCTAGAAGAGTATAAGTCATTGGTGTACCTAATTGTCCTTCAGCCTGAAGACAGGAAATAAAGGGAAAATTAGAAAACTTGAAGAAAAGATCACTTAATGTACATGTATAATATTACCAAAGTCTTACCAACAGAAATTAAATAATGCTGTTTAAAATCACAAGGATATGCTCCACATCGAAACAGAATCGTCTCTAAATTGTTCCAAGACCATAAAAATAACTTTAGTTACTGGGGTGGCCTTTCTACTCACCGGAACTCAATCCTATTACGCATCAGTTGGATAAGGTGCTACAAACTATTCAAGAGCAAATATCCACCACCAACTAATTAGCAACAACTATGGGAATAATGGGGTCAGCACGGACCAGTATCAATACGGTAAGCTTTCAGCACCTCACTGAATCCATGCTCAGATATACAGAGACTCCAACCTTCCCAGAAAATTTTCAGTAGTAAAGGCTAAAAAAATCAGTAGTTTCTTTTTTTAGTAGTTAATGCTAGAAAAACCAGTAGGTTTTTTTGTTTTGCTTTTTTCAATAGTAATGAATAATTCTTCATTCTTCATATTCATATTCAAGTAATGAATGAGACTGCATTACGTGCTCTGTAACAAACACAATGTGAGTAGTGGCAAAATAAAAGTGTAGATTCATAAAACAGTGGATTTTTGCTAAAACACTGTCAACAAAATTGAAGACCATCTCTGGAAAACAAGTGGCCCCAACATTTGTTTTGCTTTGGTTTTCCCTCAAAAAACAATGTATGTTCCAGAGAGAATCTTGCAACATAGTAAGCACCTCAGCTTGTTTGAACTACTTCCAACCTGTGAAGGCACTATGCTGTCTATATAATAAACGAACACACACACAGAGACACAGTTGCGCGGGAGGTGGAAACCGTGGACTATGTGCTTAAAACCATGAAATCGAGGACCATGTGAAGGAGTTCATATTTTGGACTTATTTCTGAGATTATACAACAAGACACGTCCCGGATGACATTTCAACTCCGAAAGTTTTTTAATTTTAATTATTTCACAATATGTGTTTTTGCAAGGTAACCGAGGACCTATGATACACACTTTATATACATACCAGCAAACGAGGACATCGTTTACACACATGCAAACGAGGACATCGTTTACACACATGCAAACGAGGACATCGTTTACGCACATCCAAATGAGGACATAGTTTACACACATGCAAACGAGGACATCGTTTACACACATGCGAACGAGAACATCGTTTAAACACATGCGAACGAGGACATCGTTTACCCACATGCACACACACCAACAGATGTCATCGATTAAAAAAAACATATATAACCAGGGCAAAGAGCTGGTGATAGGTTTAGTCAGGTTAGAAATTTCAGAAATTCATAACCATCTAAAAATTTCTAAGTTTTTAGAAATTTCTGGCCCAAAGTATTTCAAGTAATGAATATAAATAATTTGTATTCTTAAATTACCCTAACTAATGTTTAGGGTGATTTACAGACATAAGAAAAATAAACAGGGATGGAAATCGAGTGAGGTCAAAGAAAATTAAATTTTAAAAAGTCTACGGTCACAGATACAAAAGAATAATAATAAAAAAAAGGTTTCCATAAAATAGTTTTATGAATTGTATAAGTAAGAAAATGCGTTCTCTTTAGTCTAAAATTTAATAGGATCATTTCTAACTCCATGGTAAAAGTTTGACTAAGTTACAGGAATGCGTTATTCGCCTAGGCTCCTTCTGAAATCTCGGTAATTGATGTCAGATCAGAACAGACATCGCATGCGGTGACATTTGGAAAAATAGCAGAGGCGACTTTTCATTTTGAAATGCATAGTTGTCTCAGACACTATGCATTTCTAACTGCAAGACCAGAGCAAGCAAGATTAGGCGAGTCATTTAAAGATATCGAAAATAACGAAAAATCGAAGCCCGGTAGTCATAGACAAATAAACTTAAAAAAGAAATCTGGAACAAAAGAAAATATTTATTCGGAAAAAAATAAAATAAAAAAGAACACATGTTTTATTAATGAAAAAAATAGCAGGCCAAGTAGCAGTGAATATCGGCCCAATATCGGCTGTTGGGTGTGATCCGATATTTAGCCAATACCTGTATATATTTACTCCACCAGCATGTGTGCTTTTAAAAACTAAACCTACGTACTGTTAGGCTAAAAAATAATAAATGTTAAAATATCGCAATGATATGTCTTCATTGATAATTTTTTTCCATATGTTGTTTTTTTGTTCTTTACGAATCCCTGGAAACGGTGCTGATTGTGGTAGCATCTAAGGGGCATCTAAAACATAGCGTTCAATGTGAGGGTAGGGGGTCTACTAGCTATTTAGTTATTTATTCTGTTTGTTTATATTTCTGCATGTGTACCTTTAAAAAATAAACTAACTATCGGACAAGAAATGATAAATAAAATACCGCAATGATATATTTTTATTAATGTTTTTATTGTGGAATTTCTTTTTCTTTTGCCTTTCAAGGATTGCGATTAAAGGTGCCTGATTTAAGCAGCTTTCTTTTTTGGGGGTGTGTGTGACCTGAGATCATAAATAGCTATCTAACATTCTACTTGGCGTGTCGTTCTGGGGCCGCGGGTGGCCTAGTGGGCAACGTTCATGACTGCCACGGAAAGGACCTCAGGTTCGATCCACTAAACATCCGCCGTGCGTCGGATGGGCACGTTAAGCCGTCGGACCCCGGGTACTGGCCCCGAGGTAGTAAATAAGGGCGTCTTCTACCTCGCTTCCGTGTGACTTTTCTATCAGGCACTCTAGCCCAAATCTCCTAACTTCCTATTTCTAAGGGTTGTTTAAGACCTGGGATCAGACACTCCCTTCCTAAAATCCTCCACATATGATCTGATCTGATCTACGTGGCGTTTTTTAAAAACAACTTACATCACACTGCCTAAAAACCAAATTCTGTGGGCTGGAATTTAATATGTAGCACGAAGCATTAAAGATCTGCTGATCTATAAGAGCATAACATAAAAACTAAGGTCTTTAAAAGTGACAATTCAGTTTAGGATGTGCGTTTCTTATTCGTGTGTGAAATTGATTACGAAACAATTTTGGGTGAATTCTTTTTGTAAATGGCATAGCAGGACGCCTTTAACTTCGCTTAGTTTCCTGCTTTTCTTTCTAAAGTTTGTAAGTATATACTTGGTGAATAACTGCTCTGAGCATATTTTTTGTATGCGTCAGTTTATGCGTCGTACTTTGCAAATGCGAAATTTTAATGACATTTGAGATGCACCTCTTAATCCGAAACTTGCGGCAGTTAGCTGAAAGTTTTCACAATTTTTTTTAATTTAGACAACGAAAATTTATCCTATACCTTTACTGGAACTACTAATGCAGAGTAGTAAAGGCGATTAAACGTACGATCACTGACTTATTCTAGTATATCAAACATCCGTTCACCGTATTATGTGTACGCAGGTCTGAAATATCTCCGATGACAAAATTAACCTCTTTGCTGCGATGCACACTCCCACCACTGACAGAACCGATCGAGGGCCTATTACATTAGTATGATTACATATTATGGACAAGAATAACTTAAATATGTATGTTGTATCGATTATTTCGAAATGAAAACATCATTAGTGGATGATTTTTCAAGGGGAAGGTTATTTTAAGAGCTTGCTTTCCAAAATTTGGAGAAGTTTTCAAACCAGCAGTTTCCTAACGATAAGCAAATTACTTCCTAAGAATCACAAAACTTACAGAAAATAATATTTCATGCACAGCTGCCGACGAAAAGTTACACTCAGTGGTGCATTAGGTCATGAATTTACACATTCAAATGTACATCCATTTTACAAGGTGTACAATTTTTTTCGATGATTAAAGGTCTATTCTCTCTGTTATTACAACGGTGAAAAATACTCGCAACGTCTGACCAACATAGCGGTCAAATCAGGGTTGTCTGTCCAACAAATCAGTCAAATCAGCCAGTATCGTGCCGATATTGGCTGAATGACAGCCGATATTAACGACATTCAGCCGACATAACCGATATCCGCTAGATATCTAGCCGGCATTCACTGTTACTTGGGAGTCCTCGTCCTGCTGATTAAAGCAAACCATCATTTATTAAAACGCAATAATTACTAGCTGAGCAATTAATTGGCAAAAATTAATTGTTCACCAGACCTGTAGTTCACCCATTTGCTGCTTTCCAAGTCTGGTGTTTCCCCGCCTCAAAGGGCTTTTTGTGGTTGGTCAATCCTTTCGAAGTTAAATACGTGTGACTGACTTGCGCATTCGTTTGAATTCTTGATACTTATCTCCAAACCCAAAGTTTTCCCCATATAGATATTATCCACATACAGAAATGTTATAGAGAATTCAAAGCGGTTGCCAATGATGTATTCGTGGACATGGTTCAACTGAAAAGAACTTAACTTTTTGGGGTTGGAAATGTTTCTTTCCTCACTTATGTTGTGTGTTTCATGTTACAGCACCGAATGCTTTAGAAGCTTTCTCGAGATTTCAGTATTTTCACGTAGGATTACTTTCTTCTGCGGTGTTAAGTTTACCTGAATATTGCGTCTATGAAAATAAGGTGGCTTATTTATTCGGCCAAAATAAATTACACATGTCATCTACTGGCTTTGCAAAGTGAAATTTGTGGACTTTTTGGTGACTACCCTTCACGCTCCCGCTCTCCGTAAGTAAAATTCGAACTCTGCGAATAATCATCTGGTAAAATACCAAAAAAAACCAAAAAGATCTGTTGACAGATTTTATGTCTTCAATCATTTTTGTACCCTTTTGTTGTTATTTATTTCCACATCGGTATATAGCAAAATCCACCGGAAAATACCGAACTTTCATCAACCGTAACTAACTGTGCGGAGCGACAGTATATAATTATATAAAACTGTAGAATTCGGCTGGAACAAATTTAAATATAGCCAGAAAAAGTAACTGATAAAAAATGTGAACTTATCGAACACAATCATAACTAAAACTCGCGTTTTTTAATTTCGTGAATTTTCGTGATAATATCTTTAACGAAAAAAAAAACCTACATTCTTAGTGTACCCAGAGTTCCAAACATCTTGAAATCTGCATCACGTGTAAATTGACTTTTAAAAAAATGTACGAAGGAACCATAAATTATGATACCTGAATCAGTTATTTCTATTTTCCACAATAATTGACAAATTCATAAATATTTAAAAATACATTATTTTTATTTAAAATAGATGACAAATGTGTAATTTCATAATCTTTAATATACACTGCCCAACTATGAATATTCTGGCACTTACATATTAAATCAGTGGACATTTGAAGTATCCAGATCTCATAAAATAATGATTTAATGGAAAACAGTTTCCAAATAAAAGTTGTAGACAGAACATAAAGACATCAAAGTGAAGTAAGTATTTAGCGCAAACAAGATGGAACTGCCATTTAGAAGCAAATACAATATGCACAGATCTGAAAAGTAAAACCCACCATCGCTGGACGCAATGCCTCGCTGCTCATTAAAAGCTCACTCACCTGCAGCTCCCTCCATGTTCCACATTCAAATCTGACATTGGCTCACTCTGTTATTGGTATCACTCATTTTGCCGAAAGATCATTTCACCGAAGGTCACTTCACCAAAAAATCACTTCACCGAAAAGTTCATTTTGCCGAAAGGTCATTTCACCGAAGGGTCATTTCATCAAAAAGTTCATTTCAGCGAAATGTCCTTTCATCAACCGAAGGGTCATTTCATCAAAAAGTTCATTTCAGCGAAATGTCCTTTCATCAACCGAAGGGCCATTTCATCGAAAAGTTGATTTCACCGAAAGGTCTTCTGTTTAGAGCCATATCTTCGCTTCAAAAGTCCTATTCAGAATTTTTTTTATTTTTTACTGTATGCCATTCGCTACAATAGAGATGTGGAGCATCACCCTGTCTAAAGAAATTCAGAGATTCCCGCTAGGGGCGTAAAGGGGGTAACAAGGCATTCGGACCACCCTGTACAACTGCCACCTCACAGATTTGGTTTAGAACAGTGCTGTTACCCTGAATGAATAATCTAATGTATCATCTAATAAAAAAATACGGCATGTATGCAACGATTGTAGGGTAGGCATAAGCGACAAAGCTCAGCAACCTGACGTCTAGATTGCATTCATTACAATCCAAATTAACTTAAGAGTGTACTATTGTGGAAGGTACGGAGCAACTACCTCTGCTATGATAAGTAACGTTTAGAACAAAAAAGCAACAGAAGAATTATTGCTGAGAATAATCATTTGCGTTTGCATAGCAGTTTATCAGGCAAAATTTGTCCAACATAAATATAAATTACCTTTTTAGGACAACACGGAAAAGCACGAACGTTTGATATTGTCGGAGTGAATTTGTTTGATGGTTAAGTAAACCTGTTTATTGATGACTGATGCATGGACATCCTATGCTAATCGTCGAGTGCTGGTTCCTGGGTGCTGTTTAACAGGGACGCAAGGCTTCGGTGTTAAAGGTGACTGGACTCCCACACTTTGATTTTTCAACGAGCTCTGTGTCTCCCAAGGAGGTTAGAATAATACTTCTGGAGATGCCCTGAGTCTCTTAACCGTGAAGCCATAAGCTGTGGGAATTGGACGTAGTCGCCCCTGGTGGCGCAGTGGTCTAAGCGATGGCCTCTGATCATTCGTCCGAAAGGGGTCCGGGTTCGAATCCCGGTGAGGCATGGATGTTGTGTTTGTCTTACGGCACTGGCTCTCTCCCTTCCCTGGAACCAGTGGCCCTAAATTAGGGACGGACGACTGCTGAGTTGCCCATTAAGTTGCTCACGGTGCTCGTTAAACCTCCAATCAAAAAAAATATATTGAACTTTGTTTACATGATACCCATGTAGTTTCAATCCGTGTATTTTGGAATTGCGTGGTTTTTGGTTGCAGAAATCGCGCTAATATCAAACCGGAATGAATTATACTTCTTACACGAATGAAGTTTTCAATTTTAACGTTATGTTTCGTTTAGAATTCACACTCAGGTTCATGTATTTTAATTTAAAATAAAAATAGGTAGGACCTCAAAATAACTAAGAATTTTATAAATATTCAGCATTTTCTCATACATTTGCAGCAAGGTACGATGCGAAATTGGAAACATTTGCGACGACAGAAGGCTATTCAGCCAACACAAAATGTATTGCAATAGCCTTGAAAGAACCACCAGCTTTCCCACACTTTAACAGCCGATGCTCGCGGTTAAAGCCTTCACGCAAAGTGGTACTGCTCCATTAATAAAGACATCTCCAGATTATTTACTCTGATTTCCTTGGTGCCTCCGGACCGGTTGCTGTTGCAGGGGGCACTGTCTCCTCACCTTCTACACTAGAAATGTCCTTCGCGGCAGCTGTCGCGTTCAGCCCTTTTATGTCCAATAATGGCGTAGGAGCAATCGAACAACAAGTTTCTCCTCCAACATTCTCGTCTCGTATGAGCAGCACACACATATTATGTGCGACGCATGCCTACCTGTCTGAGCAGCGGAGCACGTCGCCCAATCAGACGTGGGATACATTCCACCTTACTGTGCATGTCCCATCTGTTCGGCGGAGCTTTTTCATATGTACCGCGAAACGCTACGAACTTGTGATTCACCCTTGTAGAAGAAATTAGTTTAAATTATTTACCATTTGATGTAAATTAATCAGCTTTTTTTTTTTTTGCAAAGTGTAATACAAGGACTGGCTAAACAGGTCCTTTATAATTAACTGCGGGAGTTTATTTAATCTGGTGGCTTACCAAATTCGACCTTTCTGGTCTACCATATTGTAAATAACTGCCAGCTTTTTTAAATTACTGTGGGGCGCATTCCAGCTTCCTAAGTATGTCACTCTTTCGAGAGAGACTAAATTACAAAAACTAAAATGTGAGAAAAAAAGGTGTTTTTGCTAATGGTAATTATTTGAAAATCAGTTTTACGCTTTTTGAAATTTAAGTTTTTTAGCGTTTGCGGAACTCCCCAGGGTTCGATGAGACACCAAAAGCATAACAGACTTAGACATGTTTTCACCCATTGTTTCTCTCAAGTATGGCTGAAGCTTCGAGAAGCATATTTTAACAGTACATGTTAACACCGATTTGGTCAAATGTAAACGACCAATATTCACCGTTTCAGGGAGTATATCTTACTTGAAGTCATCTATTTTTAGAACTACGAGAACGGAAGTTAAAGTATTAAAACCGTCACTGCTGCACCATCCTCTCTTTATTGCTAGCATCATAACTATGACCAAGAATACCATTTCCGGATAATATCGTCTTTATAAAATGCAACACTTTTTTAATGTCATAGGTCAAACTGTTCATCCTTACTGAAGAAACTGGAAACTTTTTATTAAGTCTCGAAGTTATGGAATGAACCGAACTGTCAATTTCTTCAAAGGAAGAGTGTCGGTACATTTTTGGGCTATTGAAATGAATATAGAACTGTCTTTAGAAATGTGTTATGCAAGGCAACCCTTATAATACTCCAGGTCACCCTAAAAGTGTACTACTGGGAAAGGCGGGAGAGCCTTATCACATCTCGTCGTGGAACGCAAGAACGGTATCCGTCCGCGTTAATGTGCTCTTCTACTGTTTCCTTTCTGATCCCCCCCCATACATCTCACCAGCAGCGGGGATTGTCAGTGGGAGTCTGGTGGAGGCCGAACTGCTTCCCCTACTGCCCGTTTAAGTAACGCACCCTTCGAGTTTCCCCGATTGTAAATTTCTTGCCTCTGTGTTGTTAATGTTGGGAGAGGTCTTCACCCCTTCCCCCTGTCCGAGTTGTATCCCAAGTGGGCAAAAATTTCCGAAAGTGCTAAGTTCTTGCTTCAGCAACTTCTCAGAACAAATTTATTTCTGCAAGCGCTCTAACTTCTAGCATTTTTTTTGGATAGCAATTTTGTCTGTTGAGCAAACAAAAATGGAATCTAAGCAATGATTCTGATGTTTTTCGCTCTAAACGCTAGGGACTATTTTTCGGAGCGGAGGTAGCTATTTCATACCCTTCATAGTGATTCACTCTTAGGTTGACTCAAAGTTCAGATAACTGCGGTTTGGGCAAGTCCAGATCATTTGCTTTAGATTCTTGTATTAAAACTATTCCATGCTGGAGGTGCCGGCTGCACATTCGAAGCACAACAGGCTTACTGGAGTTTATTGACAAACTCTCATGTTTAGGAAAGGTCGTTTTTAATAATTTCAATAATTGCTCACAAGGTAAAAATAGATGCAAAGCATAAACAATTATATATATATTTTTTTAAACAAAAGTGGTAGGCATTGAGATTCCGCTAAAGAAGATGATGAAAATGCTTTTCGTTGACATTAAGCCTCACGGGATGCACAGGGTGATTCAAAAGTTTGGTGCAAAAGTAAAATGGGATTAAAAAAGATCTATGGGTCGGAGAGACAGGCGGTTCGCAGATTAATATTCACCGAGGTACGGGATTTTGTAATATATCACGAAAAAATAGTTCAAAATTTCGACAATAGATGGCGCTGCTGAAGAGTGGGAAAACCTGTGTCAGTGGCAATTTCTTTCAACAAAGTAATTTCTCTTAGCAGACTAAAAATACATATATGTGAGTATCCAAACTATGGCAACTGGTCTACCCAGTGTTTCTTTCAGGATTTTTGGCCGGGGGGGGGGGGGCAAATGGAACCCTAGAGGGGGCAAGTTTCCATTTGCTATATATATATATGTTACCGCTAAAGCTCGAAAGCCGTTAATGTGCACATTACCTAGCTAATCTGCAGATTAACTGATTTGCTCCGTTAACGTGCGGAATCAAGAGTTTTCCGCATTTTACCTAGGTAATGTGCACATTAACGGCTTCCGTACAGTTAAAGTTCAAAAGTTTGTTTCTCTCATTTCCTTTTCCTACACCTTCCCCCTCTCCCTCCACTTTTAGTTTGGTTTCGCCTGTTTCCCTCATTTCCTTTCCCTACACCTTCCCCCTCTCCCTCCACTTTTAGTTTCGTTTCGCCAGCGTCTAGTTGTCGCCGGTTGTTTTTATTTCTCATAATTGGCGTCGGCTGCCAGTGCGTAGCATAGCTAATTCTGTTTTCAAATTCGTTTCTGCCTGTTAGCGTGTGAATTTGTGTCTTTATTTTTTTTAAAGCAGAGAAATTTAACTCCTAGTATGCAAGCAAGCACCGAATTGGTGAGTAAAATCAAGAAAAGATTCTTCGAAAACCTCTGTAGCGAAGATTCAAAATATAATAGTGTTTTAATGACAAAACGAAAGTATGATTGCATAATTGAAGATGTAAAGCGAATAAAAGTTTCCAAGAAGAAAGAATCATCTCGAGATTATCGAATAATTCAAAGGTATGATGTGTTGACTGTACAAGGCTGTGAAAAACTCATTGAGCCGTTGTCATACGCGTGAAAGTGTGAAAAAGTTTGTCCATGCCAAATATCTTTACGTCAAACAGCAATAAAACAATCCCTTGGTACTGGGCAGGGTTTCAGAAAATGTAACTGCAAATCTAAATGTACCACAAATAGGTGTGCTTGTCTCAAAAACCAATTGCTATGTAATTCAAAGTGTCACCAATCTTTAGATTGCACTGTAAGCATAATTTTATCATATGTTTTGCAAATTCATTTCCTTAATTATAATAATATTTTAAACCGTTTGTTTCTTTCTATTACAGTTTTTTATGATTGATGATTGATTCTATCAACTAATTTGTTGATTGTTTGATTGTATTAACTTGATTCCTTATAAATCGAAAAATAAATAAATAACATTATGTTAATTTAAGCGTACAGAAACGTTGCTGTTGTTCCAGCAAAGATCTTATTTTCACTTTAACGAGTGCCTAGTAGGTAATGTGCAGATTATCTAGGTAATTTGCAGATTACCTAAGTAATTTGAGCAATGAAACAATTTTCGTCACTTTAACGGATCGCCCTAGTTAATCTGCACATTACCTAGATAATCAGTAGAATAACTGATTTCTGCACTTTAGCGTAACATATATATAATTTTAACTACTATATTTATATATATAGAAATAATTGCTATATTCTAGCACAGGGGAACATTTAGAGAGGGCCTCCCCCCCCCCCCCGGAGAATGTGACTTTTTTGTTTTTTTGGTTAAAATGCGACTCACGTTAGAAAAAAATTCCTCAATTTAATGAAAATGTATCGACTTACATTAAAAAAAAATGCTTTAATTTTCCTTCAATTTTTCATTAACTTTGATTTTGTTCCAGATGGTGGATTTCAAAAACTTCCTATTTTCGTCCCCCCCCCCACCCGAAGAAAAATTCTATATACATCACTGATATAGTTACTACTTCTTCAAACATTTCAGGAATAACAAACTTTTTTCAGCTAAAGGAGGGAGGGGGGGTCCGCAAGCTTGAAATTTTCATCTATTAATATGAATTCAACGCACTCTTGATCCTGAATCCCGATTCCCAGACAATTAGGTATGATTAGTCTACTTATAATATTTTGAAGAATACCATGCGTCGTAATACACTTTTTAATAAAATTAACTATAACTAGTACCATTTGAACAAATATTAAAAAATATATAATTGGAGAAATATCTGTAGCATAAAAAAAAACGAAACTTCCTTCTTCATCATAACCTGAATTTATTAAACTTTGGTCGGTACCCTAAAATGTCTCGGGGGGGATGGTCGTTTCCTGGAAAGCTTTGCTCCCCTGGATGTATGCCTGAAAGAAACACTTGGTCTACTCCACACAAGAACTACTAGAATGGTATGTAACTACAGCACAAGAACAGCAGTTGGGAGAAACCAATTTCTCTGAAGAGATAGCCACAGCCCCAACAAGCAGAACCCACCTCCCCGTAAAGCGCAATGTAGAAGGTCTTCCACTTTTTCTTTTCTTCATTTTCCGATTTCTTTGGTTCCTAATTGTGTTTGTTTTTACTCCTTAAATGGCTGAGCTTCAGGTTACTGACCTTTGCGTTTTAAAGGAAATTTTTAGTTGTGTGCCAAACTTTCAGAAAAAAAGTTTAGTACACAGATTTTTATAGTGTGTGATGTTTGTTGGACATTCTTTTAACTTTGCACACTTCTTAAGGGGAAACTTCAGGACACAATGAAAATTCCAACTTTAACTAAAGCTTGTATTCATTAAACGGCAAGTGAGAAATTCAAATGTTACTGTTCCTATTTATTCAAATGAGCATCAGTGAAGACCATATCCATGATGTCACATTTGGAAGTACACCGAAAGAAAGTCATACTTTCCTACCATGTGAACCCATAAAGGATATGTGCAGGTTATGTGTATTGATTCGTCGCCGATATTGGCATTAAATTTTATAATTTATGATTCTGTATCTTTGTAAGAGTAGCTATACTTTCTGGTTAGGTACAAAAGTTTTGTAAACATGAAGAATATGATTTTGAAAATTTTAGTGACCATGAAATTAACAGATTCTTTCTTAAATGCTATGCATTTAGACGTCCATCAAATGCATTATTCCTGATATCCTACTAATCAGTAACAATTAAAAGTAAAATGAATAACAAGGAAGTAAACTCTGAAAATAATTTTTAGTAGTCAATTATATATTCTATTCATATTAAGGATTTTGTGATATTCCGACTCATTAATGTACTTCTGTATTAAATTTCGTCTTATTTCGTGCAGTCTTTCATGTTGTGATATTTTATATGTCGAGCACTGTATATTTATTTACGTGTAGTAATACCATTAGTATAATTAAGCATCAACAATGAAAACATTCTGACCACTTCATTTAAACAAAGTGCATTCAGCCGTTCTAGTGACCATCATCATCCGGTTTGTAGATTTGAAGCAGCATAATTAGTTTGCCTATTTATTCACACGCTAGGCAGGCTTCTTGGTCTGTTGAATCAAACAAACACACTAGTTAAAACATACAACCAAGGAGTCTTGACTGACATCTAAAACTACTAAATGAATGAGTTTCAGCCGATGCACTGATGAGTACTACGAGCACAGCAATCGGTGTTTGATGGTTTTGGGTTAGAGAGCAGTAAAATTACAATTACCAACAGTTAAAAAGCGAGAACCGAAAAATTCATTGTTGACATAAGAGCTTCATTTTGTATACAGGAAGCTTACATGTACCTCAGTATGTAATGATGCATTGCAGCGATGGATTGATCTTATTCGATTAGTGGCTGATAACCAGAGGGAAGTTCGTTCTTTGTAACTGCCCGAATACCACACCTAAATACACTTTATTATTTGTTTTATATTTCCTCTTTCAGTTTCACGGGGACAATTATATCACAGGTGTTGTATTGCATGTTGTGTTTAACGCTTCATCTTAACGAACAATTCCTATTCAGTCCGAGGGTTCTCCAACGTACCAGAAAATTTACTTGAATTTGTTCACAGCTCCGTGCGTTATTGAAAGTGAAAAAGAACTCCTTAATTTCTTTGGAGTTATATTATTTTATTTTCTGTAATGTATTAACATCTTAAATCCTAATTGTCCCTAGCGCTGTTGCTGATTTTCTTTTTTACTTCATTGTTACCAAATGTCTCCACAAGCATTAGAAATTTGACGTGAGAAGTTCAGTCTATTCTCGAGATCACCTGAGTTTCTTGAAAAAACAAACAAACAGGGTTTTGAAGCAAATCTGAACAAATGTTGTTCAAACTAGGAGCTTCTGTAAAACTCGCCTCCCTTTGAATAGAACTCTGGGTTATACTTGCATTCTAGTCCCGTGCTGTGCGATAGAAGGGTTTGGAATGACGTGCTACCATCTGTCGGCGGATGTGAAAGCTGAAAGCAGAGGATGTCTGTATCCATCGCGTGTCTTAAGTATTTTGTCTGGCCCTTAAAATGAATACTTTGGTGGTACCGCTTTCGTTGACATTGTAGTGCCCCTTAAAAGAGCCTTTAACAATGTTAATTCGTCCCTATTCCGAAATATTTATTCGGAAGGAACAGTTTTGTTTTCTCTTGAATCAGAACCCGTCTATCTAACAGAATACACCAAGTACATTCATTACATGCCAGGAAAGAATTCTCTGATGATACGAATCAAAACCTCAAAGCCGTGTAACGAGGAAACACGACAATTCCTTCGAGAAAAATATAGCAAAATGTGTTCTGCCCAAAGAACTTTTTGATTACTCTCTGTTAGGTTACGGCTGAGTGGACGCCAATTGCTGTCCACATCATATATCAAAAGTGGGATGAGGATTATGGAACCACGTCCCAGGTGTACGGGAACACAGATCATCCTTGTGTACAACATGCTTCTTCGGACACCTGAATCCTCCAAGTCGATGAGACAAGTTCACTCGGAGAGCTATTCGGTAATTCTCGGAACATTTGGACTTGGCAAGCAATATCCATTTAGGGCACGAAATGGACGTATCTCCGACCCAACCAATTTTATCAAAAACTTTCTCCAATACCACATTTTACTGCCAAAAGAACACCTGCAAGCAGAGTAAAAAGAGACGTTAAAACAACTTCAGGGACACTGGTACAAAACACATGAACAACAACAACAACAACAAAAAACAGAGCTAACGGATGAAGGAGTTAACATTCCTAAAGGTCCTTTTAACGGTCAGCAATAAAACACTGCTGAATAGATTTGGGGAAGCAAGAGATATTGGAAGGAAGATCCTGTGGAACTATCGCTGTTGAACGTAAAATAATATTTTTATGTAAGATGCAGTAGAATATTCAGTAATATGGATAAGAAGAAGCACATTAACGAAATCTATGCAACATTATCATTTAACGCACATGATGCGATATGCTACACATCAATATGCATATCGCTACAACACCAAAAAGGAGTTTTTGTAGGTGCTAACTGACCTCTAATCGTCGCACACCTGTGTGGAATGGAATTGATGAGGTTATAGAGAAGGCTACCTTCGTCACTCCTCATTGAGTGTAGTCCACGGTGTACGATAGACAGGTGATTCAACTGTGAGCTAAAATGTGGACTTTTAATGTAATCGGCCACCAGATGCCGCTGGGGAGATGCGGGCCATCAATTCCAGAAGGAAAGTAAACCGCTGCCTGTATCACGATGATGTATAGGTTTGTTGTTGTAATGTATTTTTTAATGGTGAAAATAGCCGTATTGTACTTCTCAAATATTATTAGTCCTTACACATCAAGTAGGCCAACATAAACATTAAAAAAGAGAACATATTTTTAAGACAGATTTCCATGTAGAAATGACACGCCTTTAAACGACAACAGTGATGCTAGGGATGAAAGGAATTTTGTTTATGAATTTATAATACGTTCATGTTATATATATATATATATATATATATACTGTATATAAATAGTACATAAATAAAACAAAAAAATTACTTTATAAATAAATTATTTTAACACAAAAAAAAATTAGACAAGAAAGGCTAAGTCCTATATATATATAGGACAAGGTAGGCTTCCGTTTTATAAAAACAGTGTTACAGATGTGATTTAATAAACAGTTGCAGAAAGGTACCAGCGTCATAATTATGACCGCGTAACATTTTGAATAACTTATTTAAAACCATTTTAGATAAATATAGGACACGTAAATTTATATTACCTTTTCGCTTTAATGTCGTTGTGTATTTATACAGGAGATATGCTTCTAGCTATCCCTGCATGCACTTAAAGGTTATGGTGTGTGTTGAGAATGTAGCAACAGTAGCTGTTTACTTCTAAATAACTCGCAAAATATCATTGTGCATAATACATGAAATATATCAATAAGAGGTTTTTAAATTTAAGTGCGTAATTTTTGAACGCTCCTTAGCAGTATTCAAAAGCCCTATGCTTTTTGGGCAATTATAAGTTGTATGTATATTAGGTATACCATATGAATAAGCAATGGGTAAATGTGTAGTTTAGCGTCCTAAATTATTTCGTCGGAAATGTTGAAGGATTTCTAAGAAGTAAGATGTACAGATTTTTAAGAATGCAATTTCATGGCAAATGGTGAAAAAAATGTATCATTATGGTGTATTTTAAAGATTTTTACCGTAATATTTACGTGCCAGCACGACGTCGACGCTGTGAACAGAAGCTACGGAAGGCCTTACACACGTCGCGGCAACATCAAGCTTTGCTCCGCTGAAACGAAGGTCTCGTTGTAGTCTCGTTCTGGCTGCCATTCTGCTTGCGGAAGAGTACAAAAGGAAAGGGGAGCGTTCTTGCCAGGAAAGCGATCCAATTTGTAGTGTTGCGCTACAGAAAATAGATCATCATTTCTGTCTCACATTTTAACATCACAATCTGAGAATTTCTTGGTTTTTTTTTTCGCGTATGGTTCTTTAATGCGCAATTTGTGAACTCACTTCTTCGAGAGCTTTCTGTTATCCAATTTCAGTAAATTGTGAACAACGCTGTCAACAAGAGGAGCAAAACTTTAATTTTCCGAAGCTATGTAACTTCCGTTGAAGAGAACACGGCCTCTACTTTAACGCTTTGGTAGAAGAAAGAAAGGCATTTGCATACTTTCTATTTTGTACCAGGGAATCATATGTATAAGAACGAAGCAATTTTCATTATGTGTTTTAAAAAATTGCGACAGAAATGAAGAACTATTTTCTGTCAGGTAGCACTACAAACTGGATCGCTTTCCTGGCAAGAACGTTCCCCTTTCTTCCTGTATGCTTCCGCCAGCAGATGGCTGCGGAGCAGTCGTTGCAGCAGCGTTGTGTTAGGCGTGCAGTTTCTGTTAACAACGTCGTACTTGCACGTAAATATTACGGTAAAAATCTTTAACATGCACCATAATGATGAAACTATTTCACCATTTGCCTTAAAATTGCATACTTTAAAATCTGTACGTCTCAGTTTTTTGAAATCCTATTTATGTCCCACTTTTTCGAAATCCGACGAAATAATTTAGGATGCTAAACTACACATTTATCAAGTAATGACTTTGCTGCCTTTTTTGAAAGGTAGGTTGGACATTCAGGAAATGTTACAGGAATAACAGTGGAGTTAAGTCTGACACGGAGAGGCACATCATATAAATCTTGGCCATTGAATGTCTCACTCCTGCTTCTAATTACATTATGGGAGAGGAATGGTTTCTCACAAACAAAATCGTTAGTGATGAGTGTCCGATCGGCTCGAGGGATTGCTTTCTGCTATTTAGCAAGCATTTTTTCGTATTTAAGTGCTTTAAATAAAGAAACATGGTCTTCACTACTAGCATAACGAGAACAGCAATTCGGAACGAAACATTTTCGTCCCATGTCACGGGAATCGAAAACTCCGAAAAACTAAACGCTTCAGTAAAAAACAACAGCAGACAAAAGAAATGAGGCAGTTTACATTGATTCCAAAGTAGGTCAAGAAATAGAAAAGGCAAAGATTTCAGTTACTTACCTTGTTCTAACTTCCTGTAGCAAATACCTTTTTCGATTTGTTTACTCACATGACGAATCGAGTCACAGAAGACGGAGATTCGAGTGGCCCGCATTTCCTCTAACGCCATCTAGTGGTCATTACATTAAGGGACCTTTTTTCCAGCACAACGGTCATACGGAGTTGAATCACCTGTCTATCGTACACCATGGTGTAGTCTCAAGATTAGGAAGAGCCAACGGAGGTGCTGGCAGAGCTGGCTCGATTCTTCCTTCTTGAGGCATGCTGTGCATTTGTCGAGCTGTGAGGGGTGGTACGTCGTTGTCCTTGAAAATGAGCAAATCACCGATGGCTGCGGTATACGGAGTGACAGTAGTTTCTTGTCTGCGCAAAGTTTTCCACGCAGTTGATTCCGATAAATTATACTGTTGAGAGATCGATCGAACCGAAGACCTCAATAAAAGGATCTGTCATGATTAACGCGGCAAAAAATGGGGGGGGGCTCACGGTAAACTTGCGTTGTTTTTCCAATCAGTCACGTATGCATTCTAAAGTCACAGACGTTAATTTGCATAATGGTATATATGATTCGGCTGTCTACGTCACATTAGACTTGTGTATTCCGCGTTTGGATAACGTGTAACATATTGGCTTGCAAAATATAACCAGCGTGTCATGCTTCCCTAATTAATTTGAGCCGTGTAGAAACTAAACGCCATCAAAGCAGTACTCACGCGTTTCAACCTTTCACATCGGTCGTGAGATGGCGGCACGTCGTCACCACCTCCTCTTTGGTGAAAGCATAGCAGAGATCTGTTAACTATTGCCCAGAAATACTATGTCCACGCATATTTTAATGTTCAGTTCGCCACTGGCCCAATATCAATAAAGTGAACGATTGCAAATGTCATTAAGCTCCCTTCATTCCGCTATTGCTATAAGGAATTTTTCATGTATATATAAAATGACAGAACTATGTCTGACAAATACGATATGTAAATTACAAAAGCTAATGGAGGGGTATTGTTAACGGCCGCCGCGAGAGATTCAATGGGATGTAAGCGCTCAACAGTCTCTAATTTGGTGCCACTGGTTCCACAGAAGGCAGAAAGCCAGTGCCATAAGGGAAACACAACACACATGCCTCATGGTCAAAGGTAGAGAACAAATTTCGCCGTTTCTGGGAACATATCTTAGATCCATAAAACAAGAAAGAAACTTGTGGTCACAATACACATACAGTTGCTGTGAAGTAACAGAAATGGGCTGCCCGTGATCTCTATATGATGAGGAAAGGTTGAAATTCAGGTCCGTTTTGATATGTCCTTTCCTTCGGCCTCTTTACAGTGTCTGGTTAAACAGGATATAATTTAAACAATACTGTTCCTTTATTTGCAACCGCGCGAGCTTGTTTTCTCTGGTGGCTTAGCCGATTTTTTTTTTTAATTGGAGGTTTAACGACCACCGTGAGCAACTCAATGGGCTATAAGCAGTCGCCCGTCCCTAATTTAGGGTCACTGGTTCCAGGGAAGGGAGAGAGCCAGTGCCGTAAGACAAACACAACATCCATGCCTCACCGGGATTCGAACCCGGACCCCTTACGGACGAATGATCAGAGACCGGCGCCTTAGACCACTGTGCCACCGGGGCGGCTAGCCGATTTGGCGTTTCTAGTCTATCATATCGCAAATCACTGCCATCTTTTGCAAATTACTGTTTGGCGAATTTCAGCTTCCCACGTCCCTCACTCTTACGAGAGAGACTATAAATTTCAAAAACCAAAATGTGAGAAATGAAGGTGTTTTTGGTAATGGTAATTATTTGTAAATCAGTTTTACGTTTTCAAAAATTTAAATATTTTTACTGCAAACAAGATTTAAACTGGCAATAACCAATAAAATTGAATCAAGTACTTAAATATTCAACAAGGGAGCTATACCTACTCTGGTGGTAAACTCGGTTGCCGTTTCATTTGCGTGTTTTGAACTCGCCAGAACTCCAAGAGAGTTCAAAAGGGTAACATTATTAAATAAATTTTAACCCACTCTTAGTCTCATGTACGGCTCAAGTTTCATAAACCTGGGGAAGGATATTTCAAAACTGTTTCTTGAGGCCACGATAGTTAAATGTAAACGAACAAATTTCTTCGTTTCTGGGAATATATCTTACATGCAGGCATCTCAGAGAAGTAGTCTCCTCAAAGAAAATATTTCACTCTGTGTTTTTGGGCTGCTGAATGAATACAAAATCATATTTAGCAATGCGTTTTGCAGGGAATCGCTAAGTAGGTAGCTGCGGGTTTACAAAATCAGGTCATTTGACTTGGATTGGTTTATTACCAATTTTCTAAGTTAGAGGGTCCCGGCCACTCATTCGAAATTGTTGGGGGACCTAAGACGCTAGGGTACCCTAATAGGAGCGTCCATGCTGCAGGACAAATCCTCCCATTTAGGAAAGATCGTTTTTAACAGTTTTAAGAAATCCTTTCAGAAAGCACGTGCAAATCTATACAAAGCATAACTAATTATATTATATTACTTTAGGAAAAGAGTGGTGATCCTTGAGCTTTAACTAAAGAAGATGAGAAAAGTGCTTCTCGTTCACCTTAAATCTAATCGGATGGATCTTCGCACATTTCCTGACATTCCCTAACCAGCTCAGAGACCCGAAACTCTAAGATCTAGTCTCCATCAAAATCTTTATCTCGTACTTTTTTCCTGTAGAACGCAAGATTGAGTTATGTTTATAATTTGCCCAGTTAAGAGGGCCAACATTTTGTCAGTTTCTACCAATTTTTCCTAACTGTAGAGCATGAAGAGATGCTTCAAATTAATAAATACACCGATAAGCCATTACTTTATGACCACCCCCAGCCTAGAGAAATCAGCGCGCCTGGAGACCGAACGGTGGCGCAGGTAAAGTTCACAGAGCAGTATATATACAACCTGAGGACCGGCTTTCGGTTAGTAGAGTGTTCGGAGTCAGAATGGGAAAAGCTGCCGATTTATCGGAGTTTGATGAAGGACAAATTGTGATGGCCCGGCGCCTCGGAAATACGATCTCGGAAATGGCGTGGCTTGTGGGTGGATCACGTGCCGCTGGAGTGAGTACGTATCGGAAGTGGTGCACAGATGGCTAAACGACGAACTGTCGTCTAGCCGTGTGTCGTCCGCAACTCATTGATGCCAGAGGGGAGCGGAGACTGCGACTGCAGGGACACAGTGCGACAAATCATCCGCAGCTAAAACAGTGGTTATCAGGGCAATGTGTCGCAGCACACAGTTCATCGCAGCCTTCTGCGCATGGGCCTGTGTAGACGAAGACCCATGCGGGTCCCCATGCTCACTGCACGTCATTGCCAACAACGCATGAAATGGGTCCAAGATAATCGAGATTGGACCGTGGATGATTAGAAGAAAGTGGCCTGGTCTGATGAATCCCGATTCTTGGCGCATCACGTAGACTGCCGAGTGGAGATACGCCGATTGCCAACGGAGGCTATAGCACCTGGATGCACTGTTGGGCGGAAACAGGCCGGCGGCGGTGTTATGCTGTAGGTGGTGTTTTCTTGGGACACTTTAGGCCCCATTATCTCAATAGCACAAACCCTGACAATTGTCAGGTATCTGAACATCGTTGCGGACCAAGTTCCCCCATTCATGGCAACTATGTTCCCTGCTGGTGATGGCCTTTAGCAACAGGATAATGGGCCATACAACATTGCCAAAATCGTCAAGGAGTGGTTCGAGGAACATGCTGGTGACTTTCTGTTAATGCCCTGCCCTCCAAATTCACCTGACATGAACCCAATCGAACATTTGTGGTTCGACTTGGAAAAGCGGGTTCGCGCTAAATCAACACCACCCCGAAATGTGTGGGAACTGGAGGACCTGCTGTTGACATTATGGTATCAGATATTAAAGGATACCTTTCGCCACCTCATCGAATTGATGCCTCACCGAGTGGCCACTGTTTTGCGGGCTAAATGGGGTCCTACATCTTATTATTTAGGTGGTCATAATGTAACTGCTCATCCGTATAGATAAGGGTACTATATAAAATTGTAGGGGAGGCTAAAAAAATTTTAGGTACTTCCGTAAATCAATTTTCCCTAATAGAGCAGTATTTATTAATATATTAATAAATAAGCACAGTAATACTGTTTCATGGACATATATGTATATCCACAGCGTGCCGCCTATTTTGAAGCCCTTAATGCCAGCAAAAGTGGAAGCAATCTCACGATGTTTTTTCGGTTTTATATTTCGTTGTTGTTTATTTATTTTAATTTTAGAATGAAATGAGTCAGAAACTTGAATTGATGAAAATTAAATTTGTTGTTTCCGAGCTTTGTTAAAAACAAAATGTTTATAGTCCATTTGGTTGAAAGTGAACAAAAGTATCCTTCATATAATGCGAAACCTTTGTTCGTTTGGCCTAGGCTAGGCAAATCAAAAGAAAAAAAAATCCGACGTAATATTTTTATGAACTCTAAAGGAAAATCATTCAAGGACGACCGAAGATAACATACTGATAAATTTTTATACGGTGAACAGTTAATTAACTACTAACGGAAAACTGTATGAACTGGAAACTAGTTAGTTTATTCAACGGAAAACGGTGTTTCCGGTCTGATACAGAGGTCTGCAAATACCATACATATATAATAACGGTATTTTTGCATTAGGTTTCTGTTGAGTCTAAACTTTTGAGGCATGTAGATTCTTTTCCTTTCACGCGATTGGCGCACCGATAGGGAGGGCCGACAGGGCCAGCCCCCGGCTGACAAAGCGGAAAATTATTATGTCGAAGTTTGAAACAAAAATCACCATACGCGATCTACATATAATTCTTAATCATGTATCGTACAATTATAACATATACTAATTACAAGGGAATAATTTTTATTTCGCTTGAGGGTTTTTTTTTTTGATTGTAGGTTTAACGACCACCGTGAGCAACTCAATGGGCTATAAGCAGTCGCCCGTCCGTATTTTACGGTCACTGGTTCCAGGGAAGGGAGAGAGCCAGTGCCGTAAGACAAACACAACATCCATGCCTCACCGGGATTCGAACCCAGACCCCTTACGGACGAATGATCAGAGGCCAGCGCCTTAGACCACTGCGCCACCGGGGCGGCTGAGGGTTTAACGATCACCGTTAGCAACTCAGTGGGCTATAAGCAGTCGCCCGTCCCTAATTTAGGGCCTCTGACTCCAGGCAAGGGAGAGAGAGAGAGAGAGAGCCAGTGCGGTAAGACAAACATGACATTCATGCCTCACGGGATTCGAACCCGAGCCCATCTCGGACGAATGATCAGAGCCGTCACTTAGACCACTGTGCCACAGGGGCGGCTAAATAAAATTAGAAAAATCTAACCAGAAAAAAAAATTTCACGTACTGCTTCTAATCATTTAACTTACTTGTTCTATAACCTTAATAGTAACTGGATAAGAATAAAAGTACAAAAATCTAGCTCCTTCTTAATTGTTATGGCACCTGAGTATTTTGCCAGGGAAATTTAGGGAGAGGGGAGGTTACCCCTCCATGGGAAAATTCTGTGCGCTACGACCGACGTGCCCTCCCCTTGGGAAATTTCTGGGTGCACTACTGTTTCATGCGATGACTAGGTAGAAATATATCGATTGTATGCATTGGTTTCTCATTGGGTGTTGTGACGCAGTTGGAAGTGTTTGACTAGACTTTCAATTCTGTGTTCTTTTGATTAGTGTTATTGCGTTTTAACGTCGATACTTATTTGGGACCAAACTTTTCCAACGGATTTCACTGAATGCAAAACGTTTCAAAAATAAGTAATCGTAACAAGTACAGGAAATGGACTGGCATACCGTGTACGCTTGTAACAGTTTATAGGAGAACAAAGTGATCTGCGAATTGTGTTGCTCTATATTTAACTAGTTAGTAAAATAATGCAATGCATTGATTATGATAAGCTTTCCAACATACCAGAAATCATAGGAAAATGCCTTGGTTTTGAGGGGACTAAACTATGGAATAACGTTTGAGGTTCACATATGTATATCAAAATTAAATCTCTTTCTGCCCGTGTTACCTATTCTATTATAAAGAGCTACCACACATAAGCCGTTTTATATTTAAAACCCCCATTTAAATCGGGCCATTTTCAGGGAAGTTATAATGTGAAAATAGTAGCTAACAAATTTAACGCATGCGCACTGCCCGCAATTGCTGACCAAAAAACGTTTTTGGCGGAACTGCTTCCGAAGTCGTTACGGAACGACGTATTGTATTTCGTCGCAATCGAAGCATTTGTACGCAAGTTAGTACTCAAGTTATGAGGATAATGGCTGTGGAATAAATCTCCCTCCTGTGCCCTGACTTTTGGCCCCACTTTCGATGATATTAAACAGAACCGGTTCAGTATACCTCCGAAACAACATCATAAAGTTTTGTCGCAATCGAAGCATTTGTAGTCAAGTTATGAGGATAATGGCTTTGGAATAAATCACGCTCCTGTGCCCTGAACTTCGACCCCATTTCGATTATATTAAACAGAATTGGTTCAGTATACCTTCGGAACAACATTCTAAAGGATTGTGGCAATAGAAGCATTTTTAGTCAAGTTATGAGGATAATGACTATGTAATAAATCTCACTCCTGTGCCCTGACCTTTGATCCCATTTCGATGATATTCAACAGAACCGGTTCAGTATACCTCCGGAACAACATCATAAAGTTTTGTCGCAATCGAAGCATTTTTATGTAAGTTATGACGCATAAGGGCGATGTAATGGATCCCGCTCCTACGTCCTGACCGTTGGCCCCATTTCGCCCATTTTCAATAGGGTTCGTACCCAGGTTGTCCCCTACGACGTACTAAAATTTCATCAAAATCGATCCATTTTTACTCGAGTTATCGTGTGGAAAGACAGACAGACGGACGGTCAAAGCTGGAGCATATACGCTTCTTCAACCTACGGTTTGAAAACGTAAAAAAGCTTCTGTACGGACATGTTCCCGAATCAGCTGATTTACAGGCTTTTACAGGCGCCACCCATCTCTCACGTCTTTTTTGTCCTTTAGTGTGCAGTGTAGTACTTCGTTTGTCCAACGGAAGTCAGTTTTTAAGTGTGATACTGAAATTATTTTCGTTATTTTTCCCCCAAATATGGCATTTGCAATTATTATCACATTCGAAGAGACTTTCGTCAGGGAGGCTCAAGACGTTTCACGGACGGATCAGCCATCCCTGGCGGCACCCAATCGACGGCCCTGTGCCACAACTTGATTTGCAGTAAAACTTTATCTGAGCATTTTCAGGCAGGTAGTAACACTTGACTTTCCATGAGACATTTTTTTGTGATTGCCTTACGGCAGACAGCAATATAAATTTAAGTATTGTCTGACCTTTCACCGTGAAGGAGATGTTATCATCCGACAACGCAGAAAATACATGGATTACTCATTTCAGTCCTACACCCAGAAACTGAGATTACTTGTGCTTACCGATTTTGGAAGAATTGAAGAAGTGATTTCACATATGCGTCAATCTTGAACACAAATTGTAAAAGCAGATGTGTTTTTTTGCAAAAGAGATCCATCTTCGCTACACAGCCCCTCCTGTTATTAGATCTTTGTTCTGCAGTTTGGTAACTTCTTTTCTGAGATTTTCAGGTTGTTGTGTCTGCCGTTGATTACTTTCCTGTTGTACAATTTACCACTCTGAATTTCTGTAGCTTTGCACACCTTCTTCTGTTTAACAGTTCATATTTCTCTTTAAGTTTTGCTCCTTGTTTCTTCCATCTATCTGGAAATTTCATCTTTCGTGTAAGGTATCCTGTGCCCCGTAGGGTATCGGGTTGCTGCTACGGAGCTAAACACCCACCAGGCGATCTTTTTTCAGAAATATTACGAGCGCAGCTCAACAGATCTCAACTTTAGCAGCATGCCAGCTTGTTTATATAGTAACCATGTTTTATTCTGGAATAATAGCGGTGGGAACAGAGACGGATTTAGGGCTTTGCTGCCTCTAGGACTAGACAAATTTGACGCCCTTACTTCCTTTTGACATAAAAAATTTAATGGAAATGTTAGGACGAGGTGCGAGTGTGTGTAACCTATCAAAGAAAAGTTCAAATAAAAATAATAATTTGAAGCTTAAATGGGGTGAAACTGTAAACAATAATTTTTCTTATAACAATTAATAACAAAAGTTCGTCTATCGTTACTTTTGACTTCCGCCATCAATTCCTAAATTGAATAAATATTTGTAATTCATCAGTTGCTTTGGTAGAAATTTCTCTCTTGTTTTTTTCCTTTTTTCTTGTTTTTTAACAATTTATAATATTTTGATACATGGCAGCGGAAAGCCTAGGCATGACAATAGGACGTATGCTTCGCCGTTGTTTTCGCTCGTCAGCTAAGGATACCGGTTGGATAAAAACTAATTGATGCTTAATGTCTTTAACACTGATTTCATTTGCAATTTTAAGGCATGCAATTCGTTGTGTCATGTTGTAATAAATAAATTTTGAATTTAAAATAAAACCGAATTTTATAATTCATGCACAAGTGCTACATTATTTAAAATTTTAACAGTATCGAAATTTTGAAAATTGCCATGTTTTAAGGAAGTTCTAAAAATATTAACGTATATTTGTCTATAGTTTCTCAAGTCGAATAGGAAGGCGATTACGGGAATTCGGAAACAAAATCTTGTATGTAGCAATTTTCGGAATAAATGTTAGTCTCCACTTTTAATTTTAAATGTTTCACAAATTACTGATTTTTATTACCACTGAAATTTGCCGCCCTAGGTCTGGGATCAGTCTGCCTATTGGGAAATCCGTCTCTGGGTGGGAAGTTAACAGTTGTAAACCAATTAAGCAGAAACTATTAAATATTCATATTTTTCGGTGAAAATGCATTCTTTGCAAAAAAAAAAAAAAAAAAAAAAAAAGCACCAGCAGAAGCAATTATCCAATCAAGATGAAATTAGGTATGTGCAGTGTACATGTATAGGAAACCAAATGATTGCAATTCCAGAAGAGTTGGGCCATTCATTCAAATAAAACTGCTACACGAGTGGAATAAGTCGTCATACTTGTAACGTACCAGGAGATGTGTCGTACCTGCCAGAAGGACGCACACGACATAAAGGCAGATAGGAATCAGAATAAAACGTCCGCGTAGCTCAATTGGTAGCGTGACTTATTCCGGAATGAGGGGATCCGGGTTCGAATCCTGGCGTGGACAGAAATGACGGAGAAATTTACTTCGTTATATACTGTATAATAATATATGATCAATTACTTGATTTATTATAATAAAAAATACTGAAATTTGAAATTACTGAAATCTTTCAAATTCTTTTCCACGTGATATTTTATTTTTAGCTAATAGCATTATTTGAACGATATTTATATACACTGTTGGCAACCCAAAATGCAACACCAAGAAGGAAGCATCCGATTGGCATTAAATTCGCAGCATGAGTCGCCCGCGAGAGGACATGCAAACGATTAGCATTGCAGGGCATATGCAAATCATGTCCGCCCGGCACGACACCGAGAAGCACTATAAGAAGGGTGCAGAGAAGGCGAGGTGTAAGTAGTGGAAGTGTGTTGTGCTGCCGGACCTGTATGTGGGAAGCATCCTGATGCCTCGTCGCAGAATATGGCAGTCATTCCAGAACGTTTCGGAGTTTGACAGAGAACGAATAGTGGCTTATCGCAACAGCGGTTTATCGTACCGATACATCGGCGCCCGTGTGGGACGACATCCAGCCACAGTGAGGCGAGTATGGATTCGGTGGGTGCAAGAGGGACGAACGGACCAACGTGAGCGATTGCCGCAGCCGCGGCACACCACCGATTGAGAGGGCCGGCATGTTGTGCGGCGGGGTTTGACGGCTAGCACCGCCACATCACAAACGTTAGCGCAGGAATTAGGGTGTGTTGCGCAACAACCTGTGTCAGCGCGTACCGTTCAACGTCGTCGGCAGGAGCGGGGACTTGTCGCGCGGCGCCCATTGGTCCGATTATCATTGACGTTACACCAGCGGCGAGCGCGGCGGCAGTCGGCAGTTGAACGCTGCACCTGGACTACGGAATGTCACGACATTGTCTTTTCCGACGAATACCGCTTCTGCCTACAACACCACGATGGTCGGATCCACGCGTGGCGGCACCGCACGAGAGACTGTATGACGCCAGCATTATACATCGTCATACCGGTTCGTCGCCTGGCGGTATGGTTTGGGGTTCAATTGGATATGACACCCGTACTCCTCTGGTACGCATCGCCGGTATACTCAACAGCCACCGCACCAATTTCGAAGTTTTGGAGCCTGTAGTCCTCCCTTACTTGCCGGACTTTCCAGCGGCCACGTTTCAACAGTACAATGCGCTCCCGCACGTGGCACGCATCGTATAACAATTCTTCACAGCTCACCAGGTGTCACTGCTGCCGTGGCCCACCTGTTCTCCCGATATATCGCCCATCGAACACGTCTGGTAGCTGATCGGCAACCGAGTGGCCCGACAAGCACTACCCGTGGCTACACCTGATGAACTGTGGCAACGTGTGGAAGCATCTTGGACCGGCATACCTCAAGGCCACACCCAAAGCCTCTTTCGTTCGATGCCGCGGCGTGTAACGGCCGTTATTGCCAGCCATGGGGGCCACACGAAATATTGATGTCTGCGTGTTCCGCAAGTCGCACGAGCCTGTAAGCTCAATCGTTTCATCTTTGTATCTGTTGTTATGTGTTTAGAAAATCTGGCTTTGCTATCTCGTGTCCTTCTTGGTGTTGCATTTTGGGTGGCCAGCAGTGTAATAATATTTGATCAATTATTTGATTTATTATAATAAGAAATTTGAAATTTGGGTTGTCGGAATTTCGGTGTTGTCAGGATTTTGGTGTTGTCTGGAATTTGGGTTGTCGGGAAAGCGGCATTCGGGATTACGCCCGGATCCGCCATTTTTACGTTCGGGCGCCAATGTGAAAACAGGAATTTGTCCGTGACGGGGATCGAATCTGAGTCTCCTAAACTACACCGACAGACTGTACCCCTGCAGATTTGTCGCCTTGATATGTTCTTCACCTTTGTAGTCCGTCACAGTACAACCACCTCCCTTCGAACTTCTTTAGCATTCATTGCCCTCACAAATTTGAAATTTTTGAAAAAACTCCTGCATTTTCTACCTGCCGCGCACTTCTGCTTCTGTTGAAAGGGTATTCTAAGTGATGAACGATGTATTGTCTGAACACGTTCGGGGAAAACTTTTCTTATCTGGGAGGGCGAGACTTGAAATTACACCACTTTCGAGTTCAAAAGTACCCCACATCCACTAAAATAGTACGCAGCTTTTATAAACTTTCTTATTAGTTTTTATATACTACCGTTACTTGAAAGTATTACGATCGTTCAAAATCTCACTTCTGATTTTTGACATAATTTTACTAAACATGTGAAGTAAATACCTAGGAGGCAATGGTTATGAATATCAAGTAAAACGTAAAAGTTAAAAGTTTTTTAAACGCCGACAACAAAGCATTCACAGAAATGCAGAATGAAAGCAAACCAGTAGAGAACGAATGAGTACAGATAATGAATGTAACAATAAGAAGATGCTTTCGGAACATATTTTATAAAAATTCTGTTCAAGGTTAAACGCTCAAACAGGCTTTCTGTGGCAGAACACAGATTACTAATTAGCTCTTCATCCCAACCGCGTATTGGAAAATGTCAAAGGGGTAGGAATGTCCGCATATTGTTTTAAATGCCTCTTTCCTCTATTTCGGAAATTTCTTCCGTGCACATGAGGATCCATACCTATGCAGATATTGAAACACTGATTTGAGGACAAAATGGCGTGGTGTCCCCAAAACAGCAGATCATTTGGGGACACATACAGTACGTACTCAAAATAAATATGCAAATCTTTTTGTCACAAAACGGTATTGTTTCTGTAAGTGTGATAGTTCATACAAAAATTTGTCTTAAAAGGATATATCTTGTAGAATGTTGGTAATTTGTATTAACAAAGCAGAGTCATGACGGCGAGAACATATAGCAAAAATGAAATGCTTTACCTTAGGTATATGTGCTGAATTAAAATCAAGTTGCACACAAATGAACGAACTGCATGGCGAATTTTTAATTTTGCCAAAGTTTTTGGAGGAACTCAGAACAAGTACATCGAAATTTGCCAGCCCCACTGATGCCGAGCTCTTAGTGCTGGCCACTGATCATTCAGACAAGTTGGTACGGTTCGAGTACCCGAATGAGGAATGGGTGGTGTGTTTGTGTTACAGCCCTTGTATTCTCTCTTCCCTAGAACGCATGTCCCCAAACTAGGGAGAGGTGACTACTTATAGTATTAAGTAAAAGAGCAACGTATGGCATAGTAAAGGAACAACGTATGTCAGTTTCTTATTCTTTCTAGTTATTAAGTAGGTATATTTTTAATTTTTTTAATAATGTTAAATTAACATCAATTAACTCCACAGGTAACCCATTCCATAACTCAGGAACAATGCAGTTAACACCTTGCTTTGACATCTGTGTCTTCGGTAAAATAGTTCGCAATAATGCCTTTTTCCTTGTTTCATAATTATGAGAAATGAAGTTTAAATCTATTACATCGGGAAAACAAATTATTTTCTATCCTGTTAAACATCAATTTACCAATGTTAAAATGAAACAGTTGTTTAATCGGCAGAATTTCATACCTATTTGGGTTCACATGATTATGATTATAGAAGAATAATTGTAAGTTGTTAAGATTAGAGGGAGAGATCTGTAAATCCAATAATCGTATAAACTTATTCTGTAAAATTTGTAACCTATTTATATTAGTTTGGGTAGTCTGTCTCCAAGAGGCAATGCCATAACTAATATGTGAATGAATCAATGAATGGTACAACATTTTAGGAGTTTTAACTGTCAAACATGATATAACCCTAGAGACAATACCCATATGTTTTGTAATTTTACTATCGGATAGTTTAACCGATAATTGAATAACTGCAACGTAACTATTTATCATATCATATTAAATTGAATTGCCTTTCTTATTTTTTCCCTTTTCATTTGCAAACCGTCAAATTATCTTTCAGATGATGAAAAACTGGAAAAATGAAAAATCGAAATGTTGCTGTCCCTAAAAACACGCATACATTCCATAGATTAATACTTTTACTTTGCAGGCCAGGCATTTATGGTCTTTAGTTGTCAGAATAAAACAAAATATTTCACGGATTTCTTAAGATTATAGGAGTTACGGTAATTCTTTAATGAAAAAAAAATTGTGAGTGTGTGTGTAGTTACTTCGACAGATTATTGGAAAGTTTCCGATGTCATGTATAGGTAATACTTGATATCGTTCTAAATAGCTTTTTTGAGTAGTTAGTATTGCTGTGAACGCATATTTCGGCGCTCACCAAGATCGACTTTAATAATCTATGGTTAGAAACACTTCAGTCGAATAAAAGGTATAGGAAGTTAGGAAGTTGAATTATGTGAAAATGGCTTGTCAACAGAAGTTCGTGTTGCAAACGTTGCATCAAACTGACGCGTAACCACCAAATGAAAATGTTTCAGTTGCTTTCCAGCTCCAAATTTTCTGAGGAAGTTGTTCACATGGAAATAGTTTCAGATGCGGTGTAAAATGCCCAGATTGCATCATTAATTGGCCCAATTAGTATTAATCTTGAGATTGCGACCATGTGCTAACATAATGCTGATTAAAATCTCTGTCCGAATGTGTAAGAAAACAATATTATCAAAAAACGAACTTTCTTTTCCGGAATTCATTTATATCAAAAGACACGTTATAGTTTTTAAATAAAATGCAGAAACTCATTTTGAAAAAAATCACAAAATGATTTAAAAAGAATAACTTCCTAATTACTGAAATTTTGTGGCAGGTTGCACCAAAAAGTGGTACTACAGGAGCTGCGCCACTTTCTTCAAAAAGATGCACCATTGTTTGGTGCAAACAAGACCCAACAACATGGTGCAATTTGCATCACATTGTGTTACAAGGTTGCACCTGAAGCCCCGGTAGCGCAGTGGTCTAAGAGCTGTCTTCTGATCATTCGTCCAAGTGGTTCCGGGTTCGAATCTTAGTGAGGCATGGTTGTTGTGTTTGTCTTACAGTACTGGCTCTCTCCCTTCCCTGGAGACCGTGGCCCTAAACTAGGGACAGGCGACTGCTTACAGCCCATTGAGTTGCTCAAGGTGGTCGTTAAAACCCCAAGAAAAGACAAGGTTGCACCACATTATGGTACATGGTTGCACCATATTGCTGGGTTTTGTTTTCACCACGCCGTCGTGTATCTTTTCTGAGAAAGTGGTGCAGCTCCTTTAGTACCACTTTTTGGTGCAACCTACCACAAAATTTTTAACAGTGTAGTACAAAGGCAGTAGAAGAGAATGGTCTGGCAAAGAGCAAGATACTTTCGCCATACATTAATTTAGTGTCTTGAGAAAATACAGAGCACCCGTATAATAAAGAAATTTAAAGAAGACGTTAGATTTTGGACGTACACTGTTAACCGAAAATACATATATATCTTAATCATTCCCGAAGTGGATGATTTGACATAAACGCAATGCCTCTTCGTTATTATACCGTGTTTTTGTTTACAAATTCCAGTATCACAACATAGAAGAATTACGTCTACGTCGGCAGTGGAGTTGGGCTTTTTAATTTTTCAACATCGTCAACTGCAACTTGGAGAATGTTTTAGTTTCTTTCACGAAGAAAATTTGATGAGTGTTACAGGTATCTCAGCTTTTGGATGTTCTTCCTAATCACAAGTTTTTGGTATTATGGATTGAAGCTTACACATATGGTATGGTGACACATCATTAACACCAATATCGTTGCTTCCGGGATAAATTTCAGCTGGCATAAAAGTGCTGTTATTTACACTGGAACTCACTAAGTGACGACACGTCTGCTGTTCTTCTTCTCAGTAGTTGCATCATTGGAATGCGTAAGGAGAGGTCTTCTCCGATCCAACCAATGACAGTCTACAAATTGCCACTCCGGTGGCGCAATGGTCTAAGCGCTGGCTTACGACTTTTCGTCCGGGAGCGGCCCGGGTTCGAATACATGTGAGGCATGAATATCGTGTTTGTCTTACGGCACTGGTTCTCCCCTTCCGAGGAGTCAGTGTCCTTAAATTAGGGACGGTCGACTGCTTATAGCCCGTTGAGTTGCTCATGGTGGTCCTTAAACTTCCATTAAGAAAAAGAAAAGTCTACAAATTGTTGTAAGGACGTCAACACACTGTTTCCATTTACGATAGATACGTCACTAGCTGCATGAACGGAAAGTCCTTTCCGTTTCAATGAGTCAAGGACTGCAGATTCATGCTAACAGGTGATCCATAATTAAACACAATAGTAATGAAAAGAAATAAAGATAAAAACCACGCCATAAACATAGATCAACCACTGCCATACATTTATACAGAGCTGTCCTGATGTCTGAAAGGTCTGAGGCGCCGGCTTTTGACCATTTGTCCCAGATGGGCACGGTTCTGAATCTCGGATGAGGAAAGGGTGGTGAATTTTTTCGTAGCGCTGGATCTCTGCCTTCCTTGGAACGAGTGGGACGAACGACTGCCTTAGAATTGTCCACGACTCTCAATAAACCTCGAAATAAAAAATAAAACGCAAAAACTAATTTCGGTGCAATTACTCACGCCAGTAAATAAAAGGAGTCAACAAAAATATTCCAGAATATACATCCCTTCGTTATCATACCATTATGTGGAGCAATATGAAGAATAAAAAATACAAAGTTAACATCTCGTTATTGCTTTGTATAAATACACATAGCAATGCGCGTGGGAAATACAGAAAATTATGTCGCCTCTATTACTAGTATCAATGGATAACCCATATACAATAAATTACACGGAACAACAATAGTTTTGTTACAAAGAAAACTTTAACGATTTTGCAGGTATTTACGGCTGCTGAAACCAAATATAAAATCACAATTGCTCCACTGGGCTCCAATTTCTTGTAATAGAACTCTCTCTTGGGGTGAATGTTGTGTTACTTAAAAAGGAATTTCCCTATGTTTCCCAACGGAGACATCTGTCTGAATCAGGATAGCTGTGTCTCTGAGAGTAGACATACTGGCGCGATTACTTCCTGTTGTGCAATTTCTTCTGGGAAGGGGGAACAAAGCAGAATTTTTGTCATTCAAATGAATTTAATCGGTATTGAAACACGTGCATTTTTTCGTGGTTTTAAAAAGTAGTGTGGATTGTGCAAAGTATACGTTAAATAATTCCCGCGTGCTTGCGTGAACCATCCAAACAATTTCTGCTACATTTGCGGACAATTTACTTTAAAGTTTCAAAGGAGGCATTTTACACCGTTGATTAGAAAATCGAGTGCAAAATGGGTGATGAAGATAAATCTTGGGCGCCTCACATTTGTTGTAATTCATGTGTAACTTTGTCGACTGGTGGTTCAAGGAATCACGTGAAATGCCATTTGCGGTATCAATGGTTTGGAAAGAACCGGAAGACCACTCAACAGACTGTCACTTCTGGATCACTAAAATATCTGGAATTACGGCTAAGACCAAAGACACGATTCAGTTTCCCAGTATTCCTTCGGGCATAAGACCTGTTCGTCATGGTTCAGATTTTCCTGTTCCTGTACCTCCACAGTCATGGAGTTTAGATGATAGTGATACTGATGAAATAAATCTTCACAGCGAAGAAGATATTGAAGTACAAGACCCTGATTTCTCGAAAGATTCTGTGCCGCACCTTATAATTCAGAAGGAATTAAATGAATTGGTTTGTAACTTTTATTTAGCAAAAAGTCAGGCCGAAATATTGGCTTCAAGATTAAAGGGATGGGATATTTTAGAACCAAGTACAAAAGTATGTGGTTTTCGTGGACAACAGCAAGAGTTTGAACACTTATTTTCGAAGAGTGGTGATCTTGTGTACTGCAATGGTATAGACTTATTATTTGAAGCCTTAGGACAGGAACACAAACCTGAAGAATGGAGATTTTTTGTAGATTCCTCAAAAGTAAGCTTAAAAGCTGTCCTTCTTCATAACGGAAACACGTATCCGTCAGTACCTGTTGCATATGTTGCATACATGAAAGAAACATATGCAAATATGAAACTGTTGCTTCAAAGTATAGTATACAAAAAACGGGAATATTTGTGGCGATCTTAAAGTGATAGCTTTACTCCTTGATCTACAACTTGGATACACAAAATACTGCTGCTTCTTCTGTGAATGGAACAGTAGGGACAGCAATTTTCATTACATTAAAAAGACCTGGCTTAAAAGAGAGTCCTTAATTTCAGGTAATAAAAATGTTGTTGCTGAGCCTTTAGTAAGTAATCAGAACCTGTACTTTTTTATCAAACTGAGTTTGATGAAATTTTTTGTAAAGGCATTAAATAAAGATGGAAAAGCCTTTCGTTTTCTAAAAAACAAGTACCCCAAAATATCGGAAGCCAAAACTAAACAAAGCATTTTTATTGGTCCACAAATAAGGGAACTTATGCGTGATCTTGCATTTGAAGACACTTTGAATGAGACTGAACTGCTGCATGAAAGTCCTTTAAAGATGTAGTACTGAACATTTTAGGTAACCGGAAGGCAGAAAATTATAAATAACTTTTTTTACTTGTAGGTTTAACGACCACCGTGAGTAACTCAATGGGCTATAAGCAGTCGCCCGTCCCTAATTTAGGGTCACTGATTCCAGGGAAGGGAGAGAACCAGTGCCGTAAGACAAACACAACATCCATGCCTCACCGGGATTCGAACCCGGACCCCTTTGGGACGAATGATCAGATGCCACTGCGCCACCGGGGCGGCATAAATAACTTGTTACTGAGCTTCTAGAAACCTATAAGACCATGGGATGCAATATGTCCCTTAAAATACATTTCCTTCACTCGCATCTGGACTTTTCCCCACAGAACTTAGGAGCTGTAAGCGATGAGCACGGAGAACATTTCCATCACGACATATGTACCATAGAAAACCGCTATAAGAGAAAATGGAGCCCTAAAATGCTAGCTCATTTCGGTTGGGCTCTAAAAAGGGATGTAGTACAACCAAAGTACAGAAGAAAATCTAAAATAACTACTTTTTAAGGTAAGTGTAATTAATTGCTTGAAGCGAAATGTACGAGCCAAAATGAAGGCTTATTGTACGCTAAAACAACAGGTTACTCGAGAACTATGCCTGGTAGCAGAATTTAGCAAGCAGATTTGTAGACAGCAAGACAAATACTGTGTGAATCGGCATATGCAGTCTTTGTAACAAACAAAAAGTGTATTTTTGTTGTTCAGTGATCAATGGATATAGGTCCCTTCCTTCGCCAAAGCATTATATGGAACAGATCAGGAAATATAAAACATTATAACGGCTCCAGAATACACTGCTTTCTAATTCCTACTCTAAAAAAACCACGTCGAGGAAACCAACTTTCTTACTTCTACAGAACGCCAGCGAAGCTTCGGTAAGAGACGCTGAACAATAGAACTGTTATGACGACCTCTAGCGTCGTCAACCGCAAATACAAGCACGTTCCTTTCAGCTATACGATCCTATTTCCGATCATAAATAAAATTGAAAATAAAAACTTTTACACTCTAATTCTGATGTTCAAATCACTGCTCTCTCCTTTTCGTCGTAAAATCAGTTTTACTGATCAAAGACACAGAAGCTGAATTAGAATTCAAGTGAATACATAAAATATTTAAAAACGGCGGAAAGGAGATGTTAGATGTGATTACATAACCTATAAAAATACTTCTCTTCCGTTTAGATGAATGTGCCTTTCAAATAATTTTTTATGCCGTTTGATCACATCTGCTTCTAGCACGACAGAATCTCAGTGATCATTCGTCAATTGACAATAAGGAAAAAATGCCTTAAACATAGATTTCGGGAAGAAATCTTGAGAGCATTTTACTCAGATTTTAGTAGAGCAAAAATGGCTGTAGTAGATCATGATGCACTTTTCAGTCCTGTGCCTTTCATATTTTTTTTATATTGTGCATATGTACATTTCCCTTCGGTTCGAACTGGAAAATTTCATTATTACATCTCTCCCAAAATTTCCATTTTAATTTTTTTACGTTCGAAATGCTTTATTAGTCACAGAGAAACATTACTTCCAGCTAAAAAGGTAATAAGAACGTTTATCCTACAAAACATCTCCGGTGTTGGAATTGCAATCTGAAAAAACTGTTGAACGGAAAATTTCAATTCTTGTTTGAGTGTCGTAGGGTCTTTTACAATGCTCTAAATTTCAGAATCTAGAATACATTATTAATATAAACAAGGTAGTAAAATCATGCAATGCATTGATTATAATACGCTTTCCAGCATACCAGAAATCATTACTCAAGTTATTACTCAAGTTATGATGATAATGGCTGTGGAATAAATCTCGCTCCTGTGCCCTGACCTTTGATCCCATTTCGATGATATTCAACAGAACCGGTTCAGTATACCTTGGAAAACCCATGATGAAGTTTTGTCGCAATAGAAGCATTTGTACCTAAGTTATGATGCATAAGGGCTATGGAATAGATCCCACTCCTCTGTCCTAACCTTTGACCCCATTTCGCTCATTTTCAATAGGATTCGTCCCCAGGCAAGCCCATACAACATACTAACATTTCATCCAAATCGAAGCATTTTTACGTAAGTTATGACGCATAATGGCGATGGAAGTAATTCCGCTCCTATGTCCTGACCTTAGACCCCATTTCTCCCATTTTCAAAAGGATTAGTCCCCAGGTGGTCCCCTACCACATACTAAAATTTCATTGAAATCGAACCTTTTTTACGTTAGTTATGACGCATAAGAGCAGTGGAATGGATCCCGCTCCTATGTCCTGACCTTTGACCCCATTTCGTTCACTTTCAATAGGGTTCTTTCCCGGGTGGTCCCCTACCACATACTAAAATTTCTTTGAAATCGAACGATTGTTACGCGAGTTATCGTGCGGACGGACATACGCACACAACGCGTGACGTAATGAGGCAGATGGGAATCGCGATCATCGGCTCGATAGAGTGTGACGTCAACAAATTTTAATAGGATTCACACACAACGCGTGACGAAATCAGACAGATGGCGTGACCGCGCGCCAACATCTCAATCGCGAGCTTGTGACGTCATAAGATTTCGAAGCATTGGTAACATCAATGGAACGACGCCCTGACACTGAAAACGTGGTAATTCGGGGTGGTTATTTAACCCACTAAACAAATTTTCCTAAAGTCGAGATCAAACTGAATCGATTTCTAGTACCAGAAAAATGTAGGTTAACGACTTTCATCAAAATCCTTAGAACCGTTTTCAAAATAAAATTTACATACATACAAAAATTGCTCCTTTAAGGAGGACGTCAAGTAATTTTGCTTCCTATACTTCCAATGAAAAAACTTCTGTACACATTTTCTTCACAATTGATGCGTTCCCAAGGATGAAAATTTGAACATTGATTAAAATAGCTTCATTTTATAACTTGGAATACTTAATATTTTGTAAAACATAACCATAATTATGCAATCCAACATTTATTTGTCTACTGACGTCATCAAAGTACAGGTCGCGCCATCTTTTTTCTGGTTTCAACACCACCAAAGGAAGCGTTATTGTTTTTTAATATAATTGTGGTTATGTTTTAGAAAATGTTAAGTATTCCAAGTTATAATATGAAGTTATTTTAATCGATGTTAAAATTTCCATCCTTGGGAACACACTAATTGTGAAAGAAATGTGTAGAAAAGTTATTCCATTCGAAATATAGGTAGCAAAATTACTTCACGTCCACCTTAATAGTATATGATAAAGACGATGGAATGGATCCCTATCCTATGTCCTGACCTTTGACCCCATTTGTCCCATTTTCAATAGGGTTCCTCTCCAGGTGGTCCCCTACCACAAACTAAAATTTCATCGAAATCGAACCATTTTTACGTGAGTTCTCGTGCCGACGGACGGACGGAAAAAGCTGGAGCATATACTATACTTCCAATGAAAAAACTTCTGTACACATTTTCTTCACAATTAATGCGTTCCCAAGGATGAAAATTTGAACATTGATTAAAATAGCTTCATTTTATAACTTGGAATACTTAATATTTTGTAAAACATAACCATAATTATGCAATCCAACATTTATTTGTCTACTGACGTCATCAAAGTACAGGTCGCGCCATCTTTTTTCTGTTTTCAACACCACCTTAGGAAGCGTTATTGTTTTTTAATATAATTGTGGTTATGTTTTAGAAAATGTTAAGTATTCCAAGTTATAATATGAAGTTATTTTAATCGATGTTCAAATTTCCATCCTTGGGAACACACTAATTGTGAAAGAAATGTGTAGAAAAGTTATTCCATTCGAAATATAGGTAGCAAAATTACTTCACGTCCACCTTAATAGTATGGGATAAAGACGATGGAATGGATCCCTATCCTATGTCCTGACCTTTGACCCCATTTGTCCCATTTTCAATAGGGTTCCTCTCCAGGTGGTCCCCTACCACATACTAAAATTTCATCGAAATCGAACCATTTTTACGTGAGTTCTCGTGCCGACGGACGGACGGAAAAAGCTGGAGCATATACGCTTCTTCAACCTAGGGTTGGAAAGCGCAAAAAAACCGACGAAAGGAATGGAAAAATAGAAAAACATGGTATGCACTCAGCGCATAAATAGTAAAGAAAACGAAATATTCAAAGTCAGCTCCCTCTCGGTGCATGTCAAGAATACCTAACAATCCATAAGCACTAAATGCAAGTATACGATAGCATTTGAAAGTTTCAGAAAAAATAAAAATATTTTGAAGAAAGATAAAAGGACATATAGCTCAGGAAAGGAAAGGTATAGTTGGAAAAGAAGGGGGTCAAATAAAAATAAAAATTTGCTTGGAAAGATTGATATTATTTCCAGAAAGGTTATGGCGTACTTCGGCACTCTGAGGCTCTCGCAATAACAAACACCAACCAACAGGAAAGGGTAAAGAAAGGTTCGCCAAAGGCAGAAAAAGACAAAATAGGTAAACAGGAAAAATTCAGTTAACAAGAGAAAATGAGTAGAACTGCTATGTGAAATCGTGTTACCTTACACGACATTTAAAAACTGTAAACCATAGTTTAGAAAACGCAATTGAAGGACCAAAAGTTAGTCACATTTTAAACAGTTGCGCAAAATTTAATTTGTGAAATTTAGCAGTAAACTATTATTATTGAGATACAAGTACGCAAAAAAAATTGTTTCATCAGTTTCAAATAATACAGATCTAATGAAGGCTTTTTTAAAAGAAATTTGTTGTCTTTACATGAATCTTTTACATTTAAGAACTTGTGGTTGTTAGGAGAGCAAACGCTATGCAAAAAGTACTGCAAACTCTATGCGATAAGGTGGACGTCAAGTAATTTTGCTTCCTATACTTCATGTGTAAAAACTTCTGTACATATTTTCTTCACAATTATTGCGTTCCCAAGGATGAAAATTTGAACATCGATTAAAATAGCTTTATTTTACATCTTGGAATACTTACTATTTTCTAAAACATAACCATAATTATGCAATCCAACATTTGTTTGTCTACTGACGTAATCAAAGTACAGGTAGCGCCATCTTTTTTCTGGCTTCAACACCACCAAAGGAAAAGTTATTGATTTTTAATATAATAATGGCTATGTTTTAGAAAATATTGAGTATTCCAAGTTATAATATGAAGTTATTTTAATCGATGTTCACATTTTCATCCTTGGGAACGCACTAATTGTGAAGGAAATGTGTACAAAAGTTTTTCCATTGGAAGTATATGAAGCAAAATTACTTGACGTCCACCATAATACTGAAAATGACAATACTGAAGCAAGCTAATTAAAGGAAAAATTATGTGTAAGTACTGATTGCTAAAATAAAGAACCGTTAAGCAATGTAGGAAAATACCGCGATCATATAAAAGGTGTAAGAGTTACACAGAGGGTAAAGAAGTACCTAGGAAATTACTAATACATACTATGAGAACTAAAAAAAGGGGCGTCAATTACAGAAAGCAAATTAAAAAGAAAAACAGGAATTATAAATTTTCCGTTTACCTTTTATGAAAAATAATAGGATGGGCAGATTTTCAAAAGAATATTTTACTTTAGTTTCTTTTTTTTCTTAGAAATCTATCAGTCCTGTCTGATGAAATTTAGATCCCGCCATTTCCAATTAAGTTTATTACAATGGAGGAACTTTTAATTGAAGGAGATTTAAAAACCTCACACACATATTGGTTAATTTCAGAGAGATGTTTTGCAAATCCTCAAACTATTTGAGTTGACTTGTTACAATTGGTACTTTGGCTAATTGTTATTCGAAATCATCCACAAATTCCAGGAACATAATTTTATTGTGAAAGAGGACTTCGACTAAAAAGGTTATTTAGGACGATGGATTTATCATACAAAAAGGAGAAAAGATGCCGGAGTGTCGCTAAAAGACTTTTACGAAATCAAACATCTCTTTTATGAGCAATTTTTCACCAATGACAAATCGCAAGCTTTTTTAAAAAACGGATTTGTTAAATCTAAGATTAGTCATTTAAGAATGTAAAAATTATGAGTAAAAAGATGGCCATTTAGGATACGAAACTGTTTTTTTACGCTTTCCAACCGTAGGTTGAAGAAACATATATGCTCCAGCTTTGTCCGTCTGCCCGTCCGCACGATAACTCGCGTTAAAATGCTTCGATTTCGATGAAATTTTAGTATGTGGTAGGGGACCACCTGGGGACGAACCATATTAAAATGGGCGAAATGGGGTCAAAGGTCAGGACATAGGAGCGGGATCCATTCCACTGCCCTTGTGCGTCATAACTTGTGTAAAAATGGTTCGATTTCAATGGAATTTCCGTATTTGGTAGGGGAAAACCTGGGGACGAACCCTATTGAAAATGGGAGAAATGGGGTCATAGGTCAGTACACAGGAGTGGGATCCATTCCATTGCTCTTGTGCGTCATAACTTGCGTAAAAATGGTTCGATTTCGATGAAAATTTAGTATGTGGTAGGGGACCACCCGGGGACAAAACCAATTGAAAATGGGTGAAATGGGGTAAAAGGTCAGGACATAGGAGTGGGATCCATTCCATTGCCCTTATGCTTCATAACTTACGTAAAAATGCTTCGATTGAGGCAAAACTTCATCATGTTGTTCCGGAGGTATGGTGAACCGGTTCTGTTGAATATCAACGAAAAGGGGTCAACGGTCAGGGCACAGGAGCTAGATTTATTTCACAGTCATTATCCTCATAACTTGAGTAATGATTTCTGTTATGTTGGAAAGCGTATCATAATCAACGCATTGCATTATTTTACTTACTTGTTTTAAGGATGAACGACCACCACGAACAACACTGAGTTGAGTGCTCCGGAAAGTCGATAGTCCTTAATTTTTAGGCACTGGTTGTGGCCCAGGAGAAAACAGAGCCAGTCCAATTGGCGGACGATGCGCCCATCCCTCATCCTGGTCTTCGGTACCTGTCCATCTAATGGAATGGTCAGAACATAGAGTTTCGAGACACGAAAACTGCGGCGGCAAATGCTCGGATATAAAAGGAACTGTCTACTTAGCGATTTGCTGCAAAAGTAGAAATTCTCAATGCAAAAAAATTCTGTTTACCGGGAAATTTTCCCTTTAATTTTCAGTGAAGCCCGCGCTTAACTTCTCCTAAAATAAAATAAAGGACCAGTGCCCCTTTATGACAAAAGTGGCATTTTTTTCATGTTGGTCCCTTTCATAAGTGAGGCAAAAAATATTATCCTGTCTGCAAACAATTCTGCTTAAATTATAAATTATCCCGTAATTCATGTCACTGATGTCGCTATGGAAGCTAAATCTAATACACTAGAAACACAATGGCTTTTAGAATCTGTTATGCCTGAAGATTAGATGCAGTAGGTGAGAAGGAATTAGAAATGCCACCCCCGTCTAGCGCTTAGACAGGAATGGAAATAATTCGAACAGCCACGTTACGTACCATGACGTTGTAGAATTACTTCAGCACGTCTTTCGTCGGCAAAGGAATAGTCTGCCTATTCCGAGGGAAATGCTTTCCTACAAAACTACTTCCTTCTATATATTTTGAGCGCAGCTTTTTATACACCACGCAACTTACGTCAGACACCGAAAGATGGCGCTTACGTGTAGCAAGAAAACATCGTGTCATCTGATCACAAAATCCTTAATATTAATATAATATTGTATGTGATTTAGTTCTAAAAGATCTTTTCAAAGTTTGCTAGCCGCCCCGGTGGCGCAGTGGTCTAAGGCGTTGGCCTCTGATCATTCGTCAGTAAGGGATCCCGGTCCGGCATGGATGTTGTGTTTGTCTTACGACACTGGCTCTCTCCCTTCCCTGGAACCAGTGACCATAAATTAGGGACGAGCGACTGCTTATAGCGCATTGAGTTGCTCACGGTTTTCGTTAAACCTCCAATCCAAAAAAAAAAAAGAGTTTGCTACGGTGTTACACTTTTTATGTTCAATTGTAACTGATTACTATTACAGGAATATTGCTTTTGATTGATGTTTGAATGACTAATTAAACACTGCGTTATTCGTGTTAGTCAAACTAACTTGTCTCTTACCTTCATCTTTAGATTATCTGGCTTCATTCTGTGAAGCAACACGTTTCATGGGCTTTATAGTGCTACAAGATAAATGGCACATTCAATAAAGAAGAAGGTAAAAGTTTTGGCAATATATAAAAATTTGAGTGTCTAGCACTTCATTCCCAGTTATCAGTGGCCATTCAAATCATGCAGCCAATTTAGCGTATAGCCCCATGTGTTGCTCTTGATAACTGCTACACTCCGAAACGAAAAAAAAAGGAAATTTTGCTTAATTTGCAATATACATGTATAATCAAAGAGTGTGTTTAATTTGGAGTCCTTTTGTCGAAAGTGTTATCTGCATATGCAGTCAGAGTGTACATATTTCGTCCTTAAAATAAAATATTTAAGGGAAATGAGAACATTTCCGTTTTCAACATTTGTCTTTTCATCAAACATATCGTAATCCGCGGAACTTAATAGCTTTCCTAGAGTATGAGTATCCTGCTGACTTTGGAATCATTGTAATTTTGACCCTGTTTTCTGTTCCCAAACAAAATCCAATTGTAGGGAATTCTGTTTTTCAGTTATTTTTAGAAGGAGCGTATCACTCTCTTCTGATTTAATTAGCCAATGAAGAGCTGATGAAACAGCAAGCTATTTCTAAACAAAGACCTTTTGTATTAAGTATCATTTTAGCAATATGGCTTTCTTTTCGTTTAATCTGAATCAGAACTCGAGATTTTTGATAAACTGACGAATAGCAGTAGATAGAACCATTGGTACCTAGAAAAACGTGTTTCACTTCTGCTGTTCTAAAGTAATTCCCCAATTAGCATATTTTAGAGATTTTACTGACTTGAGTACAAAAGTAATACTTAGCACTTTGAAGTATATCTCTAAGTTAAGCTTCCTTTCTGAGTTTCTTCCTTTTAAAGGAAACTGTGAAATATAATTTAAGAAACTGAGTAAATGACAGAGTGTCAAAGCAAGACTTTTAAGAAGTTACGCAAAATGTAAATTTTAAAATTCAGCGGTTACGTATATTTTTTAAAATACATGTGAGCACAAAAATTAATTTCCTTAACGTGTGCAAGTACACTTCTAATGCATCGAAGAACCAAAACATTTAAACATTGAGACCACCGTGTCTTTACGCAAATCGAATCAGCTGCAGGTAAAGAACGGTGAATGTGAATGTCATGAGAAGGTGTAAATAACACCTGATAGTAAGCTCTGTTAATCAGTGTCATTCTTGTTTTTCAGATGGGAAAGACAGCAGACCTAAACGAATTTGTCAACGGCCGAACTGTTACCTCCAGAAAACCGGTCAGATCGTTTCCTATACGGAAAGGTTTGTGGTGTGTTCACGGTCACCAGTTATAAGTACCTTCAAAAAAGAGGGGGGGGAAACCACGAGCCGCCGACAAGGTGTGGCAGCCGCAGCTCATCGATGCTGAGGAGAACGAAGACTATCCCGTATGGTAAGAGCCAAGAGAAGGAGTACTGCGGCACAACTTGTTGGAAATTTGAACGCTGGTAACAGGAGTAATATATCACAACACACATTAATCGAACCCTTCTGAAAATGGGGCCCCGCAGCCACAAGCCACTCGGAGTGCTCATGCTAACTTCAGTTCACCATCGAAAGCGCCCACGATGCCCACGCGAGCATCAAAAGGGCACGTTGAATGATTACAAGAAGATAGTCTGGTCATGCTAATTTCAGTTCACCATCTCATGCTAACTTCAGTTTACCATCGAAAGCGCCCACGATGCCCACGCGAGCATCAAAAGGCCACGTTGAATGATTACAAGAAGATGGTCTGGTCCGACGAATCTTGTTTCCTGTCCACAATGTGGACTTCTAGGTACGTGTGCGTCATTTGATTGGGGAAGTGTTGGCACCAGGATTAACCGTGGGACGAAACACGCCGGTGGTGCATGAATGACTCGACCCAGGGGCTTCCAGCCCCTGGGTCGAGTCATTCATGCGCAGGAAACTATGACTTCTGCCACGTACCAAAACATCATTGCAGAACAGGTATATTCTTTCATGGCAATAGCATCCCCTCTTATAGTGCCTTGTTTCAGCAGATAACGCACCATTTTTTTCTTTGGGAGTTTAACGACCACCGTGAGCAACTCAGTGAGCTATAAGCAAGCTCCCGTGCCTAATTTAGGACCAATGGATCCAGGGAAGGGAGAGAGCCGGTGCCGTAAGACATATACAGCATCCATGCCTCACCGGGATTCGAACCCGCACCCGTCACGGACGAATAATCAGAAGCCAACGCTTAGATCACTGCGCCACCGGGACGGTATTTTTTCAAATCCTTAAACACTTTGAGTTGGCTTTTTATTGCATTGGTATTTCGGTTAACTCTTATTGAAATTTATCAGGAAATTCCATGAACATAACTTTATTGTGAAAGACTACGTTTGCCGATGCGCAAGTGTCATGAGGATGCTGGGTTTATGAGGAGAAAAGAGGGAAAAAATCCTGGAATGTCGTTCAAAGAGATTTTTCAACCGAACAATTCTTTTTGAGAAATTTTTCGGTTCATGCCGGTAACAAGTTTATTGAAATGGTGGACATGAGTGCTGATTTTGGAATACAAAAATTTTGAGTCGCTTTAAAGGTGTAAATAGCTCTTAAGAAAAAATCTGGCTTTTTTCGGTGTTTAACTACCACCATCAGCAACACTGAGGGGTACAGGAAGTCGCTCGCCGCTAATTTGAGGCCATTTATTCCGGGGATTATTACAGAGACAGAACAATTGCATTGACATTCCACCCATGTCTCATCCGCTACCCCTTGCCTAGGCACATTTCAGAAGACTGTCTAGAATCCCCTGCCGGTCTAAGCGATGGCCTCTGATTATTCGTCCGAAAGGGGCCCGAGTTCAATTCCCGTGATACATGGATGACGTGTTTGTCCTACGACACTGGCTCTCTTCCTTCCCTGGAACCAGTGACCCTAAATTAGGGACCGGCGGCTGCTTTTAGCCCACTGAGTTGCTCACTGCTCACGGTGGTCGTTAAACCTCCAATCACAAAAAAAAAAAAAAAAAAAAAAAAGAATCCCGCTCCTTTGATCACTCCCTTACCAGTGTGCCAAAGCGCTTTTGGCCGAATATAAGAAGAACTGTCTACTAAGAGCTATCTATGTAAAATACAAGCTCTCAACGCAAGGAAGTTTTATTTGCCCAAAATTTTTCTTTTCAGTATTGGGGATGTCGGCATTTAACATCTCCGAAAATAAAATGAAAGACCAATATCTCTTTATGACAGAAGTTTCATTATGCTTATTTTCCATAATTTTTCGTCATGCGCCTATGGTACCCTTTTACATTATTATTGAAACAACTGTTTCTGATGGTTGTAAAATCGAGTTGCGTAAATAATTCGATTTAACAAGCCAGCAGAAACAGTGTTGCTAGGCCCGCAATCAAGCTAGCAGTGGCCCAGCACTATGTTGCCATTGCCCAACCGTCAATAAAATGTCCTGGCGGCCAACACATAGGCCAGCAGCTGGCCAACAGTTGGCACCCCATCACTTGTTATATGCCACAACAGGGTCATCAGTTATCCATCACAGGCAGTGGTTGCCACAAGCGGCCCTTAAGCGGTCCTGCAAGCACGTGCCATAAATGACGGCTAGCATATTGTAGTCCCCTAGTTTCCCGGCAGTGGCAGTCGGCAATCACGTGACATAACTGATGGCTTGCCGAATCTTCCCGCCAATTTCGCAGTAGTAGCCATTTAAAAAAACATAACTTCTGTTTCCCAAAGGCATGACTATCTCCCCCTACCCTGCCTTAAGAAACTTCGGCATTGCGGAACATCGCCGTGAAAAGTTTCTCAATAGGTCCGTTTGGATTTGGCTGGAAACGAATAAACGATTCTCCGCTTGTGGAGCTGGTGCTCTAGCAACTAGACCAGTTTGCCAAGTACGAGGCTGTGCTTGAAGTTGAGCCTCTTTCCTGCGCTATGTGAGACGAACGGTTCTCTTTAATTTTACAATATTGCCAGGTATTTTTCATAAATGTCCGTTTCATATAATTTATAAATTTATTTTTCAACGTAACGATTGTTTTTATTTACCTTACGGGAACTTTACTCATTTTCAACAAGTGTACCAACTTAAAGGCACTTTCCAAAGTTTTGTGCTGTCCTTGTGGTCTTCAAAGGCGATTGTTTAATTAATATATTTACCCGTTCACGTCACATTCTGTTACGTTTTTAACATTGTATCTTTACATTCCGCGGTACGAAACTACATTTGTAAAGAGGAATAATATTTTATTTTACTTGATATTATTTTTAGCAGTGAATTCCTTCAGTCTTGTGTTTTCAACACATTATATCCACATAGAGGTTTTTTTTTTCTTTTTAATAAATGATAAATGTTGTACGCGCATAATTCTTATTTTTTAACAACATAACGTTTTTTTAATGTTTTTCCACGACCTTTGTTTGCAGCGGTTTAGTATGTTAAAACGAAAGATTACACAGAAATTATTTCTTGTTATGCCTGTCCGATAAAGGATATCAAAAAACGATATACAAGCATTCGACAAGGTCTTCATCAGAGGGTGCAACGTGGAATGGGACTCATATTTGCTATTTTGAAGTTTCTCTGAAGATTATGGAGGTTTCTTTAGATGACGTTTTCCAGAAATTTTTGAGGGAATACAATGTTGATAAAAAATGGCTTCATTTCTGGTTATTTCGAATCGGAGGAAGAGTACGGAAAACTGCTGAAAGACTTGATTCTACTAGAGTACTCGTACTCTATCCGCTGCAGCAAATATTTCCGTTTTCGGAAATGTTTAAGTAACGAGACGAAGCCTAAACATCGCAAATTAATTTTTAACGTGTTATTACGGATTTTTATAATACAGTAAGTAATTACTCACCTCAATAATCATGCTAACAATTGCGTTACAGCTGGGAACGGTTTTAGATCATCTCATGCGACGACATCTACTTGTCAATCGAAACTCGAATAACTGAAATTATTTAATCCATCAGGAGTTTTACGTTCCCAGAATAAAGTTTCACACCTTTTCAATTGGCTCCGGTTTTCATCAACTTTGATCAAAATATGAAGAAAAAGTATTACAGTTTTTGATCTTAATAAAATATTATTTTAAAAATTATTTGCTTCAGTTTTAGTGGAATTACCAATATCTATGTAATTTACAATCAGGGGCGGATTTAGGGGTAGCGCAAGTCAGTCGCAATTGCGTTGTACCCCGAGTCCCGGAGTGCCCCGATTCATTGTGAAAAGAGAAGTAAAGGAAGGAGGAAACAAAGAAAAGAAAAAAAAAAGAGGGAAAAACTTATGTTGTGTGTGATGAATTTAATATTTTGCGGATTCAAAGAAAAGCAGTCGCGGTTCAAACTTTATATAGTGCAGCTTGTCGTATGTTCTCTACTTAAGAAAACAGGCCTATACATGTTCAATGAATTCATAGTATCCTACTGATATAGCCAGTGGCGGATTTATGCTATAGGGGACGCGTCTCACTGAACCTTATGGGGGCCCCTCGTTTTGAGACACACGTCCGTGTTCTGGTTATATTTACTACAATTTTTAAATGGACTACAATCAATTTCATCATCATCAAATAATTCTATTATTATCTTTTATTGCAACGAAGAGAAACACTATTTCATTTACTTACAAACATAGCATCATGTTTATAAGAAATTCCTCGTGGCTTTAATTGCAGCAAAAGTGTCTGTGACTTCGTCATAATTGACATGATTCAGCTCATTACTCTCTATGTACAATATTTAAAAACTATTCAAGTGCTTTTGAGAAAGTGTTGATCGTAGATAGTTTTTAACTCTTTTAAGAGCACTAAATGATCTTTCACCACTTGCATTAGATATTGGTAAAGTAAGGAACATTTTAAGAATGGTTTCCACATTTGGAAATGTCTCTTTCAAACCGTCACTGTCCACAAGCAGTTTATAGCAATCTTTCGGCCGGTCTGAGGATTGATCTTGTTCCACGAAATCCACAAAACGACGGAAGTGCTGCAGTTCATCACAAAACAGTTTTCCATTTACGTCATTTAAATATACCTCGGAAATATTGCTGAGGTCACATTTTGTAGAATGGGCATTTCCAATATCCAAGCAGCAGTGACAAAACAACTTGCGGACAGTCTCAGAACTGTTTCCAGGATCTTCAAAAACACTGGAAACTTTGTGTTGATTCAGAAGGGCGGTATTTTGAAGGTGACCAGCATTAATTGTGAGTATGGAACTTTTTCATATTCTTTATTGCGTCAGTCCAGGAATTTTTCGGGCATAGGCTGTAAACTGATGCAGATCATACATTTAAACCAGCTTTACAGGTGATAAAGGGTTTTTCGAAAAATAGGTTCCATTTAAACGGTTGCTAAAGTTATTGATTGTAGCTGACACATGAATCCCATGTTTGCGTACTTATTGCAGCTTTTGTGCGCCAGAATTCGTTCAAACAAAGTGCGTTCACCAGTTCTTGGGATTACCGTCATATTTGTACTTTTAAAACACTGTAGTTAATTAACCAATTTACTTGGCATCCTAAATAGGCAGCTTTCATTCTTTAACCAAAGAAAAAGGAAGCCATATACCGAAGAGCCAAAACATTATGATCACCTGCCTTTCATGATGTTGGTCCTCCATGTTCCGCCAAAACAGCTCTCACCTGCCAAGGCATAAAAGCTACAAGATTTCTAAAGGTGTCTTGTGGTACCTGGTTATCAGCGGATCCTTTAGCTCTTGTAAGTTAGGTGGTTGAGCCGCCGCAGATCGGATTTGCTGTCCCAACACAAACCACAGATGCTCGCTTGGATTGATGTCTGGGGAATTTGGAATACCTGGAAGTCTTCCTCATGTTCCGCGAACCATTATCGAACAATCCGGGTAGATCGGATTTGCTGTTCCAACACAAACCACAGATGCTCGATTGGATTGATGTCTGTGGAATTTGGAATACCTGGAAGTCTTTTTCCTGTTCTGCGAATCATTCTCGAACAATCCAAGCAGTCTGGTATGGCGCATTATCCTTTTGAAGAAATGCACTAGTACAAGGGTACACCGTTGCCATGAAATGATGTACCTGGTCTGCAGTAATTTTTAGGTAGGTGGAAGACGTCTTAGTTTGCTGCGTATGAATGACTAGAGTCAGAAGTACCCGGCAGATAATTGCCTAAAGCATTACACGTTTTCCAGCGGTTTGTTTTCGTTCCACGATACATCCTGGTGCAACGCTTCCCCAATGACGTGCACGTACCCGGCCGCCCACATTGTGCAAGAGAAAATGAGATTCAACAGACTAGACGACCTTGTTCCAGTCATTCAAGGTCCAGTTTTGATACTCACTTGCCCATTGCATGCACTTTCGATGGCGAACCGAGATTATCATGGGTACTCGGAGTGGCCTGCGGCTACTCAGCCCCATTTTCATTTGGATTCGATGTGCTGTGTTTGTGACACATTACTCCCGTTTCCAGTATTCAAATTACCGGCTAGTTGCGCCACAGTATTCCTTCTGTTGGCTTGTACCACACGGGTTAGCCTTCGTTCACCTCTAGCATCGATGAGCCGTGATGGACCCACACCTTTCCGGCGATTCGTAGTTTTCTCTCCTCAGACCACTTTTTTTAGGGTACTAACCATGGCTGACCGTAAGCAACAGCACAAGCCTTGCCGTCTCGGAAATGCTCTGACTCCAGCTTTTGGGCATTTTAATTTGGTCTCTGTCAAACTCGCTGAAGTCCGCTGCCTTTCTCATCTGAAGGTCACGATTAATAGAACTCAGTATCAGGTGATGTTCCTTTTCATGACTTCATACGCGCCGTCGTTTAGCTGAAGTTACTGCGATTTGCATGAACACGCGCTGGTAATTATGTTTCGGCTCTTCGGTGACTACCCAGTGCGTTTTGACTGGATATTATAAAACAGCAAGTAGATGAGTGAGGTTGGAAAGATGCACTGAAAAATACAATAGTTAATGTGCAGTCGGTGTTCAGAAGTTTTTGTTAGAGAGGAGGCAATTATTACCATTAGCAACGGTTAACATTCGGAAATCGGAGTTACGAGAAGCGTTTTGGCCTACATACATGAAACATAATTCACAATGTCGAGCTGAATTGCAACTATGGATAGAGTTTTGTGACGTAGTAGCTTATAATCTGTGGCAAGGTGTGCGTAATTAATTTCTGGAATATCAAACTATTTTAGTCTTTATTTTTCGTTTTTTACTTCCTCCTCTTCCAGTTTTGCTGGGTTAGTTATTTCACAGACGATGTGTCACAGCTTATTTTTCCGATTTCCTAGCAACGAAAAATACCTGTGCAGTGCGAGGGATTTCCATTTGACCAGAGGAACAGAATTTTTCCACAGCTCTCTGCATATTGTCAATATGTAGAAGAGTTTTTTTCCTCTTTTGGAGCTAGGTGCGTTACTTTTTTGTGATGTTTGAGCATTTTAATGAATGCCACCTACCCCTCTAAGGTATTTGCTAAAGATATTTCTTTTGATTGGACGTTACCAGATGTCGCCACAAGCAACAGTAATTAGGCGCGAGCATTTTATTTTATTTTCCAGATCACTGGAATTTCTTAAAAAACAAAGAGCTTTTAATGCGAGATATCAAGAGAAGTTCTTTAAAGTTGGAAGCACCTGTAATATTCGCTTCCTTTCAGCAGAGTTCTGTCATATATATGTATATATATATATATATATATTTGAGTGCAAACTAAAAACCATCTTTAGACAGATACAAAATGCTTGGTTTATAGGGAATGGCGAACAAGTCCTGGAAATGGTGAAATCTAATAAAAAAGGACAGTTCACGCACATTGCAACCTATGATTTCAAAAATTTATTTACTAATATAGACTTGCACGATTTGCACAAGGTATGTGACTGGTTATATGAGAAATTCGAAGACAAATCAGATATGTCACATGCCAATTGGAGATACATGGTAAGCCTATGTCTCGACAATAGTTATCTGAGAGTTGGTGGTCACATATACCAACAAATTAATGGAATACCCATAGGATCTAAGTATTCCAGTGTGCTTGCAAACCTGTATTTGCATTATTATGAACAGAAATATGTCACAGAAAATAAAGACCTTACAGGTGTCGTGCTACGCTACATTGACGACGTCATTGCCTTTAATTGGGAAACCTTTTCTAATTTATATGATAAGAGAAGAAATTATATGTTTCATATCAATTATTACGTAAACTGGCATTCTAGTGTATCCAGGTCAATTTACAGAAATCTTGTCATATCGAGGATTCATAGGCTGTTTGAGATTTGCAATACAGTAGATGTACTAATTAAATAACTCATACAGTTGTGGAACATCTTGAAGGAAAATGAATACCTACTGCAATATGTAAAAACAATATTTTCACAGCTATTGCACCACTCCAAAGCTCAGAATTTTTATAAGGCATACAACATGTCCCCATACAAATTTAATTGTACTAACCATGGCCCTACAATACTAAATGGTTAGTTCTTTAAGTGCCACTCGATGGGCCTCTTGTGGCTGAAGACTAAGTTAACATCTATCTATCTATAAACTTTCTCGTCATTCACTATATACCTCACTGCAACCGCGGCGTTATGCGTCATTCTTCCGCTGTATATTTGTCACATGGTTGGTCATTTGGATTTTTATCATAGGTTGTTGAGTTATCCGGAGGTGGAGGTCTGTCCGATGCTTCGTAGTGTGTCTCTGGATTGCTACCTTTTTTTACTTATTTGTTTTGTATTTTTTGTTTTTTTGTCTTACCTGGGTTTATCGTTATTTCCATTTATGGCCTAGGGGACCCACACAGCAGGTATTGACCTTGTCTGCCTTTGCTGTCGTTTTGAAAGGCCATATATTTAGCTGGGGTCTTCCTGATGATGACAGCTGAAAATTCGAGATGATTTGTTATTTTTGATATTTTTGATACTTTTTCTTGGGCTAGTTATTTACTTTGGCTGTTGCGTTTCATTTGATGAGGTAAGTGAGTTGAGTGTGTATGTAAGTCATAAAAGCTGTCTACGTACGATAAAAAACATTATCCTTGCTGATACTATAGACTAATTTAAAAAAACTTTATTCACAAGTAAAAGCAAGTTAAAAGCGAGATCTTTCGGGATCCCTAGATCCCATCTTCAGGCTTAAGGCCATAAAGAACAACAAGTGGTCCACTTATATACGATCAGGTTTGACCCATGATGCAATGCAGTGGGCGTTGACATCGGTCAACATAGCAAATCAAAAAACAATCAATAGTTCGAAGATATGTAAGGTAATACAATATTGTTCGTAGTGGTTCCGAGCATGTCGATGGGGATTAGTTTTTTCCATATGTGAGGAAGGAATGACGGAAGTTCTGAGTTACAGCATAAAGGCCCATATGAATGGATATATAAGCTCTCGGAGAGGAAAACATTTCCCCTTGTTACTTTAGAGTTCAAAACCACTGCGTTCTTCCAGTCAGGTATTTTTCCCTCTTGGTTCACAGTTTCAGTTAGTGCTGTGTTGGTGGAGCCTGACCTCAAGTAATATTGGTGTTCCGATAATCGTACTTTTAAGGTCCTGAGAGTCGAACCTATATAATATTTCACATCCTCTGGATTATTAGGGTTGACCAAAGGTATGCGGTATACACCGGGTCTAGATAGATCGGGAATCACGTCACGATCAGTTCTGATAATAGAAAATATGTTACGAGTCGAGACTCCAAAACCAAGTCCATATTTCTTGCATGTTTTTCTAAGGATAGTCACAAGTGGTTGAGAAAACTCAGTCTTGCCTATATACCGTAAAGTTGTTTTTGGAGGACAATGAACTTAAGTACATTCGGACTATGGCCCGATCCTTTGGGTACCCGGATTCGTACTTCGGACGCTTCATGGATATAGTTCAACGTACTCGATCCACTACCCTAACTACTCCAAAAACAACTTTACGGTATATAGGCAAGACTGAGTTTTCTCAACCACTTGTGACTATCCTTAGAAAAACATGCAAGAAATATGGACTTGGTTTTGGAGTCTCGACTCGTAACATCTTTTCTATTATCAGAACTGATCGTGACGTGATTCCCGATCTATCTAGACCCGGTGTATACCGCATACCTTTGGTCAATCCTAATAATCCAAAGGATGTGAAATATTATATAGGTTCGACTCTCAGGACCTTAAAAGTACGATTATCGGAACACCAATATTACTTGAGGTCAGGCTCCACCAACACAGCACTAACTGAAACTGTGAACCAAGAGGGGAAAATACCTGACTGGAAGAACGCAGTGGTTTTGAACTCTAAAGTAACAAGGGGAAATGTTTTCCTCTCCGAGAGCTTATATATCCATTCATATGGGCCTTTATGCTGTAACTCAGAACTTCCGTCATTCATTCCTCACATATGGAAAAAACTAATCCCCATCGACATGCTCGGAACCACTACGAACAATATTGTTTTACCTTACACATCTTCGAACTATTGATTGTTTTTTGATTTGCTATGTTGACCGATGTCAACGCCCACTGCGTTGCATCATGGGTCAAACCTGATCGTATATAAGTGGACCACTTGTTGTTCTTTATGGCCTTAAGCCTGAAGATGGGATCTAGGGATCCCGAAAGATCTCGCTTTTAAGTTGCTTTTACTTGTGAATAAAGTTTTTTTAAATTAGTCTATAGTATCAGCAGGGATAATGTTTTTTATCGTACGTAGACAGCTTTTATGACTTACATGTTCCTTTCGTGCGAAACACAGTTTTTATCGGTGAGTTGAGTGTTTTTGGATTTGTGATTTTTATGTATTTTATATCGTATATATATATATATATATATACAGTACATACAATATCTACCAAAAAGTAATTGGACACCCCTGCAATCGACGATATCTGCGGTCCTGATACACGTCACGGCCGCCGCTGTTAAATATCGTGTGGGAAACAACAACGCAACCAGTAGCATGCAAGATGCCACGCGGTTCGGAGCTCTCTGATTTCGAGAAAGGTGTAATCGTCGGGTATCACAGAAATGGCCGATCCATACGTGTTATATCCAGCGAGTTGAAGTACCCAAAATCGACAGTGGTTTACGTAATTGGCAAGTGGAAGATGAGAGGTGACTGTCGGAATGTGCCCCGACCCGGCAGACCTATAAAACTGGGAGTTAGAGACCGACGGGTGCTGGCCAGAGAAATTCAGAAGAACAGAACCAAATCGATGGGCCACATCCGCGATGAGTTTCAACAGGTATCCGGGAGTGTTTTTCGATGAATACCATCCGTAAGGAATCCCATCTGCTCGGTTATCATGGAAGTGCTGCCGCCCACAAGCCTTTGATCACCAAGTCCAATAGCGCTGCTCGGCTAACGTGGTGCAAAGAACGTCGACAGTGGACCGTTGAACAGTGGAAACAAGTTCTCTGGAGCGACGAATCAAGGTTCACCCTCTACCGTTTGGATGGCAGGGTCTGGGTTTGGTGTCTGCCTGGAGAACGCCTCCTGCTGGAATGTATTTTGCCAACTGTGAAGTTTGGCGGCGGTTGAATTATGCTATGGGGGTGTTTCTCCTGGTATAGCACGGGACCCTTGGTCGCAATTCCTAGTAGACTCAACGCCGAGACCTACTGCACCATTTTGGATGATCATACGCTTTCTACGTTGTGGCAGTTTTACGGGGTGGACCCATGTTACTTTCAGGATGACAATGCCACCTGTCATGTTGCAAGGTCCACCATGGCTTGGTATGGTGACAATGGGGTTATTCGAATGGACTGGCATGCGCAGAGCCCGGACCTTAACCCTGTCGAGCACCTCTGGGACCAATTGGAGCGTAGACTTCATGACAAGACAAATCTGCATCTCGAGCAAATCTGCGAAAAGACAAATCTGCATCTCGAGCTAGTACAAGGGCAAAAGTCAGTTATTTCTTTACCAAGGAAGTAATGGGGGAAGTGGAAAAGAATCTTGCTGCAGAGGAAGCAACTTTCCCGTATCACACGTGTTTCCACAACCAGAGTTTTCGATCAATGGGTTGTACATCTAAAATAATACGCACGTTATATGATATTAAATTTACGTGTGGGCAAACAAAAGCACAAACGTTTTTTGTAAATGTCTTGGCTCCATTTGCAATCAAGAAATTAAAACTAGAAATGGTTCTAGCAAATTATATATCTATCTTGATTGACGCTTCAAACCATGGTGCTTCAAAATTAGTGCCATTGATAGTTAGATATTTCATTCCAGAAAAAAATGTTAAAACCATGACACGATTCTTAAAAACAAACAATTGTTATGTGGAATTCATTCTTCAGAAAATTACTGCAAGAGTGAGCAAGACTGATTGAATGATTAATAAGAATAGTTAGAATTATTTTGTAAGACTGGCATGTGTGATGGATGCGCTTTCACCCTCAGTCTTAGTCTTATGTGTCCCGTATTTTTTTCCAATGTATCTGGAATCCCTAATCAAGTATTCATCTACCACCAATACTAACTAACACAGCGCAAAATAAAAGTAGCCCTGACCAAAAAAAAAAAAAAACAAAAAAAAACTAACTAACCCTTTCAAAAACAACGGGAAAATGAAAGGGACATTAGAATACATGGGTAAAAAAAATTAGACATAAATTACCCAAAGACCTTAAATTTAGTAAAACAATACCCTTTTTCCCTCTAAATTCTTTGGGATGCCGACATTTCCAGATGACAATGCCTCCCACTTGGAGTTTGAATAAAGTGTAAGTTATTTTATCATAGCGGTACTTCACCAGCTCATAATCTGTTGTCTAAAAAGGAAAGCCGTAGCATTCCATGGGCATCATAAACCTTGCGGCAGATAAAATTCACAATTTTTTTTTATCACGGGCCCCTTAAAAAAACGTGCACATCTTCGGACATTCTAAAATTTGTTGGGGGGAAAAATAATGTAAACCTAAACCCCTGCGATGCTCAAGTCAAAAACTACTCAGCTGATAATGGTGGCTGTCTAGTTTATTTTTGTAGGGGATTTACACTCTGATTTTTGTTATTGCATATGTGCAACACTATTGCTGGTACTTACTTATTATTGTTATAATTACAATTTTTTTTTTCGTGATTTTTTGAAGTTCGGACTACTTTTTCTTGCCGTTCTCTGCAGATCTGGGGCCATGCACTGTTACACGTGAAACTACAGATCCCACTAACCATGACTTGCAAGCTCTGAGGCTTCATTGAATGCCAGACGTTATTTGCAATGGCATGGCTATTGCTTCGACTTCGCGCACCTCTGCTGTTGCGAGAAATTTATGAATAAAACAAAACGTGGATAAAGTTATTTTCAGAAATTCGAGCCCATAAAAAAAACTGTTTTAGGTGGAAAGAACAGCGGAAATGTTGTAACTTAGAAAAGGGGTCAAAAAAGAAGATGGCGTCGTACACACCATGATCAAAGGTAATAAGAAACTGAATTACGTTAACCCATTTCTGTTCTGTCAACGTTTTCACTTATTAGCTTTATTTTTTTTTACAAAATGTTTACAGTTTCCGCCATTTTCTTTTCTGACCCTCTCGCCCTCCCAAGTTACAACATTTTTGCTTTTCTTTCTTCCTAAAACCACTTTTCCCTTGCCTAGCACTTATAAAATCAACTGGTAAATCTCCGAAAGCCTCCAACAACATGATTCTCGTGAAATTTTTCCACAAAAAGTACACGCGCTGTTGTATTTCTCAAAGATTTAGCCCGTTTTGCCCACGGAGCAAAAATATTACGTCAAAAATTATAAACTTTATAATACTCAACTGCGGAGTATTTCGTCCTCCGCCGCCATAGCTTCCGTTAGAGCATGCAAGCCTACAGCGTCTGCAAAAAATTGCTCATGGTTAACTTGGAAGAACGTTGCTGGGAAAACTGCACTCAAGGATTCCTCCTTGTTGACATCGATGTTTATTTAAAACTTAATAGTATAACTTGCACTCTTGACAACTAGCCACAATTCTTCAAAACAACGAAAAAAAACTTCCTTCAGCGAATGAACTGAGAAAAGTCCCCATATTTAAACAAGCCATGTATAGTGATTTCTCGCGTAACATGAGATTTATGGCATTGCTCCTACGCAATCCCGCAAACATCAACTAACTTCACTCAGTACACACACGGAGCATATGTATTTCTGCGCTCTAATTGAAGCTACGGTGGCGGCGGAGGACGAAATAGTCCGCAGTTGAGTATTATAAAGTTTATAATTTTTGAAGTAATATTTTCGCTCTGTGGGCAAAATCTTGGCAAATCTCCGGAAGACTCACCACCTGAGCCTCGTAAAAATTTTCCGGAGAAAGTACATGCACTGTTGCATTTCTCAAAGATTTAGTCCGTTTTGCCCACGAAGCAAAAAAAGCAAAAAATATTACGTTAAAAATGATAAATTTTATAATACTGAACTGCAAACTACTTAATCCTCCGCCGCTGTAGCTTCCATTAGAGCGCGGAAATACATATGCTCCGTGTGTGTACTGAGTGAAGTTAGTTTATGTTTGCGGGATTGCGTAGCAGCAATGCCATAAATCTCGTGTTACTCGCGAAATCACGATACATGCCACGTTTAATACGTGAATTAATGCATTTTCACTTGTAATGTTTAACTACGGAAACTTTTCTCCGTCTGTTTTCTGAAGGAAGTTCTTTTTCGTTGTTTTGAAGAATTATGGCTAGTTGTCATAAGTGCAAGTTATGCTGTTAAGTTTTAAATAAGCATCGATGTCAGCAAAGAGGAATCATTGAGTGCCGTTTTCTTAGCAAGACTCCTCTAAGTTAACCGTGAGAAATTTTTCGCTGACGCATGCAGAGTGCAGATGCTGTAGGCTTGCGCGCTGTGATGAAAGCTATGGCGGCGGAGGACGAAATAGTCCGCAGTTGAGTATTATAAAGTTTATAATTTTTGACATATTTTTGCTTCGCGGGCAAAACCTTTGAGAAATACCACAGTGCATATACTTTCTCTGGAAAAATTTCACGAGCATCAGGTGGTGGGAGTCTTCCGGAGATTTACCAAAATCTTTGAGAAATATAACAGGGCATGTACTTTTTGTGGAAATATTTTGCGAGTATAAGGTGGTGGGAGTCTTTCAGAGATTTACCGATTAACTTTATCGATGTTTTCCATTTGTTACTAAATTTCCCAGAAAGAAATCGCATTAAAATAGGCCTTCAAAAGTAAGCTAGACAATTAGCAATGCTGATAATATCCGATTCAAGCAATGGCATGATGAAGACCTATACAATGTAATATTCCAAGCTTATAGCATTTTAAAGGATAGTAATCAAGCAGGTTACGTATACTGACACAAGTTATTTTAGGCACCTCGTCTGTGATATCTACAGCATGCATACCTAAGTGGCCTAATTTGATTGACTGAAAAGATTCAACTACAAAATATACTTCAGAGTTATCCTTAACAAGTATCATTAAAATTCTACCAAACATTATACCATGATCAGTCACATGTAGGGGCACAAAATGTCCTTTCTTATATACAGTGCCATGAATTGTGACATGGTATGAAAACACTGTATTATTTGAATTTATAATATCTTTGGAGAACAAATAAATTCAACTATGGAACGTAACATCAGACATGCTTCCCAAACATCATCATCATAATCATTTACCAATAAGGACAGGCAGTAGCCTTAGTAAACACCAATTCTGAGCTGCATTACCACTCATTCTATCACTTTTGGGATTTATTTCATTGGGTTTATTACGGGAATCTGTACCACCATATTTAAAGCTAGCCAGTTTCCGATTCAATGTGTCATATGTAAACCACCTTTTAGTTTTAACAAAATAATTTATAAATAAAATTATATCGTATGATACAATGCCTTCAAATAAATCATGACTCAAACAAGGTGGCAAACCTGGCTGGCATACATGAAAATATTTCAGTTCATTAAATGGCGAGTTGCGTTAAATGCCTTCACTACTTTGTAAATTGCTACTAATTTTTCTAACACTCTCTTCATAATTTTGTGGGGTACGAACAGCTCCTACAGAAGAAGGTTGCACTTGAAACACATCACGTGTTGTTAGACAGTACCTGCAGAAATACTCACAACAAAAGTTCTCCATAAAACCGCCAATAGAGTGAGAACCCAAGTTATCACCAACAATAGAACAGACTGTACCCTTCACATTGCTGTTGTTGATCAAAATACCATTTACTTCCAGTTCTTTGAGATCATTAATTAATGGAGAAAAAACTTTGTCCTGACCAAACTGCTTTAAATCAATTTCCCGGCAGAGAATAGCTAACTGGATCTGGTTTACATTTGATCGAAAAGCAACAGGTAAATTGGCCAAAGTGAAGTAAACACCAATAAATTTATGCTTTTTTTTTGCAGAACCCAGTGGATTAACAACTTCAAATGCATCTTGGAAAATAATTATTTGTAGGGAATTACAATGATTCTTAAACAGGTGATTTTGTTTAAAACATTTTCCATCATGAATATCACAGAGAACATCAGATTCACTGTTTCTTCAAGCATACGGTTCATATGTTTAACAACTGATGGGTGCTTATACATGCTTTTTATAGTCTCAACTATGGGAATATACTGAGAATAACAATCCCTTTTATTAATATTTTCCCCAAGAAAAACATCTACAGGAGACACATAATTGAACTGAATTTTAAAGAAAGCTTTTCTAGCATGATCTGTTTTAAAAAACTCTGTATTACATTCATGCCAAAGATTTGTGCTTTTCACCTCACTGACAACATCATTCATTTGTTCATTTGTAATGGGCAGCTGCGCCAGTTTTGCAGACAGATTTTCACATAAAATATCAAAATTCAAATGACTCAATTCTGAAATTCCATTACTAATATCCTGAATAGTTGTAGACGGCAGAAGGTTTTTTGCCTGCAATTTAAGATAAAACAAAGCAAGATTATTTTTGAATTTGTGTTTTGACGTTTCAAGACATACACTGACCACTGAGTGCTCCTGAACTACACCTTCATCACTCAAAATAGTTTCAACACCTGTATTACTAGGTTAATTGTTTCCTTGACAGTTCTGACCAATTTTATGTATTTGTTTGAGATGGCTAGTAAATAATATCTTTCTTATAAATGAGAATCCGCAGTTCTGAAAAGGACAGTTCATTTTAATTCCTGAATCTATATGGCCCTTGATATGACCAAGCAGACAAGTTAGGTCCGAAATTACAATATGTCTACAAAACTCGAGGAGACAAGTTAACGTTACGTCTTCCTTGCCTATAGGTTTTGTAGCACTTTTTAAAAATGAATGATCTCTATACACATGAGATTTAAATGAATTATATTTTCTGAATCTTCGGTTGCACAATTCAACCCCACATGGAAATTCCACGTTATGAACATTTCGGTGCTCTTTCCAGTGATTAACATACCCTTTAGCACAGGAGGAGGAATAAGAACATATTTCACACTTATACATGATTTAAGTTTGTAATTTATAAATGGCGAGAAAACATAAATGAATAATAAATATGTGCCACCAATGTAACAGAATATTTAAACTTACAAATACCTCTTTATCCGTACTTGAATTACGTCAGTCGTCAACGAAGTGTTGATTGCTGAATCAAAATACGAACAAAATATAAGTTACAGCACGTGAGTTCAACCTTGGTAAACACTAGTGATTTTTAGTGAAGCGAAGATGGAAGGAGAGGAGCATGCGCAGTTCTGGGAAATGCCGCCAAATGTTGTTGCCACATCGGTAGTTGTGAATTTTACAGTTGGAAACAGTGGTAGGTGCATACGGCATATTACCGTAGCGTTTTAACAGTTATTTGCTGTAAAAACAACTATTTTTTACAGTGTAGTCTATACCGCTAATCTACCCCGACGGATCAATGAAAGAATATGTGGGCATGACAAAGCGCTCCTTCAAGGTAAGATTAGCGGAGCACAAGAGAGATGTTGCAGCGGGAGGAGTAAACACAGCACTTGCGAAGGAAGTAGCAACACATTCAGCCACTCCACAATAGGGCGACATGAAGAAAATCGCCTCCTACACGAACGCCAAGGCCACTGCTATAAGGAAATCCATTGAAATTATTGCCAACCCGTTCGCGTGCGACGATGAAATTTCTTTTGATTTACCTTTTACATGGCACATGTTTCTGCGAACAGCACACGCCTAGCACATGCCTTTCACCCGCCTGCACGAGGTTTTTACGTTTATATTATTGTTATCTTGCATTTAAATTCTTGTAAATTCTTGTATATATTCTTTAGACGTTATTCCAGCCTGAAGAAGTTACCTGTTAGTAGTGAAAGCTCGCTCGTTTCTTTACCGTATATTACGCCAAAATAATTGGATTTTTACAAGAATCGAACTAACAAGAGTTTAACAATGTCAAACGTATAATGGCCAACTAATGGGGTTCAGAATTTCCAAGATCGTAAGCCATGTGGGGTGTTCAAAGCCAATCGCTGTTAATGCCCTCAAACCCCATAGCAGAAAGCTCCATATTAGTTAGCGACGGATATCGTGGTGCTGCCAATAAATCTGCAGGAGGGGCTCTGGGCAGTACAACAATTGAAGGCGAAATAAAGTAAAATGTTGCACAAGTAAAAACAAAATGAAAAGAGAAAAGGAAATACCACTGTTTCAAATTACTTAAAATGATGTAGGTACTATAGCCATTCTACAGGATCAGGTACACTTAGTTCTGATTATATTTCATTCAACAACTTAAAAGGAGGTCAGTTTTCAACGCGAAACGAAGAATCCGACTCTCCCTTCCTAAAATCCGCTACATATGATCATTTGTTGTCTTAATGAAGGCAATTCAGCTTCAAAATGGAATGGAGATATTTCAATGCGGATACTTTATATCTTCATCATATGGAAATTTAGTTACCGGGGTTTTTATTATTTGAATTAATATTTCAATTTCTCTGCGACAAGTAATGTGTTGTGGGGAATTCAATTAATTTAAATGATAAAAATCTGTGATATAAGGATATTAATTTGTGTTATATGGGCAAATTTTTCCGGAAGGTATTATCATGAATTTTTCATGTTATTTCATTCAAAATTCCTGGTTTTTAGGGAGAAAAATATTTTATTTTAATTCGTAATGTGTTACCAAAAATATAATGCATCATTACCCTTGAAGAATGAACAAATATCATACCCCAATAGTTTTTTGAAAGTGAGAGAAAGTCAGCAGATCTGCGTTCAGGGAAAGAATGTAAAATACGAATAAACATCAAACTGAATTGTAATGTTACACGGAATCAGCACCCAGAAAAAAAACTTATCGGAATGAAAGGCATCAAACAGCAATCATCTGTGAGGACGACGCCTCCTGGAGATACTACTCTAAGCACTATCTTGTGCAATGATCGTGGATCACGACTAATATGAAATATTTTGCCTTGCTTAATTCATTAAATCCGGATCTACGTAGAAACAAATAAACTGAGTATCTCGCCGGCATGAGAAACGGAATGCTCAGAAATATTTCACATTCTCTTTCCGACGTCCATGAAGAAAAGGGCTTTCTGTACTTTCCCCTTTGGCACGCCAAATTATGAGTTACATCATGTCTCTGTCTTCCAAATTTAGCTTCCAAATTTAATAAGCTTAACAGGAAATCGGCTAACTCAGGCGTGTTCACTTACTGTCTTTTAAAAATATAATACTAATTCTCAATTATTACACTAAAATACTGCCCACTAATCATAATATTAGTTTATCACAGATGTCACCAAACCACGACCAGCTGGCCAAAACAATCTTGCCCTCGGGAAGCTCAAAACAGGCACTAGATATGTTGACATGTGTGATAAATTTGTTTTTGTTGTTGAGCACTGTTTCAAAATTATTAATTTGCTGAAAGCTTAGTTTGAAAGATGAATAATAATTTTTACAAACACGAAAACCCATTCCTCCGGTTGCAGAACACATTTAGCTTTACGGTTGATGATGCTGAGTAGAATTTTCAGTTCGAAATGTTAGATTTGCAGTATAATAATAATTTCAAGTCATTGTTGAAAAGCACATATTGAATTTGATTGGGAAAAATTGAAATGCCTTTTAAAAATGTTGAAATAATGAAATCCAACCAAGCTTTATGTTATAAGTGATGTTCAGATGGAATGGACTACGATGTGCAAAACTGAAAACGAATTTGTGGGCAACATATTTCTTTTTTCTCCAAATGAAATGTAATAATTCACAGCACTTTTGTCAATATCAGGCAAGAATTTCATCAACACAATAATACTCCCAATATTTCCTAAGAATTTTATTTTACGACACAACTAGATGCAATATTTTCATTTATTTTCTTATATGGCACCTCATTACTGATCTTTTGATGAAATCTGTGGAGAAAGAAATAAAAGAAAATGTACCAGACGAAATAAAAAGTGCTTTACCTGTTGGAAAATACTGTCAGCGTTATGTAACGCTCTGTATAAGTTTCTGTCCTGTTGACGGATGTTTAAATGGTTACCACAAGACCGACAAACATTTGTCATCCCTATAGCGGCAATTGCGCATTGTTTTGAGCAGGTATTTGCACAAAGGGATTCTGACTGATAATAAACAGAAAGTCGTGTTTGAGTCCTACTGTTAAACATCCAAGAAAGGCTGCAAGCATGTTGAAAAAACATATACATTTATGTTATTTAGTGTTAAAATCCTGCATCACGAAATGTCATTAATTCTGTGACCATATTTTTTAACAGAACACTAAAACATTTTTTTATTTCCCCATTGGACACCAAGATAATGATAGAAATATTGTGTGTGTACAGGTGTACTTCTGGAAAAGCCGTTGTTTACCTTGAGAGCCCAATATGCGTAAAACATTTTGCATTATAAGCTATGTGTGACACAAAATAATTTCTATATTTGATGAGCACATGATAGGCCCAATACGTCATAAGGTAGGTGTTCTTAATAATTCGGTACTTTAGCATTTATGTAACTTCATAATACTCAGAATTTCGTGCTGCATTTTAATGCATCTTATACAATACAGTAGGAGAAAAATGATTAATGTTTTAATAATAAGGCCGATTAATTTTCATTAGGCGAAGTTATAAATGTCTCTCTAATTTTGACAACTGAAGGTTTTGTGGAAACGTGCCCTGACACATAATAGCAATTTCTCTGCTTAATTAGGCAATACAAACTTTTAACATATTTTAATATTTTTCGTGAATTGGAAATTTCGTATTTGTTTTGTGTTTTTTGTCAGCTCTTCACTTCTTTGTGGTTCTTTATTCAAAACATTTTCTAGTCATAAGCAAAAGGAATAAGGTTTGGTACCTGTGCTTCCTATTCCAAATTTTAAAAGGTCTTGAACACTCCTATAAGTGAAATGGTAACTACGCAATTTCGTTCAGGCGTGTTAATTACCCAAGAATATGTTCTCAAAGATTCTGAATCTTTGCGGTTGAGCCCAAACCACTGTTTGAAGCCAGATTGTTTTCTGTTGAATGTATCCAACTGCTTTCTTTTATTGAGATGAGGAAGGAAGATTTAATTTCAATTGTTCTCTTACATGTTTGGGTTAGTTGAATGTTTAACTACAGCCTATTTTATGATATTTTTATCCCTTACAGCACGTTTCTGTTCTGTCAAGTGGTTGGAGAGTTTACTTCGTGTGTGGCAGAGAAATAATGTTTTCAAAAACGTAAGTTATAGTGCAGATTCCAGTCTTGTACTAATCTGGAATGGAATCTCGAATAATGGAAGACTATTTTTTTTAATGTGGAGTAGTTGTTTAATCACAATATACTGTATTTACTCTAAGGACGTATACTTACTCTGAGGTCAGGGTTCTTCATGAAAGTTTTACTGTGTTTTTCTCCAGGATGTCATATAGAGTGTCTAATTGAGAAATTTCTGCGCCATGTTTTTTTTTCGGAAAGCAGATAAAATATCGTACATATACGTAAAGCCTCGGTATCAACTGCATCTACTCTACTGAAGAATCACTCTTGTGTTAAAAGAAAATCCAACATCTTAAATATTTGGAGATAAGACATTTGTTTTTTACAGGTTATATATATTTGGCAATACAGAACAATTGTGATTAGAATCTCAGTGTCATACGCGAAATGTGCATCGGCGTAGCTACTAATCGGCGTGGGCACCAATGGCTCGCATCACCTTCTGTATGCGATGTGGCATTGAATCAAGTAGTATCTGAATGGTGGACTGCGGAAGAACCATCCAGTCTATATTGAACCGCGTTCAAAGCTCATCAAAAGTTACTGGCGGACTGTGGTACCACTACACCTGTTTTTTATGAATGTGCCAGAGATTTTCTATAGGTAAATGTATTCCGGGATTTAAACGGCCACAGCAAACGTTGAACTTTGTTAGTTCGAAATAACGCACGTGTTCTAGGTGCAATATGCGGTGTGGCATTATCCTGAATTTTTTCTTCGGGCACGTCCTGCTGGTAAGGAAGGAAGACAAACCGTAGAATGTCACTTACGTAACAGTGGTAGGTGCAGTATGCGGTGTGGCATTATCCTGAAATTTTTCTTCGGGCACGTCCTGCTGGTAAGGAAGGAAGACAAACCGTAGAATGTCACTTACGAAACAGTGGTACGGGCCACCACGAGAGGATATCTGATATCGTAGCTGACAGTAGCCCAGTCCGTAATGCCTCGTTTCGGTTCGGTATGACTGGCTGGAATACACTACTCTCAACGCCTCTCTTCCTGTCGTAGAATGACATAGATGTGGTCATCATTTTCGCCTACACAGAAGCGCGTTTCGTTGGAAAAGACGATATTTTGCCATTCTCTTTGTTCGATTCAACACTGCCGCGTGACGGTCAGTCGCTTTATCATCAAAGGTAGCCTTAAGACGTGAAGACGAGCTTGAAATCTCAACCGTAGTGACCAGTGACGTACTGTTACATATGACTTGGGATAATGCGTCACATTATGCAACTGCTGCGCCAACACCGTTTCTAACGCAGAACGGTCAGCCAAAGACATCCTAATAAGATGACAGTTGACTCTCAGCGTTTCCTGTGTACAATGTCCAGAAACTTCTCTTTCTGTCCTACTGCTTTTCTGTGTACCATTCCCTGCACACGTTTGCTTCGACTGACACGCTGTACCCCACACGACGCGGAATCTCTCGGACTCAACACTGCAGTATCTCATACCGAGAAAATGACCTTTGTCAAACTGGCTGATGTGAATGTACGATTGCCTCACACGACGATGAGGCATACGTATCCATTATTGAGTGAGAACTGGCATTCCAATAGATCAACGCTGGGCTTAAATATATAAAAGAGCAGAGTTTCCAGTCTGTGACGTTGCTCTTTCTGACTTGCTTAAATGCGGTACTCATGAATATATGACGCCAAATGCTTATCGTTTCTATATTATTGCCTGATTAGCATATCCTGCAAAATATCATAGTCATAACTCTACCCTTTGCATGTGTTCTGCTTTTTTTTATGAATGTGAGTGTACATAACTCCAACTGAAATAACATTTTAGCAAAGAAGTACTGTGATAGCCGAGAGATCTCTGGCCTTTTTAGTTTATTGTGTCATTATTTTTAACTACTCTTCGAATTTAGTATCGGTCAGAGCATTTCAGCAATTCCATACCACCATTGTAAATGATAATGTAATTGAATCACATCCATTTTTTTTCCATAATATAAAACAGGGAATGGAAATTAAGTGAATAGTACTGCAATAAAAAAAGATTAACATTTCAGACCTAAAGCACTATAGTTTTCATTATTTGTAATCATATATCTGTCTCATATACACTGTCAGTTGAAAGTTTTATGAAAATGTTCACTGACGCATAGTAACAATTTGTCTGGTTAATGAAGTCGTACAAAACTGGTACATATTTAAAAAATATTTTTGGTGAATTTTAAATTTAACATTTTTGTGTTTGCTTTGAAAATACCTCACTTTTGTTCATTTTTCTATACAAAACATGTGTCATATATAAAAACTGATTAGCATCTTTTTCCTTTTACACTTGAGTATTTTTAGTTAAGGAATGGCTTAAACCTAAATCAGTTCATATGTTCCCACGATTCAATAAAAGTATAAGGAAATCTTATTATATCAGGACATTCAACATAATCCGAACATATCAAAAATTCTGAATCTTTACTTCGCTTTATCAGTGTTTGTGAACTAGAACCATGTGTATGCCATAAGAGTGTTTTTGAAAAAAATATATAATTTAGGCCCCCAGAATCTCCATCACCTAACGAAACTACGTTACAATATACACCAGGGGTCGTCAACCTTTTAATGGCTATGGCCCACTTTTGTATCTTTGTTGATGGTAAAACTTCCTTACCGGCCACCGGTGCCGCAGTAACTCAATTTAGAGCAAGTGCGAAGTAACTTTTAAAGGGGAGGGTTTTAAAAGAATATATACCTAAATTTGTCTTTTTATTTTTACTTTATATATGTTTGTACATGGATAATTTCAATTTAATGAATTTCTGCATCTTCCTTGATACCGAGCCTAATAGTGCGCCAGATGCTTAAATTTAAGAAAATGAAAGTTAATTGTTAAAACAATAAAGCTTATTGAAATTACCTTTGATTAGTGATCAATGAGATCCTTGAAGCTGATGCTGCGGGACTAAATATGTTATATCTGTTTCGATTTTCGTGAGGAGCAAACGAAGGTCTCCTCTTTTGGTGATGTTCAGACGTTTTCTGTGTTTGGTGATAATGTGATTAACAGCACTAAAGCCTGATTCTACATGATATAAGGCAGGAAATGGTAACAATAAATTAAATGTCATTTTCCACATTTTTGGATATAAAGCAGGCATTTTTTTTTAATTTTATTACGCCGGCATTTTTTCTACACATACACTATTTTTTCAAAGGCAAAACATTTTTATGTTGTTGCTCTTCTGTAGCGATAAAAATCGCACAGGAATTACTATGTGTTACCTTTAAGTGCTTTCACACAGGTGTTTTTTGTCGTCGACCTTTAGCGTTGTGTTGTTCTACAGATAAGCTTCTCTGCAAGAACAGGATAAGTTTTTTTGCATTTAATTTCTTCTTTTATTATTTTGTAAGTGATCTACATCAATAATCAAACGTGTTTTGTGTCATCCAGAACACTCAGTATTTCCGTATTACCTTGTTTTAATTATTAAATAAATTCACAGTTTAAAGATGGAATTCAAAAGTAAATCGTAAAGTATGCAAAATTGTAGTTCTAATATTTAATAAATACACTGCGTACTGACAAATGATCTATTTCTAGTAAAAGGCCTTTACCTTGCATATTTTCTGAGAGTCATTTACATGAAATTACTGTTCTATTATGCAGTTTGCTGTCTACCTTATTTGATAAATCCACCTGACTGATGTGGGAAAGTTTCGAAACTTTGATTTCCATTGTATGCTAAGATATTCGTTTCATTAGTTTTAGAAATTCCTATCATTAATATAGTTATACTATTTTAAGTTTCGGATCATTAGTTTTAGAAATTCAATTCATTAGTGAAGTTATACTAATTTGAGTACAGTTAGCGTACACTAGCTAAATATTATTTCGATTTTGGAAAGTTATTACCGTGGAATTTCAAAACGGGTGGTTAATTCTGTGGAGAGATAGGAGAGAAAACGGGCACAGGTATATTGAAAATCCCTGTGTGTACGACGCTCCTAATTCAGGGGTGATGCACATGTCAATAGAGCTAGTAGAATAAATACTCCTTTGTTGGTGCAATTTAGGCAGTAGGATATGTGACTGCGGGGAAGGAAGATATGTGTTCGAATACAACCACCGGCAGAAGTTTTATATTTCGCTCTATTCCGGCTTCAATGTAAGATGGTCATTCCGGCTTGAACGTAAGACGGTCTATTCCGGCTGGAACGTAAGATGGTCTGGCCATGAGGTTCGAGAAAAATGTGTGATTCTTCTTCCTCCTATCCATCGGGAATAAACCCTTCAAGCGGCAGATGTACTAGGACTATATAGTGCTCAAACGTTTCTGCTCTTTTTTTCAAATAACGGCCGTGTGTTATGAAAGCTAGTTCAAAATATTTCCTTTCCCTCGCTTATCTCAGTCGTACCGACCATAAGCTTGTCACAAGGTATAATCACTCCCAGCTAGCCCTTAACACTCTTCTCCATGATCCAAGTCATGGTGGTTAAGTGTAGCTCCTCTGACAGTGGCATCAGGCCCCTGGGAAGAAACATGCGAAGAAAATATTTCTCTCTCCTTTTTAATATTATTTTCTATTGTTGCAGACATTTCAGCAGGTAATCAATAATTTCTTATCAGCCAATATTCCATAGTCTCTTCAGTGAAACAGTAAAACAATAAATAAAAATATGAAAACATAATTATAAAATTTCGATGTCTTCATTTCATTGGATATTGTTAGATAAAACTGAAGATGAAATTTACCAAGGTTCGGTATTTCTTTATCTTGTATTTTAGCCATAAACGTGCTTCGCCATCTTGTAAGTTGCCGTTGGACTTTTGCCCTAACGAACGCAAGATTTAATAATAACGCTCTATTCAAAAAATGTAATTTTTCATCAATCGCCGACCCTCCGTAAGTTGCTCACAAAACCCGGATGTACAGCAGCGAGCGCATGACGTAGGCGGACAAACCAATTTTACTGTCAAGAGGGATAATATCGCAACGTAATTCAATGTTTACCGTGAGTAAGCGATACACGTACTTTGCTGTGCAGGTGCAGTCTAGGGACGTTTGTGTCCTGCTCCGTATAAATTTATAATTTTTTTTTCAAAAGGACATGCTCAAAATACATTTATGTTTTTTCTTTTGTTTTATAGCATTGCTTTACATAAATTCCTGCATCGTATTAGTATGTTTCATGCAATAGTTTGGAACAAATAACGAGATAAATTTTTCTTCATGCCATAGTCCACCAGATTTTTTTCAACTTTTTTTTTCACATCTCAAAAAGCCTACTTACACATCGGGAAGTGCTGTGATACATAACGACATCTGATATATGTGTATAAAGATATTTGCACTGATTCTGCAGATTAAGGATTAAAATAAATAATTTCGAAACGACCTATTTTTTACGCTCACGCAGACAGAACAATCTGTTAAGCATTTCGCGAAAATGTCATTCCTTTTCTTCGTGTTATATTTTTTTGAAGCAGCAATCAAAATTTGATCTTTTTTATGTTGAAATGTCTTTAGTATTTTATGCGAAATCAGAGTAACATATATATGAAAATGGCAGAAATTTGTAGGCTCTTCGATTCTAATCTTTTAGTTCCTGAAAAGAGCGTCGAAAGGCGTCTGCCTAAATGACTGTAAGATCCCAGCGATTTTTTTCTATCCACAGTTTCATAGCAACATCATACAAAGGGCACTGAAAAAATTTTAGAGCTTTAATAATTATTTAAATGAGACTAGCACAATAAAAGTTTACACCGAAAAGCTAAAATATTATGAAGTTCTGTCAAATATAGTCTGATTCTCCACGTGCGATCAACAGAGCTCTTTATCAGTGAGGAAGGGGCGTTACGAGAATTTTTAATGGGTCTTGTCGAATTTAGTAGCGGCTCGATACCAGCACATTCTCCCTTTTTTTGAATTACGTGGTTGAACCACCGCAGATCGGATTTGCTTTACCAACACAATTGAAGTTTTATTTAGGGAATACAGAGGAATTCCTAGAAATCTTCCACAATTCACACGAAATATTATCGAACTATGTAGGCAAAGTGGCATTCCGTTAACTTGCTGAAAGAAGACACTACTTATTTTGGCAAGAAAGGAGGTATCTGATCTGCAGTGATGTTTAGGTAGGTGGTATACCTTCTTGTTTCTAGCATATGAGTTTTGCAGACAATTTAATTTTCCAGACTTTTCAGTGTTGCAGACAGACGGATTTACTAAGATTAACTCACACACAGACATGTCTTAAAATATTAAGTGGTGTATGCTGAGATATTGTATTGGCAACATGAAATACGAAAGGATAGACATTAGGAAATAAAATTATTCTTTCTGCCGGATACTAGTTTCTGTAAAAAGTGAAAATTACACGAAGCGGCATGCCATCCGTGAACAGGAAACATTCCAGGACTACTGAAGCTGTCTATCTGCTTACCTGATCCTGCCACAAGAGACTGACTAACATGGAGATTTATTTTTTATCACATTACCTATTCCACTAGAAAGTTTTTCAATTGACAGTTAATGATGATGTGATTGAGTAGAACAGGTTCTCCAAAAAAACGCTTTAATTGGTTATTGTTTGATAACGTGCAATGACTTCCTGCATGTTAACCGTCTGATGACTTTATCTGCTCCTTCCAAATTCTGAGTAATGTGTCGCCTTTGTGATAGAAAGGTAATTTGTCCACATAACTAATGAAAATTATCCATACTGTTCACATATTCACGAGGCACATTGAACTACTCGTCTCCACTCTCACTTATTATTTTGAATTTTTGATAAAATCACAAAATTACATCTAATGTATTTGTCGTTCTCTGTTTGGTAAACTGTTATCCGAAAGTTTACTCTTAAAAACTTTAGGAAAAATTAATTCCACTAACATCTGTAGCTCCTCGTAAGAAAACAGACATACTAATTAAGGAATTACAGACATAATGGTCGCAAATTACTAAAATTTTATGGAAGAGTAATTCGCTTTTTTTAGAAATGTAATAAAAAATTTAAATTTGTGTTCCAAATATTTCCTTCGCTATATTCTCATTAAACAAGATTGTGAGGTATAGGTTTCATGCATGTGGGACCCAGCAGCATTACAGTAAACATATTCGTGTAAATAAACAATATTCAATTACATATAGAGCATTTGTTACTTTAGATATACTTATTGTAGAAGCACAATGAAATATATTTGATTTGTGAATTCTATCACCTTCAGCTTCTTATATTAGAAATTACTTATATTAAAAATGTATTCCGTATCCTTCAATGTTATAAAAATGTTGTAAGAGTTGAAACGTTTGCAAAAGTGAAAATTATGAGTTAGTAGTTCAATCCTCATATATTCGAGTTCTTTAGAGAAGACTTTCACATACAACTATCTTTTCAAAATTTTGAGTTGCCTTAATCAAAAATCCATTTAAATATCGATTTCATCTCTTACATTTTAAATATCCGTGTTTGATAATATTCCTCAAGATATGGGATAGAGTAGTGCCCTGGTCGGATAATTAATACAAACAACCTTTCAAAAAAAGAAAATATTTATAAAATGTTCATTTTAGCTTGTTTTCAACAAGGTAAAAAATAAACATTTTTATCTCCAGATTACTGAACAACCTGGATATTCTCCTAAAATTCCAGCATCATGATTAATAGGTCAACAAATTATAATTTACTTATATGTGGCTCTTTTTCATTGAATATATAGTAAATCAATATATTGTACTGACTATATATATTCTTTGCACAATTTATGTACATATATATACGTTTATAAAAGCAGCATGGGATTCCTCTTTCGGATCAAACGTGAATCGCAAACCAAAGAATTCAAAATTTTCAGTATTTAATAAAATATGAACGAAACAAAAATGGAATAAAGCATGAAATTACAGAAGTTTAAAATTTCATGAGGAAACTGATCTGATTTTGACTTGAATCTTGAACATGATAATTTTAATTTAGTTCAAAAAAATATCTTCCCAACGTTTACATTAAAATTAAAGTGAATCCAGCCTTGAGTGATTTATCATTTAAATTAAACTTATATGAAGTATTAGATATAAAGCAGCCAACGGTTAGAAACTGATTTTCTTAATGTTTGTTAATTAGTTTTGAATCAGGGAATATTTGTAATTTACAAGAATGGTCACTAACGGAAAAGAACTTGACAATTTTAAATTTAGAAATTGTTGATGAATTTGAATTTTGAGTGTGAATGATCTGCTCAAGTGTAACCCATGTCTAGCTAAAGAGATAGAGATAGTTGGGCATCGGAATTCAAATCATGTGAGATCAACATGCTTTATGTGAAAGCTGGGCTTATCAGAATCATCTGAATGCGAGCCTCTAAATCGCGCTGTAGGTGTAATTTGAATTCGCAAAATCTTCTGAGAAGTAAAACATAGTTTTCGCGTTTATCATACACATCTTAAAAGCATATTACTTATTTTTTAACCAGACAAAACGTGAAGTATAATACAATTTCAAGAAAAGGAATTCCTTAACTAAGATAAGGAAGAACTGTGAAATCTGGTTTCAGTTTTTACTTCATTTCGACTACCGACCAAAATATGAACGTATAATAAATGCTCTTATTTAAATCGCAGTGTCCAACACGATATTAAGATGGTTCCAAAGAAAATAGACTATACAGCTGGGGTACAGTGTTATTGAGAATACAATCAAGTGTGCCTAATTTCAGGTGGATTTGGAAGACAAACTGCAAATACAAATGATTAATTAAGAGTTTCTTACAATAAATATTATTTCCTTTTCTGCACGCCACGTAATCCAAAAAACTAAGTTTTAAAGATTTTCTTCAGATCTTTTAAGTTATGCGAGGTTGTGCATAAATAGTTCATAACGGTAAATAACTTCCTCTATAGGAAAATCTCTTTCAGTTTTCCTCTGTACAGATACTGTATTATATAAGTCAGAAGTGACGTTTCTACATGAATATCCTTTGTTGATCTTTAGGTCCTGAAATTCATGAACTTAAAATTTTCATACGTGGTATTCATATTTATAATGATGCTTTCAAATATTGTGACAGCAATACAAATTTGAAAGATGTGAATCCGTTTGTTGGTGTATATATGACATTGATGTTAAGTCAGATAACATTCGAAAATGTGAAAATTTCGTCGTCTAGGCGCGCAAATCGAACCCGCGTCTCCAGGTAAGCGCCCGAATATGATACAAATTACACGACTCAGAACGAAAAAGTTTAAAGTTTCCAATTAATTTGAATAAAACCATGACAGGATTCGCTAGTCAAAGCAACCGGAATTAATGTGTAGCGAATCTGAAGATTACAATTCATTCCAGTGATTACCCAGAGGCTTGCTTCATTTCATTTCATCACATTTCATTTATTTCGTTATGGAGCCACATTTGACCATGTTATATTTCACAATTAATTTTATAACGTATAATATTAAGAAACAACAGGAAACATACATATAATGAATACTTATGAACAAAGTAACCACAGAACAGGAAATTGTGTAAAAGGCTATATATACACTCGAAGTACAAGAATTTTGCCTTAGATACACGATTAGAACTTTTAAGAGAAAATAAAGTGTTTATTAACAGGGAAAAAGTTAAAAACACCATGAGATCTTTCGTGGCTGATACAGCCACGTCTTCAGATGGAAAGACCCGAGTGCGCTGAATCCGACAGTTAAATACAGGAGCAAAAAACAGGTGGTTGACAATAAATCCAAAGAAAGACCCGATAACAGAGGAAAAACACAATCATGTTAAGGCTACATATATACATAACTTAAAGTTCATGACTTTTATTGTTAAACAATAATCTCCACGGTTGATGTAAGATGGCAGAAAGTTCATAATTACAACAAATAATAAAGTTTTGAAATATACTGGCGGAAAGTGAAAAAAGAACACCAAGAAGAAGACGTCTGATACCAACGACATTTATACAGCATAAAAACGGAATACAGAGGATAACGTGATCAAAACATTATGGCAAAATACAGCTGTATTTGCTGGTAAACTGAAAAATAACATTTCCATGAAAAATGGTTAGTACGAGGTTGAACCGCCATGAACTGCGTCACACTGTGCAATTCTGGTATGGAGTCTGTCGTACAGTTGTCGGATGTAAGTTTGGGGTAATGAGTTGCAAGCATCCACAACCTGGACGCGTAAATCGGGGATAGTCGTGGCTGGCCGTCGAAACCGGATAAGTCGTTGTCCCATAAAATCCCACACGTGCTCAATGGGGGCAAATCCGGTGAACGTGCAGGCCATGGAAGTTGTCTCACACCCTGAAGTGCATGTTGCGTTGCACGTGCCGTATGTGCGCGTGCGTTATCTTGCTGGAAAACACCACGATGGACCGACCTTACAAATTGCACAACAAAGGGATGAATGATGTTGTTGATGTAGGAGGTGCTGTTTAACGAACCCTGTACAAACACTAGATGTGTACGGGAGTGATATCTGAGCGCTCCCCACGCCAGGGGACCAGATGTAGGCCCTGTGTGTCGCTGGCGGATACAAAAAGGGTGTAGACGCACTCCTGTGGGTCTGCGAACACGCATACGACCATCGGATGCTGCCAAGCAGAATCTGCTTTCATCGCTGAACACGACAGATAGCCATTGCGTTCTCCAGCGCAGACGTTGGCAACACCACTGCAGCCGTTCCTGACGGTGGGCTGGAGTCAGAGGTACACATGTCAGATGCACGCGTGTACGTACTCCTGCATCCAGTAGACGGTTGCGGATTGTTTGCACAGTAACCTCAGGTGCAACGGCAGGTCGGATTTGCGTCGCAGTGGATATTCTGCTTGGCAACGCCGCTCTTCTTATGCGTCGATCGGTCCGCTCATCAGTCCGTCGGTGACTCCCGGTTCCACGTCTTCTCGTGTGGGAATGTTCCTCGGACCATCTACGCCACCACTGTACCACCACCGATACTTGCCGTCCCATTCGCTCCGCAATACGACGATACAACGACCCGGCCTCGTGGAGTCCAGCTAGACGACCTCGCTCAAAGTCCGATAAGTGCTGAAATCCTACACGTCTTCCATGTCCAGGCATTGCAGCTTCTTCAGGGTTTTCGCACGTGTCCATACGCCGACGACGGTTTGCATTCACTTCGCCGTACTCCTTAAATACCACCGACGATAATTTGCATATTATGCCGTGCTGTGGCGTACGCGCTCACCGGTTGGTCCCAAAATTAACATAACACCTAAATAAACTCGACCCATTAACATATGTAAATTTCATGATCGTCCGCCGATTCCTGTGTGTAGTAATAAGGTTCTAAACGGCGGAACCACAAGAATGGTAGTCTCGCTCCAAGTGGGAGAGTGGGAGCCTTTATTGACTAAGCGAGAGAGGGCTGTAGATTGTAAACAGGTTTTCACACTGTATTTATGTACAGAGAGTCTGGTTTTTAATCTTCTTGAGGTCATGCCAATATAAATAGAGTCGTTATCATCGTTCTCTTTCGCTTTAAGGGGAATGCAGTTCACTCCGTACTTATCAAACATATCAACACTATTTCGATCTTTTTTAACCCTAGCGAGGATGTTCTGAGTTCGAGTGCCAAACGACAAATTATAGCGGTGGCACACATTTTCAGGATATCAGCACATTGTGGTATGTAATCCACGGCTCAAACAAATTTGATGGCGTGACTAGCTCTTGTTAGAGTTGTAAATGCCCATCTTTGAGCTTTCCCCAAGATGCCATCAACATGCGTTTTAGCATAGCCATGTGCAAAAGCAAGATTATAAATTCTCTGCAACTGAGTCCTGCGTTGATGAAAAGAAGAAGAATGGGAAATGGCACGGCGGACAAGGAAGTTGATGGAAGCCATTTTGTGGCTGATGGGATGAGCTGAAGAGTACTGAATCAAATTAGCGCGACAAACGATGGTTTTCTGTAAACAGAATACTGTAAAGTGTTGGAGGAGGGGTCCCTCTCCAGAAGAAAATCTAAGAACGGAAGAGAAAAATTAACTTCAACTGAGAGTTTGATAGAAGGATAGAAGTACGACATAGTGTCTGCAAAATGATTAAGTTCCTCAATGTATCCTGGCCAGAAAATGAGGACATGATCAACATACCTTAGGTACAGAAGGGGTCGCACAATGGGGTCAAATGGGGCACGGGATTCAATGTCCTGAAGGATTAACTCAGCTAATAAGGGTGAGAGTGGGGTCTCAATTGGGGCACCATCTAGTTGACGATACACTTGTCTCTTAAACCTAAAGAAGGAATGATTGGTGATCAAACGGAGGGCCTGCAGAATAGAATCAATTTCTTCAGGGGTAGCTAATCCTAAAAGGGAAAATTGTGATTCAATGAGGTTATGTACTGAAGGAACAGGAATGTTTGGAAACAGAAATCACGTCAAGTGAAGCTAAAAAAAGGCTTATTGGAGGCTTCGAAAGAACGGATTTTATCGATAGCTTGAACAGAATTAAGAACAGAAAGCCTAGAAGGGGAAGACACAAGAGGGGAAAGAAACTGAGCTAAACATTTCTCCAATGGGCGAAGGAGGCTCGCGTAGCCGGAAACTAAGGGGCGAAGAGGGTAACCCTCTTTATGCAATTTTAATTTCCCAAAACGTTCCGGTACGCGACCCCCAAGGGGTGGGTGCATGGATTTGGTAATAGAAGGAGGAAGGTTTCCATTATTTTTTTAACTTGCTTAAAGCACTAATCGATGCAGAGGTATGGTCTAAGGTCAACTGGGCCGACTTATTAGCAGAGATGATCGCAACGTTAGAGTTATCTCCTAAGTTCTTCAGTTGAAGTTGTTCGTCCTTTAAATGCGGAACTTCAGTCGATTTATTGCTCCTCAGAATGGCTTTGGACAACTTATAAACTTATACCGAGTTCGCTCTCACTCGGGGGATGGAAGAACCTGGATGATGTGTTCTGCTTGTGGAACAATTTTGAACTTGCTAATTTTTGTCGCCGGATTTTAGCTGGCAGGAGCAGGGTGAAGCCTGGGCGTACGTGAGATAAGGTAGAACCTACGTTGTTCTTTGTTTCCTGATGAACGGCCTGTTTGATACTGACTTCCACTGGTTAGAGATATACAGTATGGCGTTGACGGACCTTAAAATCACTCACGTTGGTGCTCATATCTTCCTCATCTAACTGATGATGATCGCATCATTGTGCTGGCGTGTCATCCACTACGAGTGGCAGTGTTGTGGAAGGAAAGTCTGCCTTGCATCATGCAAACACATCGGTCTAGCTCGAATTCTTTCTACTGTTTCTATGGGTCTCCTCTGCTGTGGTGAGACATACTCAGTAACTGCAACTATCTTCTTCATCTCAAAGACTACATTCTTGTGACACTTATATATACAAGGTGTCTAAAAATACACGGCAAACTGCAGGAATGAGTTTCTCATAGGTAGATAAGATAAAATGTTGATCAACATAGGTCCGGAAATGCTTGGTTTCCGAGTTATGAAGATCTGTCTATGACACTTAACTGTTCACATTACCTTATAGTAATTACTCAAAATGTCCACCTTCTGCCTCAATACAGGCCTCACATTGATGTCTCATGGACTCGGGAACACGCTGCCAAAATTCTGGCATGTGTCGTATTGTTTCGCAACCTGCCACAGTTCGATTGCGGAGAGTTTCCACATCTGCTACCTGAGTCGAATACAACAATGACTTCAAATTGCCCCAAAAGAAGAAATCTAGAGGATTTAAATCTGGTGAGCGTAGAATCCTAATAGTTGGTCCACCTTTACCTATCCACGGATTAGGAAGCTATCGATTCAAGTAATTGCGAGCTAGGTGGCTGAAATGTGCGGCAGCGCCATCGTGCATAAAGTGTGCTTGTTGACGAATGATAAGTGGGGTGTCGTTCAAGAAATCAGGCACGTTGTTTTCCAGAAAGGTGTGGTATGCCCGCCTCGTGAGTTTGTAGGGAAGTACCTGGGGCCGAAATAACTTAACACGAAAGACCCCCGTCCAGGTGTTTAGGCTGAACCACTGTTGGTGACGTGATGGAAGAGTTGCATGAGGGTTTTCCGTACATGCTTGATTGTGAAAGTTTAGGATTCCGTCGCGTGTGAACTGTGTTTTATCGGTGAATATAACTTCAACAAGAAAGTTAGGGGTTGTGCATTCCACACTGCTCCATGAACCACTGGCAAAATATTACTCGCTCTAGGTAATCTGCTGTTGGCATGATATGTACCTGTTGCAGATAGTACGGATACAGGTGTTGTTCTCGCAACACTCTCCAAATGGTCGAAGGGTGAACAGGCAGTTGCGTTGCTAATATGCATGTGCTGATTCCAGGAGTCACATGCACGACACCCAAATTATCCGCCTGTACTTCAGGAGTCGTAGATCTTGGTCGTCTTCTGTCGGCAGCAAGAGATGTAAAGGTCCCATGTTCAGAAATCCGGCAATGGATATTTTCAAACGATTTCCTATCTGGAGAGCTTCATCCTGTGAACCTTTCGTGGTACAAACGACTAGCTTCCAGAGCATTGCCATCGGCCAAACCGTAGATTAAAGTTTATATCCGCTTGCTCTTGATCCGAGAATATGGGCGAAAAAAACCCCACCAGATTCTATCAGTAGCTTGTGATGGAGGAATTCATCTGACGGAGATAAAACATTCCGGTGAATAACTGGGAAACCAAGACAGACCTGAGTCAGATAATGTGAACAGTTAAGTGTCACAGACAGACATTCATAACTCAGAAACCAAGCACTTCCGGAACAATGTTGATTAGAACTTTTTCCCCATCTACCTATGAGGAACTAATTTCTGCAGTTTTGCCGTGTATTTTTTAGATACCCTGTGCATTAAGAGAATACAACGTTGTTTGTCACAAATATTTTTTCAAGCAGACCAGGTTTCGATGGGTCATCAAATAGAAGTCATCGCTCATTCCCCGTTTATAAGTGAGTCAGGGAAACATTCTCATCGCCCGCCACCGGGAATCGAACCCAGGGTCTTCCAGTTACGCGCCGGATGTGCAGTGGAAGCATATCCGGCGCGTAACTGAAAGACCCTGGGTTCGATTCCCGGTGGCGTGCGATGAGAATGTTTCCGTGACTCACTTATAAACTTGGAAAGAGCGATGACTTTTATTTGATGTTCCTGGTCCACGTCAACTGTGTATCTATCGTTTCAATGGGTATTCAGCTAGAAACCAAAACACGTAACAGTAGACACCATTTATAATGTCATACACAATTTGAATATTTACGTGCCATTCGTCCTCATGAACCTAGGTCCATACCCAGCGAAACCATGGTCGGCTTGAAAAAATAAATATTTGTGTGCAACTATCTTAATACCAATTCCCGCTAAGCGATAACGGCAACTTACTCCGTGAGTCGTACATTTATACATCCTAATGGGCAGCTACGGTGGCGTGACTGCGGTTGTAATTATTTGAACCTAGTTACGTGACCTAAACTTCGTGCGAATTGAAAAGTACAATGAAATGAAAGAAATGCAGAAGGAATTCCAGAGCCGTATTATTCTATTCAATCTGAATAAAAATGTGTCACCTCGGTGGCGCAGTGGTCAAAGCGATGGCCTCTGATCATTCGTTCGAAACGGGTCCAGGTTCAAATCCCGGTCAGGCACGGATGTTGTGTTTGTCTTACGGCATTAAGTTTCTACCTTCCCTGAAACGAGTGACCCTAAATTAGGAATGGATGACTTCTTACAGCCCATTGAGTTGCTGACGGTGATCGTTAAACCTCCAATACAAAAAAATGTGTGTGAAGAGTTTATATAAATAAAGTAATCAGACCATCCAATTTTTATTAGGAACTACCTAGTTGTGGTTAAACGCTGGAAATTACGAAAAAAGATAGAATTTCTCATCAGTCTTTCCAGTTCGAAATTTCACAGGAAAAATCTATTAGCAATCTCGCTGAGTCGGTTTTAAAAAATGAAGCAAATTAGGATCAAAGTTTACCTTGCTGGTTAAAAGTATTATCTAAGAAAATGCTTGATAAATACGCTAGGTTATCAATGAATAAAATATGGGTTACGCCAATTACAATAAAAAATTTGAAAGATCTGAATAACCACGTTATCGTTTTCGGAGCTATTCTACCAGGATTCGCATGAATTTCCTAAATCGAAATAAAAAGGTATATTTGTCCTTGAAGTTTAAAAAATATGGTAACACCCATTCCTCAGACGAAATGTATTATTTCTTCTACCAAATAATTATGTTCCAGTTTTAAATAACCTCAAGTATTTCTTGAAAAATGATGTGCACTGTATTTATATTAAAAAATATGTGGATAATAAACTGCCCTTATATTTTGAAATATCTAGGTAATATGATTAGGATGTTATACATATATCAAGCGTTGCATTCCAAATGCAAGTTCTAAAATTTATTATTCTCTTCGTCATGTCATGTGACACTCCGTAATACTGTAGCTGAGTGTTCACAAATATTTGGTAGGTGATAACTTTTAAAGACGAGTGTTTCACTAATGAAATGCTAAATTTGCAGCGAACAAATATTTATAGACATTTCTGAAACTTTGGTGCTTTTCGCGGTATAGCATTGTTGCATACCGAATTCGCACGTGATTCAGGTTTCATTTAAAATCACTTACTTTATAAGAAACAATTTTTCATGAAGTCGCTGTTTCTAATTGCACTGTTTGAAAATTTTCAATATCAGAACGTACGTATGCCAACATTCTTGCTGTGTATCTCTGCCGGTAAACAATTTCTTAATCGAGATATTAAAAACGTTTGTTATGCATTAATTAGTGAAAATCAAAATGTGTTATAAGCGCATATAAAATCATGAACGAAATAACTTACAGTAACTCCTTCACACGGTTCTAGGCCTTTGTATAATCCATATGTTGCAGACGCACATTTGAGTTTGACGCAGTTCGATTATGTTTTGCTTGAGAAGAAGATTTGCGGTTAGGGTTAGGATGTCATATAATTGTAGCAATAGTTTAAAATTTCTAATCTGCTTTATCAATTATCAAAGCAAAACTGCAAATCGTGGAATTATGCACAATACAGTGTTTCACTCTACACACGTTTCCACTTACCATGCGCAATTTATATAAATGAGCACTTACAATGATTTTAAGCAGAACTGAGTTCCGTAGCAAAAGACAGAGAAAGAGGGAGCGAGATTTCCAAATTTCGCTCTTGATCATTTTGTAGTAGCATGCGGATCAACCAAATCGGGATCCTTTTTCGCAGGTAAATTATTATTTTTTCATGGCTGCGTGCTCTATAAACACTGGACGTTTTGAGATATCTTAAGCTTTCGGTATGACTGAATCCTACCTCTGTTAATTCTATTCAGTCCGTGATCTACGTCAACAGACATCGTTGCATCTGCCAGTGGATATCAAGGTTGCTTGGATTAGGTGATTAACAGAAAAACTTTGTCTCTCTGTTGTAATGTTTCTCATATTCGGAAGCAAAGAAAAGATCGTTTAACTTTACATTTAGAAATTAACATGAGTGGATCTGAAGACCTATTGCTATTATTAATAGATAAATTGTTTCTACTATTAATATACTTATTCGTTAATATCAATACACAGATTTGCTAATATTGATCTACATATTTGCTAATATTGATGTACATATTTGCTAATATTAATTGACAAAATTTGCTAATATTAATAGGGATGTCTGCTATTATTTATATGCAAATTACGATAACAAAAATGTATGTTATCCTGCAGTAAAGTATATATCTATTGACTATCAATCGAATAAAAAGGCTTGTGTACCCAACCAAATTTTTCAAATATGGCTGAAAATGTTTCATAAAAATTAGTTTTGTAGTGGGGTAAATTGACTGTCTTTTTCGATAAATGTAATGCGCATGGCTGTATTCCTGAAATGAAATAAATAAAATTACAAACTTTAGATTAAACTTTAAAAATCATTGGACACAAGTTGTGAGAAAGATCTTTGCTTACAACGCAGAAGAACATAAGATATCTGTCGACTGGTTCAAGCAATGGGAGTCGCCAGAAGCGGTTGGACACACGGACTGATTTGCCTTTTTAATTACTCATGTAATACACAAGGATTTGGATGCCTTGCTTGCTAGACCAATAATTCCTGATAATGTTCATCTTCAGTTACCTTTTTTTGGGTAATCTTGACTGTTCTGTTTCTCGTAATGTCCATCCCATCATTTTCATTAGCCTGCAAAGTTAATGTGATCCATTACCTAAGTTGCATTTATCAATCATTGCGTTCTTTATTGAAATTCATTCATGACAGCAATTTAAAAGTTGTTTTCTGTAATACTAGGTAAAAAGCAGTAAATTTGCAAGATTTACCACAATTAGTATCTAGAAATGGATATCTGCTATTAAAAGTGATTCTATCCGCTAAGTGATTTTTTTTTTTTGATTGGAGGTTTAACGACCACCGTGAGCAACTCAACGGGCTATAAGCAGTCGCCCGTCCCTAATTTAGGGTCATTGGTTCCAGGGAAGAGAGAGAGCCAGTGCCGTAAGACAAACACAACATCCATGCCTCACCGGGATTCGAACCCGGACCCCGTTCGGACGAATGATCAGAGGCCATCGCTTAGACCACTGCGCCACCGGGACGGCACTAAGTGATTGGTCTGAACACTAAAGACTGAGCGCAATGGGTGTTCACCGAAAACTTTGAAAAGAAGTAACTAGAGCAACGCTGATTCCTTATTTCCCCCTCTTCCTCTAACGTACTAGCTATGAACATGGAAAATATCTTTATTATGTTCATGTGATATCAGAATGATAACTATTTCTAGCTTCGAGAGCTCATGCCGCATATGTACACGAAACTAATAAATACATTCCTCCTATTGCGTAGAGTATGTACTTTAACATATCCACCATAATGCGGCAGGGTAACTTCCGGAATAACGTACATCCAACTTCTAGTTATTTGACATTACCACATTGAGCGTTGGACAACAACATGGTAATTTTAGGAACTTTAAAAACGACATGAGCCACAACACATCTGCAAATTGTGATGGTCTAGTTCAAAAGCTCCTAAATCAAATAAAACTCTGCAAAGGATAGCCAGTGTTTCTACACTCTTCCCAAAGTAGTATTCTGAAACGAATTTACTTTGTTCGAAACAATTACAATACAGCATTGTGTGATTTGTGGGTAACATATGTACAAAGTTCCTAAAATTCACTATGCAGATTTTTCACACCATTGAGCTTTCCACTTTGAAATTCGTTTCACCTGAATCTGTAAATACACTGACGGAAAAAAATCCCAACACCACGAAAATATAGTAGTACAGGAATGAAATGGCGGCAGTACATTTGTATAGGTAACATATTTAATCGAATAAGGTTTCAAGATCACATCTTAATGTAAGCGCGAGAAGAGCCATTTTAAATGTGAAATGCTGGTACATTAATACCCGGTGTAACAGCCAGAATGTTGAATGCAAGCATGCAAACGTTCATGCATTGTGTCGTACAGGTACTGTATGTCAGTTTGTAGGATGGAATTTCATGCCTGTTACACTTGGTCGGTCAATACAGGGACGGTTAATGCGGGTTGGGGGTGACGCTGGAGTTGTCGTCCAATGATGTCCCATACGTGCTCGATTGGAGAAAGATTTGGTGACCTAGCAGGCCACGGCAAAATGTCGACACTCTGTAGAGCATGTTGGGTTACAACAGTGGTATGCGGGCGAGCGTTATCGTCTTGGAAAACACCCCTGGAATGCTGTTCATGAATGGCAGCACAACAGGTTGAATCAACAGACCGACGTACAACTGTGCCGTCAGCGTGTGTGGGATAACCACGAGAGTGCTCCTGCTGTCATAGGAAATTGCTCCTTAGATTATAACTCCAGGTGTAAGTCCAGTGTTTCTTGGCCGCAGACAGGTTGGTTGGAGGCGCTCACCTGGCCTCCTTCTAACCAATACACGGCCATCTCTGGCACCCAGGCAGTACCGGCTTTCATCAGAAAACACAACAGATCTCCACTCCGCCCTCCAATGAGCTCTAGCTTGACACCACTGACGTCGCAAACGGCAGTGGTTTGGAGTAAGTGGAACGCACGCTACAGGGCGTCTGGCTCAGCGCTGTCTTTCAAGTAACCGATTTGTAACAGTTCGTTGTGTCACTGTGGTAGCAACTGCAGCTCGATTTGCTGCTGCCGCCGCAGTACGATGCGCCACGGCCATACGCCGTGCACGGCGGTCTTCCCTTTCAGTAGTGCCTCGTGGCAGGCCGGAACCCGGTCTTCTTCAGGCAGTACCTTTCTTGGACCACCGCTACCAACAATCATGCACAGTGGCTACATTTCTACCAAGTCGTTCTGCAATATTGCGGAAAGAAAATTCACCTTCTTATAGCCCTATTACACGACCTCGTTCAAACTCCGTGAGCTGTTGATAATGGCTTCTTCGTCTTCTTAAAGGCATTCTTGACTAACATCAACACACTACGTCGAATCGCAACGATAACTAAAGCTCACGAACGTTACAGCACGTATTTGCAGCAAACCTGCTTTGCTTGTTCCGAGGGGCGCTACTAGTACCACACGTATGCGCCGAGCGCTAAATTTTCATAGTCGTCATCTTACAGATGTACTGTCACCGCCTACCAACTGTCGTTTACCTAACACAACCCCTTCTTGGTGTTGGGATTTTGTTTTCCGTCAGTGTAGTATTTAGGAACAAAATTTGAATGGGGCTACACAAAATTATGTTTCATAGGTTAGAAATAGGATCTGTCAAAACTAAATGTATTCGGCAGATCAAAGATCATCTGCCTTTGTTTCATTTGGTTTCTCAGGAATATCGGATTACAAACATTATGTTTGCGAATTTAGCATGTTAATATCTAGAAAGACAAAGGAGGAGTTTTTTGTAATCTTTAGAAATATGTGTAAGATGTTTTGTTCTTTTGGAGATACAATACCTACCAATTTTGTTACTAAGAGTGTTAGAGTATCATTTGATTAAAACGTACTATAGAATATATAATATTAACATTACACAACTTAACAAGAAGTATGTATGTTTGTGTAAAAGCTCTTCACACGTTGTTCTTGAGTAGCTAAGGACATTTATGTACGTTGAAGCATATTACATGTAATGTATGAGAACAATAATTTCAGCGACCATTTGCAATAAGCTGACATATTACTGACATAATAATATATGCGATCATCTGCTACAGGTTGTCGTTTTTGTATTTATAATGCAATCACTACTTAAATTCTAGTATATTAAATATTTATTTTCCATATCTTATATCTTTGAAATTCACAATACTATTATTTCACATATATTTAACCAAACATAACGAACCCCTTAGAGATGATGTTATTAAAAGTCAAATGCATTTAATTTAAGGACTGAAGATATTTAAATGCATTTGACTTTTAATAACATCATCTCCAAGGGATTTGTTATGTTTGGATAAATATATGTCAAAGAATGGTATTGTAAGTCTCAAATATATAAGATATGGAAAATAAATATTGAATATACTAGAATTTACGTAGTGATTGCATTATAAAATACAAAGGAAGTCAACCTATAGCAGATGATCGCATATATTATTATGTCAGTAATATGTCAGCTTATTGCAAATTGTCACTGATATTATTGTTCTCATACATTAGAGGTAATATGCTTCAACGTAAATACATGTCCTTAGCTACTCAAGAACAACGTGTGAAGAGTTTTTACACAAACATACAAACTTGTTGTTAAGTTTTGTAACGTTAATATTACAATACCTACCATTGCTTGGTGTCAAAAACACTATAAAAGAAGCATTTTCGAAATTCAGTTTGATGTTTTCTGTATTCCCGACGAACACAATATTCAAACTTTTAAAAATGTGTATGATGTTGAGGAGAAAGTATTCAAAAAGGTTTTTTTGTGAACAGAATCGCACAAAAAGTTTCCTCTCCAACCTGCATTTCGGAAGAGCCGATATCGCACATAGCAGAAATGTAATCGTAACCTCTGTTGTGCGGTTAAATCACAATGGAGTTTTGCCGCAAGGTAAGTGTAGCAAGTGTGTAGGTCAGATACGAGAGAAAAGGCACATTACGTTGAATCCCTTGTGGGTGTGAACTTTAATAAATTTGATATTGTAGGAGTACGGAAAATGTCCCTTCTGAAAGAAAAGATTTATTTGTATCAAACGTATGTCCCTATAAACAGCAACAGCGTTCACTACCGTAGACGCATTATTATGCATCGGAATTTTTCAAAATATTGAAACATCATTTTAGCTTTTCAGTACTTCCAAACACTAGGAATTCTTGAGTGTTATCAATGTGTGCAAAGGCATGATATTCAAAATATATAAATTTGTATAAACTTATTTAACAGGCACGAACGTTTTCACCAGAAGTGAAGTGAAGACAAATCTTGTATAATTCTATGGTATTTCTGATATTTTACCTTCCTCAAATTGCAGTGAATTGTGATTTACCGCAAAACACAGAATGCAAAATTGTTTACCCCTTCTTTTCCTGAAAAGAACAGAATAAAACACTTCTTTTCCCAAAAAGAAAAGAATAAGAGCACTTCTTCTCACAAAAGAAAATAATGTGAAATTTCATTACATGCACACTGAAAGCTGGATCAGAGTGTCAAGAAAGCGAATTAAACTGCACCATCAATATGACCAATTGATTTACGTTTTCAATTGTTATTAAGTCCGTTAGAAAATTAAAGATCCGATCAGATCATATCTAGAGGATTTCAGGAGGAGAGTGTCTGACCCAGGTCCTAAACAACCCTTAGAAATAGGAAGCTAGGAGATTTGGGCTAGAGTGCCCGATAGGAAAGTGACACGGAAGAGAGGTAGAAAGGGGGAGGAAGACGTCCATATCTATTACCGTGGGGCCAGTACCCGGGGTCCGACGGCTTGTCGTGCCCATCCGACGCACGGCAGATATTTAGTGGATCGAGCGTTCGTACCTGCCTAGTATCGAACCTGAGGTCCTTTCCGTGGCAGTCACGAATGTTGCCCACTAGGACACCCGCGGTCCTCAAACATTAAAAATAAATCCATCGTCTTTTATGTGTACGGAACGCGCAACTAAAGAATCAGGGTTCCAAATTGTATGTGATAATAACTGGAGTAATAATTTAAATGACAGCTTTTTTTTTGTAATATTTACGTCGTGATATTAGATTGTCAATTATTTGTTCAACTTGTTCGTGTTATTTTTTCTTGTAATACTCACGTCGTGATGAGAATGCGATATTTGATTGTCAATTGTTTTTTCAACTTGTTTGTGGTGATTTTTCTCCTCTTGATGTAATGATCTGGCATGGTGAGAAAATAACAAAATTTGTTGCTAATTTTTTTGGGAAGAGTTTGTCACTTATTTTTCGTTTAACCGCATATCGCTTGAATACTTACTTTCAAAAGCTATTGGCAGAGTAGGTATAAACCATTTTAAAATTTGATGGTACATAATTAATAATACGGCAGGATGTAAATAACACAAAACGAAAATATTCGTGCTTTGAATCGCCTGGAAATCAACTTGGAGGAACAAAATGTTTCGTATGGAAAAGGAAAAATGTTACGCAAGTAAAGTTTCGAAGCTTGAAGTCCGGACTCAGTGCTTCTATCCTGACAATAAGTGAAATTACTACCGTGGGATAAAACTTAGTATTATATACATAAAAATATGTTTACATTAACAACTAATATTTGGATTTGTTCAAAGTAGTGCTGTGAATAATCAAATGAATTCACAACTCGGACACCTGTAATCGAGGGATACGATAAAGCGAGATATCCATCCGAAATAATCATTCAAATGATTTCTAATTATAGAGTATACTCGCAGATTTTGCGATATTGTCAGAGCTGCGTTCTGCTTTTGACAAATCGATTTTTTTTAATAGTTACTAGTTTTACAAATTACAGGTAGGTTTCCTCTCCTTACTGGATGTAAAGAATCCAACCTCTAAACGAAAGAAGAACACACCAAATGCTTTTCGATTAGTTGGCAAAGGTAGAAGTAACACAATATTAATAGATCCTGAGGCGTGTGTTCTTTCGATCACACGTACCCTGTTTCAAGAATCTCTCGTATCTCGAAATCTCTCGCGCAGCTCTCGAAGAGAATTCAGCGATTTTGTAAAAGAGAATTCCAAAGATGATTGGTTGATTTTCTTCACTTCTAAAATACACTCGTTGAATCCAGACATCATAGGAACGCTATTCAGATTTCTGGAGGGTTTTTTTGTTAAAATAATAACATATCGGATAATTTTGTCGTATTCGAATCATTTAGGATTTTCGCTCAATCAATAGTTCGAACAGTTTTCCGTAATCGGGTTTTCCAAGAGTTTTCTGTGATCGAATGAATCGATTATTTCTACTAAATTATGCACATCACTTGCTCAAATTGCCGGATTTGAAAAACAGTTTCTCTTTTACTATTCGTTTTCAGTGTATATTCGGGAAAAATAGTTATTTAAGTAATTCAGCGAATTCAACTTTTCCAAACCCGTTCAGCATTTGCTAGGAAACGCCTGAAAAGCAATTTGCATAGCTTAAGAATGCACTATGGTCACAAAAGATTGGGATTATTGTCACGTGGTTCAAAGAGCAAAAATTATGTACACAGCAATACTAGTTTTAGCAGTTTAACTAATATCAAGCACGGCTATTTAGAAAAAAAGTGGAATTTATCACCGCATAATTTAAATCGAAGGGATTGTTTCCTACACCTTTTCTTAAAAAAACATCATTTATGCACTATATTAAAAATTCTACTGCGTAGATCACACCACAGTCATTTGTGCAATGTTTTTCAAGTTAGGAATTGCACCACAAATATTTCGAGATAACATTTGCATTCATAACGAATTTTAAATTTATTTTAAAAGATCTTCCTGAAAAAAAACTTATCACCTGCCTGGAGGAACAGGTTTATGAAATTTTATTTAACATTGTACCCATGCTATGGAGATCTACTGATCATAACCCCGTTCACTTGTCATTGCAAATGAACTCTGTACCAGCAAGTCTTACACTCTTCGTCATGGAATGTTGGTGCTTAAAAAAATTTTTACACTTTTCAATGTCAGAAAACTTTTATATAGGTCTGCCTCTCCTTTTCTAAATATGACGGCATTTAGCAAGAAACTGTTGCAAAATTTTAAATGCATGGGCAAGTGCTTCTTAAGATGAAGTTGCCACCACTTACTTTCATGGAATGCCGCTCTTTTTTGACGAAATCCGTGCCTCAAGGGCGGCACAACTTGACAGTAGCATTCGTTGTTAATTATCTCGCTGGATGACCCACATACAGGATACACAATTATCTCATGATTGAAAAAGAAAGGCATCATCCTCTTGACATTCTGTAGATCTTTCATGCCCTTTTGTGTCTGGGAGAATTTAGCGTCGTTCACTGTGAAGACTGGGCCTTAATTTCGGGGATATACTCGCAAACTCACAATTCGTCACCAGTTATGATAGTTTCTAAAACATTTCATTCGTTTTCGAGGCACTCAAGCAGGTTAGAAGCGGCTGCTACACTGGCGTGTTTTTTGTTCAACTGAGAGCAATTCAGCTGAACAAAGACATAAGTACAGCGCTTCCCATGTAACTTCACGGCTGATGATTGCTTGGCTGATTCGGAGGTAATTTGCGCCTATTTTGCTCTCCACATGGTTTAAAATATGTGAGACATAAGTCTATGGCCACGTGAGACCTACACCTTTGTAATTTCATAGCTTTGTCCACAATGGATGTTTTTTCTCAAATGGTGTACGCTCAATATACGCTTGATACCTTCGAAAGGGTATACCGATATTCTTGTATCATCTCTGCTGTAGGGATACCTGTGTGTGGAGTACAACTATGATCCCTCTTTCAAATTCTATTATATCAGGTCGCTAATCCATACGTAACCGTATTACAGTGCACGTGCATGCAGTCATGTCTTCTTACCTATAAACCTGCCAATCGATGAATCTGTCCATTAGAAGGGAGACAGCTTCGCGTTGTCCAGGACCCAGGTATTTCATGAGATCTGCCCTCTCAGTGTACATGAGCAGATCTCGTTGGAAGTCTCTGCTGCAAGTAAACGGAACAGACACCGTCGTATGAAGTTAAAAACATTCATTTCTCGAGGACACCCCTTCAACCGCTTTACAGTAGGCTTTCCTGTTTTGAGTGCACATGATTCGTCTCATAAAGATGGGACGTACAGATTAATGTTCGTGAGCGACCAACACACAGAAACACATTTCCCACTTTCACGAACTCTGGAGAGCAGAAGTGAATGATAGAATAATCAAGAAGTTTAAATCCTAGAATATCTGTAATCTTAAAACTGAAAAGTGTTCGAATGAGAAGTCCTGCAAGGAATTTCACCCGATGGAATTTGTTTCTCCAAGTGTGGAGGTACTATAGTTATTTTCGGAAACAGATTGATTTCTTAAACATGAATTGTAAGACTTTTTGAAAAAAAAAATAGAAAATATATGCAAAACGTTTTCAACCGAGAATTCATTCCAACGTCTTGCATAACAATTATTTTTATTATCTGACATTTAGAATCAGAGAAATAAAGAAACAGCAAAATATATTTGTACTAATTAGTTAAAAAAGGAAAGACACTGAAAGGTTCCTCGTTCTGGAATTTTAGGAAGGTAAACTTATTTCTACAGTCTGATTCCTGAAATGTATCACATGGAATAAAATACATTGGATTTACACAATAGCATTTTCGGTAATCCATACGATGAATGATTGCATCGGTAGGAGACAAAATGACACGATTGAACTGCCCTGAGCAAGCTTCCTTTGCTGATCAGTATTTCAGATCAGCCTAGTGGTTTCAGGGTCGTTGTGTACAGTGCCTGCAGGTATTGTGCGAGTCGAGTAATAACACAAGCATACACATTTGCAGTAGATATGCTTAATGCAGAGAAGTAGCTTGAATGTCTAGGTCGCTAGTCACCAATAAAGAAGTCAGCTTGCTTCCCCACCCGCTTTCGAAAAATAAGATACAAGATAAATCAAATTAAATTATTTTACCTTCAGTATGTAGCTTCTTAGTGTAGAATATTGATTACCGTATTTCAGTTTGAACATCACATGAATAAAGTCGCAAAATATATTCGCAATTATTTGACATATCATAGACTATACTTCAGCAATTTCGGAATTTGATCACAATTCATATGTGAGATTTCTGGATAACCATTTCAGCCAAAGTGACATTATAAGAAACACTAATAACATTTAAAAGGTGTGTCTATCAAAGACGCAAATAATGTACAATATTAGGCGAGCCACGGGTGGCTTAATAGTCAGCGAGTCAGACTATCATTGCAAAGTCCTCAGGTTCGAACCTGGGATGATCTTTCAGAAATGGTGTGATTTACTAACAATCACTGAATATCCGCCGTGCATCGGACGAGCACATTAAGTGACCGCCCCCAGGTTGGACCCACTGGTTATATGGGGGTATCCTTTCCTATGCCCCCCCCCCCCCGAAATTATCTCGTCCCGCTATGTGCAACATCGTACTTGTACGTTGACGCCATCTACTCTACTCTAATCTCACTACATACTGTTCTGTCAAAGTCGCTAGACTTGCTCTCATTTCTTCTGTTTCTGTGTCCTGCCCAAAAGACGATCTGGCTGTAGGTGGCTGGTACCTAAACTCTACTCACTGTGGACCGAAGTTCTACAATAAAATGACAAATACTACTATAATACTTCATGTAAAACGTGATACCGTAAACTCTTATATATATAAATATTATTACGAAGAAAAGTCTGCTGATTTTAAAAAATTGTTCAACTTCTGTAAAACCCACAAAATCAACATATTTAAAGATCATCATACTGTCTCATCTTTGTGAACTTGCCGTTAAAGTTCAGTGTTTGATTTTCAGTAATGAAAGGGTTTCATGAATTTGAAAAAAAGGCTTTAGCAGAATGTACGCATACGGAAAAATGCCGTTGACTCATCGTCGAATAATACTGTATCGTAAAGAAATAACATAAAGTAAAGTAAAGGAATAAATTTCCGCAGAGTTAGTAACTCAAAAACGTATTTCATATCCCCAGGGATGTGAAATACGTTTTTGAGTATTGAAAGAGGAATGGGAAAAACAGGAGCATCTTTGCACATGCTTCGTCTGGGAGAAGATTCCATCTGGTTTTCGTGATGACGTCAAGAGCAAATAAAGAAAATGGTTCCTTGAACTAAGCAGTAAGAATGGGCAAAATATCTTATTGGTTAAACCTCAATGTTACAGGAGCCGATACATCGGAAAAACAGAAGTTTTATAATCGATATTTGAAACTGAGAAAGAATATTTTCTGAGTGAGTAAATTAATTTATATTTGTTACATTTTTATAAAGTCGACATTTCTATGCAAAAAAATCGTGATTTTTCCGGTTTGGGAGGTATTCGTCGAAGGGTTATAGATATTTCTTCAGTTACATCGAGCGATTTAACAAATATTATTAGTTACTCGTCGTTGAATTGGTCAGCAACCATCGATATTGCTAACATAGGATTTACCCAATCCCAATAGCTGTTTTTCATTCCTTTATTAAAAACAAAGAAAAGAAAAGAACCTGAGCAATGTAACGTTATTGACTATCATACACAAATCCGCACTCGCTAATAAAGTCAGTGGTGTTTTCAACATTTCAGTTTCAATACACCAAGTGCAGCAATTAGATACGTATTTAGTTTACATATTCGATTTCTCAAAAAGAAAACCCATCATATTCGATTCTAGCTATGGTTAATTGTAATGGTTCATGTGTGTAACTACAGTTTACTTATAAAACGAAGGTATTTAAATTATTTCCTTACGGGATATATTGTAGCATGGTGGTGCAAAATAAAAAAAGTCAGGTTAAAGCAAATTAATGGCCTGCCACTTATAAAATATAAAAACAGAGCAATCCCTCTGCCACAGTGGTGTATGCTCTGGCTTCTGACCATTTTTTCGAGATGGTTTCGTTTTCAAATTCCTGTCAGCCACCTCTTTTCTATTTGGCTTGGAAACTGGCCCTCATGCTTCCATTGAACCAAAGGTCCAAAATTAGGAACGGGTGACCTAATTTATAGAGTTCAACACGGTTGTCGTTAAATCTTCGAACAAAAAATAAAAGACAAAATATGTTAACAATGAACCATGGTTATTACAGCAATGCTATCGTTTTATTTATTTCCTTCGAGAAACATTACGTTTCTTATATGGAACTTATTGATGGATTTTGTAGTGAAGAAGGTGATTTGGCCTAGACAGAAACTCCGATTACTCTTCGGTGATCTGAGAGGTAGAACCGATTACGGACAATGAAGAAATAAAACGAGTGCGCGTGCCGAAACTATCGGAAATTTCATTTTGATTAGTAGCAGATATGACCCTCAAGAAGAGTTCCTTTGTTTCGGATATTCCACAGTAAGGTGCATACTTAAGAACGACACAAACCTCCACAAATCTTAACATACATGTTCTAAGAATACGAAATTGAATAAACAAAAGGAGCACCAATATAGAGACTTATCATTTTATGGCCAGGTTTATCCGCTTCTCATTAGGCAAAAAATATCATATATCCCTCTCATTAGGTAAAGAATGGTCTCACAGTTCCTTAAAGGAGGCGACAGGGTAAATATGTCCCAAAGGTGCATTCAGTGCTGTGCGACACGGATGAATCAAGCTGAAATCTGTGCTATTCCGTGTTAAGTTAAACAACAGAAATTTGTTTTTTGTTAAAACACGGGCTTCAGTAAGAAGCGCTTTACGAATAATTGAAAATGCGCTTCAATATGCTGAAGATATTTTTATCGCTTTTCAATATTTTGAAAGATGTTTTCTCCGGGGAGTTCTTATTTATACTTTCAAAATAATGGGCCACCGTCATAAAGAATTCCTGGGTACGGCAGTAGCTACTACAGTATAATTAATCCCAATTTCAAAGTAGAGTTAAAGCGACTTGAATCAGGCATAAATGGTTGATTTTTAAACAACGAATTTATTTACAATTACCAGCATATAGTAAGTAGTTCATAATATTTATCCTCCAATGAACTCCCAGCAGCATAACATGATTTTTCAAAAATTTAGCAAGACTTATGAATATTTACGACGGCATTTATTTTAAAGCTCGTGTCTTCAACTCCATAATTCGTTTTGAAGGTCACCCGAATAAGAATAAATTTATTAGTTTGTAAATAAAATATGTACACCTTCATCATCAAGGAAGCACTCATGTTTTTCGAAATACGCTCCGTTACATGGAATAGAGGTGTTCTAAAGTTCCTCCCACTTTTTGAATGTCTTCTTGAAATTTGAAATTCTGTTGAAGAACCGCTGAGCAGCTATAATAAGTTGTTGAAGAATCTGAAACTGTCATCCCCGTAATATATTTTTTAAAATGGGGAACAACCAGAAATTACATGGTGACAAGTGTGGACAATATGCAGAGTAGGACATCAACTTAATATTCATTTTCTCCAAATAACAAACGACAGAATTGGCCATTGGTGGTCTTGGATTGAGTCACACAAGAAAAGGAATGGTGTACCCAAGTTGAACAAACTAATTTCATGCCCAAATTCTCAGTTAAAATTCTGTGAATTTATAACTTTGAAATGTGAACTGTATCATTGATGTCTCTAATTGTTAGTTGAATATTTTCAAGTAAAACAACACCTAATGTATTGATTTTTTGCATCTGCAACACTCGTTGAATGATGCAACACATGCGCGATTTAAGCCGCCAACTCGCGACCATCTATAATTTTTTTATGGCATTTTAATTTATTGACATAAGACGAAAAGTCGCTCCGCGAGACTTCTTCATTCGACAGAAAAATTTAATGGCTCGTCTTTGGTCCGCTTTTAAATCACTTTTTTACAAAAATCACAACGCGAAAGCACTTCTTGCGAGTTCACGTAGCAACACCTATTGAACTGCGCACGACCGACGTCACATTCGTGATAAACAGGTGTACCCGGTTCCTATGGTTATTACAACGAATATTCGTTTCTTCAGACTCGTGCCAAGGTCGAGCGCAGTATTGCACATTTTTTATAAAAACATTCTCATTTGGTTTGGGAAAACTATAAATATTCAAAAGAATTTTAATAACTAATAACAATCATATATCACATTACACTATTGTTAAACGAAAAAGGCAAAACAGGGGGTATCCAGATCGTGCGCACAGAGCACCTTGAAAAATAAACAAAACTAGAGTTTTGCGGCATCTTTTTGTTTATCTTTCGTGGTACTTTATTGTTATTTTTTCTTCATGGGTTTAACGACAGAAGTGCGAAACTCGATGTGTTATAAGCATTTTTCCGTCCCTAGTGAAGGTCAATGGGCTCCAGCGAAGAGTGAGAGCCAGTGCTCTAAGACAAGTAAAACATCCATGGCTGACCGTGGTTTGAACCTGAAGCCATTTCGGATAAATGGTCAGAAGAAAGATCCTAAAGCATTGCGTCACGGAGACTGTTCTTTTTTTACTAAAAATAGATTACACGACACAGCTGTGTTTAAACCGCTTCTGCTTTAATTGTGCATCATGCTATAATAACTCTTGTAAGGATATAATTTAAAGACATTAGTTTTGTAACTAAACTAATGTTACAGAGCAGAACCATTATATACAACAGAACACTGGTAACAACAATTACTTTCAGTTTTTTCATAAAATAATAAAATATTTAAAAAATTTTAAATAAAGAGGTTAAATTCAATACTTTCTATTAGTTGTTAAAAATTCTATTCCCTTTATTGGAGAGTGGTATCACTGATGTATGGCTTAATGACTTTTACAATATTTCGGGTTATTTAATTTCATTGTAGTAGGGATGGGCATATCGTTGATAAACATCAATGTTGGACATCGGTGGTTAATTTATTCCTGGTTTATAGATAGATCTGGAAATTTTCGATGAATCGGTGATAACCTCGATGGTTTTGCTAAGCGCAAGAATTTGTAGTATTCAGTCTGCAGCAACAAATGGGCAATTTTTATGTTAACCGTGTATTTAATATAATAGTGATTACTCACTAATAACTCAAGTAACTTTTAATATTATTTAAAATGCTAGATGTATTGGTGGATACATGTTTTTTAGATGCATCGGTGGTAACCTCTAAGGTTTACTAATGAATTTCGGAAATCATACTTTTCCATCTGCAGCAGTAAATGAGCCATCCATTTGTAAATTATCTGGTCAATAAAACAGTGAAGCTGACCTATTCAGAAAACAGTAACATAATATTTGTTGAAACGTTCGATGTGACGGTGAAAACTTCGATGATTTCCGATATATCAGTGTTAAGCTCGATGTGTGGACTCCAGCCACGTCTGGTTCCCTCTATGCGTTTATCACATTGGGCTGCGCTGAAGTGGCCGAGGCCAATTGGATAGCAGATAAATATGAATAATTTGGCGTGTTCGTTGGAAAGTCGTTTTGATCGTGCGTTAAAACGAGACAATCGTAGGAGATATGTTAAGAGATATCAGGGTAAATGTGTAGTTTATTTAGCCTTCTAAATTATTTCGTCGGAAAAATTTCACAATATCGAAAAAGTGCGTCGTGAATTTTTTAAGCATGGAATTTAATGTCAAATGATGCAAAAATTTAATATTTTAAATGATTTCGAAATAATTTTACCGAAGTATTTAGCTGGGAGTACCACGCTGTGGAAGAGTAACTGCGCAAGGCTTAACACAACGGTGCGGCGACGAAGTGAGGGTGTAGTCCGTTGAAAGGAAGCTTCGTTCAGGAGTGCAAGTAAGGGGCGGACGAATACATGAGAAACCGGTTGCGGACTAGTAGGACATGGATGCATTTTGTACTGATACGCTACATGAAAGAGGTCGGCGTTACGCAACCTTAATTTTGTTGTGTCCTTAAAGGTAATTTTGAGCTAGGATGACTAAAAAATTGCCAAATATAGTTGTGTCTGGGAAGTGTGTACAAAACATGAACTCATGCATGTATGATGCAAAAGTCCTCTTCGAGTGCCAAACTGGCGTCAGCTACTTACTTTTCAAGCGCATCCACAAATTTTCCACATTCTGCGTATAAATATCTTGATCGTCTGGATGCATAAAAGTTTCGCTATAGATAATTACTGAATGGTCGTAGATACCATTTCTCAAGCTTCTATTTCTGCATAAGCTGCCCAACCATCGCACATAATGAGTTTAAGGTAAGATGAACTGTACAATTCAGCGTTGTACCGTTCGGGCTTTGCGATTCCGAACCTCGAGCAAGAAGCACTTTCCCAAGTGTATTTCTATTCCACCGAAAACCCAATGTCCTCTCTTATATCGGCAAGTGTTGTATTTCCTGTGAAAGAAATAAGTCTCGTGTATTTCTTCAAGTATATTTTCTACAATTATTATTAAAAATATTGTATCCCTATGCATAAAAACTGCCCAGGGATACAATATTGTAGCGAAGGTATTTGTCGCATTCTTCACTACAGAAATTCCACCAATCCACGATAGATTTTTTTCAACTACAACTTCGTGGTGGGTTAGCTTTTGTAAAAATCTTTGCTCCAGAAAAAGCCATTCCTACGATTTTTTCAAACAGAAATTGCTGCGTGACCACAGCATGAACGCATGCATGTATTTTTTAGCAGCCGTCGGCGAGCCAGCCATTTATTTGCTGTTTCGACAGTGTTGGTGGCTCTTTCCGAAGTCCAGTCCACATTTCGTTACGGACAGCTTGAGGTTTTAAAATTCCATTATCTGGCACAATACGACATGAAGCTCTCCACCTCCCTGCCATACTTCAAAATTTAAATGGATCCAACTTTTATAATTTCTAAAATATCCGTATCAGTATGACAAAAATTCACAAACCAACAACGCGTTAACAGCAGAAAGAATAATGTAGTAGGAAAACAAATCACCAGCGCATCTACACCGTTCTAACGAGGACCACTAATTTCGTTACAACCAGAACCAAACTTTATATTTAGAACTTATGCTTAACATAAAGAAAGTAATTTTCCAAAACTTCCTTTCGATGCAAGACATGACATACGAAAGGACAATATCAATATCACCATATCTTTATAAAACACTGAGAAACAATTTCAAAACTACACTGGTGTGCAAAAATTAAGGACGAAGTGGAGAAATTTGCATAACAGCGGAACGATCAGGCTGAACGAACCGAAATACCACTCAGGAGATGGACTAGGGTCCGGTATGGTAGTGCATGCGCATATATGCAGCATGACGTAGGGGGAGGGTGGATATCGGAAGGGTATAAAGCACACGGACGATGTAAGCTCAGCAATTTGGTGAAAGCTATTGCACGGCGTACATCGGTTTGAACGACGTCGAGTTGCTGCCACCGTGTGATATGGCCAACAGGCAACCCAATAGATTACATCTGGATGACTTTACCTGAAGTCGCGTCATTGGGAAGTTGGAAGAAGGTCGAATTGTGACTAGTGTGGCCGAGTAGTTCGGGATCGCTTACAGCATCATTTCACGAGCTTGAATAGCATTTGAAACGACAGGAACAGCTGTCCAAGAGTTTAGCAGTGGTCGTCCACGAACAACCACCGCGGCGAACGACCGGTATATTTTCTTACAGGCGACAGGAGACAGACGGCAGACAGCGGAAGAAATCGCAAGGCACATGCAACAGACAACTGGATGTCCGTTATGGAGTTTTAACGTGGCCAGGAGGCTGCACAAAGGTAGCCTATTTGCACAACGACCAGTACGGTGTGTGCCATTAACGCCAGCTCATCAGAGGCGGCGGTTTGTGTGGTGCCAGGACCACAAGAACTGGACACCCCTGCAATGGGGTCGAGTTCTCTTTACCAATTAGAGCCGATTTAGTCTGACGAGCGATTCTGGACGTTTCCACATCTGTAGAGAGCAGGGAACACGCAATCACACCTCCAACATTATTGAAAGGGACCAGTTTGGAGGTGGCGGTGTTCTCGTTTAGGGCGGTATCATGTTTAGTAGCCGTACTGACCTCCACATCTTCTTAGGAGGTTCAGTCACTATTGTCCGCTATTGTACAGAGGTTCTTCTGCTTAACGTGCGCCTGTTTAGAGGTGCTGTAGGTCCTGAGTTCTTTTTTATGGACAGCAACGCTACACCTCATGGTACAGTGGCTGTCGCAGAGCTGTTAGACGATGAAGATATTCAATGCATGGATTGGCCCGCAAGGTCCCCGGACCTAAATACAATCGAACACCCTACGGGAGACGCTTGGCAGCATATCACCAGCCGCCTGCAACGATTCTTCTATTGCGATTGGTGCTACAAGAGGAATGGGCCGAATGCATCAACAGCTCCTTGACAACCTCGTCCTCAGCATAGACAGACGTTGTAAGTCCTTCAAAGCAGTCAGGGGTGATCATATCCCCTACTAAAAACGGGATTTTTCTTGGCAGCCGCCTGTCACATGGACGTTTCTGTCTTCTGTCCAGTTGTGCTCGAAGCTACATTTTAAATAAAGTTCCTATGTATCCTTTGGATTCCTTGTTTGGACGGATTTTGCTCACTTGTCCCATATTCTTACATCTTGGGGATCTTATGGTATGGTTTGAGTCGAGGCGGAGCACTTCTGCACGACGTTACATTCGAAAAACCGTCTGGTCCTTAATTTGTGCACGCCAGTGTACATTAGGGAGTTACCGTACTGAAACTACCCACCGACATACCTTTCGCATGGCTATCCCAAAGGCACGAGTAATCAGACCGTTCTTCACTGACACGCAACTAATTGATCTTTTAATCACGTAATCAATTGATTTACTCTGCCAGACCGACAATTTCCCATTCATAAATAAGCAAAACTTTCCTGTCAGAGTAAATTCAGAATAGGAACAAAATATGCTTTCCTAAGGGTAATTTTAATTGGCAAGACAAAGAAAGTCACAGCGCGAGATTATCATGGGCATCCTCTTTCACAGCTGGCGACAGACTGCTGCACGTAAGTACTGCCTTGCAAATCGCGGAGAGTAGTCAAGAGTTGGAAGTATAAGAAGGGTTTCAGTTACTTCTAGTGACGTTTTATGGAAACAAACAAAGGGTATTTTACCCACATTCGAGTAGTTTTCAGGATAAGGGGGCAGCTCTATTTTTGTCCGATTTTTACTTAACATGTTTACTAATATAACACAAATAAGCCGTATGGATAGGTGCAAAGACCAGGATGATCCGGTAACAAATGGGTGTGATATTAATGTTTTGGGAGCTGCCCTATCACAGTTTGATACAAGTACGATGCAGACCGATGAAAAAAATTGTAATATTTTATTGTTTATAAACATAAGATATTTGTAATGTTGTTCAATGTTATTCAAACACATTTTATTAGCATTGTTTACTTTTTCTACACTTTACTAAATGCGAAATTTCATAAAATTTATGATACTTGGTGCAAAAAAAGGGGGCAACTCCATTTTTTTTATAAACGGTCGAGTTACATTATTGTGACCACCAACTAATATCCAAAGTAACCACCTTGTTCAGCGCGGACAGCAACTAGACTGGCTGGGAGTGACTCAATAAGATGCGAGAAAGTGTTCACATTTATGTGGAGCCATGATGACTGCAGTGCATCTGACAGCTGCAGAACAGTGCGCGGTGGAGGTTCCATTGAACGAACAACACGATCGAGGTGGTTCCAAAGACGCTGAATTGGATTTAGGTCTGGGGAATTAGGGCACCCGGGAAGTATTTTGAACTTTTCATCGTGCTCTTCCAACCAATCTCGGACATTTCTATCTGTGTGACACGTCGCATTGAGTTTCTGGAAGATCCGACCCGCCTCAGGGATGACAGTCAGCATATATGTGCATATATGGTTTGCAAGAATGGATTCATAACGAATTCCGTCCATAGTGCCTTCCACAGGTATGAGTGGATCCAGGGAATGCCACGAAAACATTCCCCAGACCATAACGCCGCCGCATCCACCTTGTGTTCCTGCAGCAATGGTTGAAAAGTGTTTGTTCTCCGATGTTTTTCGACTTATACGTCAACGTCCATCTGTTCAATGAAGTAGAAAACGTGACTCGTTGGTGAAGCCAATCTTTTTCCAATCAGCGGAGGTCCCATTCCCATACTGCCCCGCAAACGTAACCTCTTTCTGCCGAAACATCTTCTTTGGCATAGTTGCAGTGGAAGGCCGTCGGAATCGGAGCCCCATACGCAGCAGGTTTCGTTGAACTGTCGTTTTAGACACAGTTCCGGTAGCCCCCTGGTTCATTGGGCAAGCGAGTTGCTCCACTGTAGCGTGTCGATAGGCAATCACGCTCCTCCGAAGCCGAAGTTCATTTCTCAAATCAGTGGCACGTGGTTATCCGCAGTTTCCTCGTCTCTTATTCGCAAGGGTGCCATTTCTCCAGTCAAGATACACTTTAACCACAGAGGCACGTAACAATTCATGAACTGCGCAGTTTCAGAAATACTGTCACCCTTAGCCCAAAAGCCGATAATCACCCCTTTTTGGAAATCTGATAAATCGCTCCTTTCGTCCATGACAGCAACGAGATATATTTTTTAAGAACGCCTACAGCACACCTTATATACTCTCCAAGAAGATCACGACACGTGCCTTCTTTCATTGGCTACACACTGTTGACATTCAAAATTAGGAGGTGGTCAGAATAATGTGACTCGAATCTGAATTTATCCTGTATTCATTTAAGGGACAAAACATTCAGAAGATACATGTATTTATTAGAGATAATATTATCTTTACAATGAGGAATTTTTGCCAACCACAGTTAAGCCGTATTTTTTATAAATAGTTTTCTATTATTTCCCTAAAAATGTCGAAAAGGGATCCGCCTCCTTTTGCTGCAAGCTCCTAAATTGTGGAAAAAGTGTAAGACAGGGAAAGGTGATATACTCGACTTTTCGAAATTTTTATATACAGATATATCATTCCATTAAGAATTAACCTCAATATGATCAGTATATTCTGTTTAAATAAACTAGGTAGAAACTTTACCAGATGTAAAGATGGAACTGCATAGGATAATTATTTGTTACATAAAACATTGCCGTCGGAATGCATTTATGTAATACCGTTTAAGGATATGTAGCTACAGAAGAATAAATTTTCTCTCTAAAGGTTCTTTGAAATATAACACATACACCCACATGTGACAACACTATCAATCATGTACATGCGATGTGCATTGGTGACCTTAGTCATAATAAAGTAACATGAAGAGCAATGAAAATTTTGCGTTACCGACATAATGGCTGTTCATGATGTACAACTTGTACCATTAAATGGGTGATGAAAATCGAGAATACAGCCCCCAGTCATGGATATTGGATTGTTCTAGTTCTATTTCCGTCATTAGAAATCGCAGTTTTACAGGCCACCAATGTTTATCATGCTAGTGCTCAGTGACTTGAGCGCTTGTCAAAATTTTTGATATGTTTGCTGAACCCAGACCTTAAAATACTTGTTTTCATTTACAAGTAAAATAAACAAGAGTTTTATTACCTTTAATTTTTTTCTTCATTATTTTACTGCAAAATATTTTTCTTATTTGATTTTATCCAGATTTGAAGGTACAGTAATAGGATTTATTCTATTTCAAACTAATAAAATATTTCATAATCATGGGTTTAAATTGTAAACACAATCTTTAGCTGTGAATGCTGCTAGGACTACGACATATGAACTTGTACATATTACACTCACAGTAATTCAGTAATTCGTATTAAATTTATTGTACTTCAGTTCGAGCTTATTGACTTTAATATGTACATGTTAATAAGTTTTAGGTCTAGAAATTTCAAGTCGATTGTACCTAGGACGTCACGTCTTTCGCGTCTGTGAAGATTCGGTTGCATTGCGTACGGCCGACTAAATCTTTTGAGGGGCCAGCAAATGAAGACTACTTTCAAAGTTACTCAATGAGCCTGAGCGTAAAAACAAAAATTTCGAATTTTGATATGCCCTAGTGCGGAAAAGTTTTGTACTACTACGTAAACCATGTGAAAAAAATTTAGCGAAATTCAAGTAATATCTTATGGTTCCACTTTACCTCCAAAATGTTGATATTTGAGTAAAATCGTCACATCTTCATGCCCGTTGTGAGGAAAGAACAGTGTTTGTTACAGACTTTCCCTAGTGCGCAAAAACTATCTGTTGGTACCGAAAAGATGTGCACAATTTTTCAGGGAAAGAAACTAATATCTTATGGTTCCAATTTAATGCAACAGTACTCCATGTTGAAGAAAAATTGCAATAATTTGACACCTAGTGTTCACCAGATGAATTGCTTCCTAGTAGTGTTAGTGTGTGCACTACTGCACTGAAAGTGCAACATATTGTGCAAATGTGCACACTGCACACGGTTCAGCTCTTCAGATTTTTCATGTTTCAGAAAAATCCCAGAACTCATCATGAGGAGGTGGCTGCATAACGAGTTCTACCCGTGCCCAAACCAACCACCCATCTATTAGGACAAATTAATTTTCTATTCTTTTTTTAACTTCAATTGCCTGTTTTTATTAATTTTTACCCGGGAATCTATTTACTTTCGAAGGCTGGCATTATTTGCAGTGCTTCCAACCGTATTCTAATTAATCAATCAAAGTAGCTATTTAATTTAAGATACACAAGGATGAAAATCATGAAACATTATGAATCACTCTGTCGATATGTCTCTTTCAACTCCTTTAAAAGAACCGTTTGGTAAATTAATTGGATTCTGTTATTAAGGACCAAATGCTGCCGCAGATTTATTAGGTACTTTACAGATCACGAGTATTAATTACTGGAAGTCTTCCAAGTTGATGAAACCATTACGTGCAAGTTGATGGTTTCATCAACTTGCGGCGGTTGTAAGACAACTGACATTGCAGACGTTTTCATTAATATCGGACTGATACACAAATTTTGGGATAGGTACGTTGACGACATGTTCTGTGTTTTGCGTCATGCGAAACAATGCGTAGATTCCTTCCACAAAGATATAAACACTGTTAACCATGTCATCACTTTAACCTATTTGGGAGACACAAACGGTACCTTACATTTTCTGTTAGTACTACTCTCGAAACTTCAGCATGAACATCTGAATTCCCACTACTGTCTGAAACATATCACATCGCAACCAGCAAGCCAGTTTGCTTACAAAAAAGGTTTTAAAAGACAGTTTAAAACAACATAAGTTGTGCGGTTCCTTGAGGAATTATGGAACTTTGAAAAGAAAATGTTAGGAATAAAGACATACCAGCTGGATACCTTAAAACGAAATCTGAAGCAATACTGAGTAAATCACAGAGATTTATAACATGAGAACCTAGTTCAATACACTAAAACAAAAAATATATTCAAAATCCCCTTAACACCTCTTTAAAATATCTTGCAATTCAAAATCCCGATGAAAATATTTGTCACACGTATAGTTACCTACATCTGCGTCAAAAACGGACACCGTCACAAAATAGAGCAAAACAAAACATTGAAATCAAATCCAGTGTGTACGATAATTGCCTTTAATACCCAAATAGCATGTGGGAGTCACACGTCGGAATGACGAAATATTCAATATTGAGAAGAAGCCATTAAGTTAAAGTAGACACTATGACTGGCAAAACAAACGCCTCGTTTTATAAAGAGGTAACTTATACGTACCTATGACGTAAGGAAATGTATTGAATCTAGACAAATAGCACCTTATAGTGGATAAAGTGGGCAGCAGTTAGAAGAACTCTGGGAATTATTACCCATTTAAATACCCCCAATGACAACCTATCCTAAGATCTGTCAGAGGCTTCACGTACCTTATTCTGTGAAAACGCAGTTAAGTATCGCATCTCCAAAGATATCTTATGGTTCCTGCCTGATTATGTGCTAACTCTACTGACCGTTTAAATCTACGCTTTTCACGATATTCCAGTTAAGAGTTGTTGCTTTTTTAATTTGTGTTATAGTTTACTTGTAGTGTGCAAAGACTTAAACTGTGAGAAGCATTTGAGAAATACTCCGTGCGGTAGGAGTAACTTGTCAGCGTTATTAATTCACACACATAACAACAGATAAGGTAATATCTATAATTTCTTATGTAATGTTAGGTAGATATTTGATGTAACATTTTTAGTTGAAATAATCATTTTAACAATGAAATGTTATCCCGAGAATTTACTCTAAATGCACACTTTTAGGAAGCGAAACAATGGTTTAAAAAATTTGACGAAACGGTTTTCATTAAATCAGTTTTACTTTCTCTTATGATATGTAACTCAATGGGTTTTTCTCTTTTAGATTTTTAAATTTTATTTCTTTCTGCAAACAAATGAAATGCAAATTTTTCATTATTTCTTTCATGTTAATATTTTTAGAAAAAACAAGAAGTAATCCAATCTGGAATCAGATATTAGGCTAAAGTGTGTTAATAAAGATGATATCTTTCGTAATTTTAATATGTTCGAACATATAAAATATATCCGATTTTCTAATCATCTGTTGGAGACATTGGCAAAACCTTTTGTGTTCTTTTTGAAAGCACAATCTAGGATCACTAGAGTCGCGTTTGTCTCTGTAACTGATTTTAACCAGAAGGTTCCCAGTCCTACCTATTTTCAGCATGTCTCCGGAATGCATATGAGCTATAATCTGCTTTCCAGACGCCTTCCTTTCCCTTACGTTGTTATCCAAATGAAAATTAAATCTAGTCTTTCGCCGTTATAAATCGTGAAATCGCAGATATTTGAAAACAAAATTCTGAGGAAAATACGTTGCTCTTAACCCATATCAGTGAAGAGAAATTATTAAAATTATGGTGGCACAGATGGAAATCAAAATTAAAAATTCTGTTAACTGCAGCCTGTCTAGAAATTACATATTCTACTTAAAAAGCATTTTAAGGTTATTTTAATAGTGATTTTGTTCCATTGTTTTCCAACACAGATGTCCATTTATACAAGAAGTCTTACTTATACAAGAACAAGTCTTACTTACCCAAGAAAAAGCCAGGAGTTTGTTTGAAGAATATAAGAAAAAACGTGGAGGAATTACTTCAGGAGAAATACTCACTTCAAGCTACGGATGGTTTTATGGATTCGAGTAGCGAGTGAAGCCACACTATATCAAATTTATTGGTGAATCAGCTAGTTCAGAAGGTGCAGTGTAGCGGAGATCCCTAAGACTTTAGTAAAAATAATAGAAGATGAATATTTTATACCGCAACAGGTGTTCAATTTGCATTAGACTGGGTTATTTTGGAAGAAAATGCCAGATCGTTCTTACGTATCGCAAGAAGAGAGAACTATGTCACAATTTGAAGTGTCAGAAGACAGCCGACACTTCTTTTGCGTGAAAATGCAGATGGGTACTGCCAGTTAAAACCGCAGTTGTTATATCCAAGATATTTTAAAAATGTTCCTAAAACATTGCTGTCCGTGATGTGGAAATCCAATCGAAAGAATGGATAAAGAAAGACATTTTCCGGCACTGGTTTCCCCATGTCTTTGTATCGAAACTTGAAAAATATTGCTAGGAAAAAACTAACTTTTGAAATACAGCTGCTTTTGGATAATGGACCAGCATTAATATATTAAAATAACATTCTTGCGTCCCAGTGCAACTCCCTGAGTTGCACTAGAACGCAAGAATTGGATCTAGGTATAACGCAAACTTTCAAAAAATGCTATCTGCAAAAAACGTTCAGACATGAAGTAAGGGATTGTGAGGGAGTGATGCCAAATCGTTAAAACATTCTCTGAAAGAACTCGACATTATCAAAACTGTTAGAAATATCAGCTGTGCCTGGAGTGAAATTGCAGTATCTACCATGAATGCCGTATGAAAAAAAGTTGCACCACCGTTTCTTCAGGACGCTTCAGGTTTTGAAAGAAATGAGGACATAATCAGAAAACTAATAAAATTACAAAAAAACTTGAAATTGAATTTTGAAGAAAAGAGCATTATTAAACTGTTGCAAAGGTACACAAGACACCTAAACACAGAAATTGTTAATAGAACCTAAAGAGCAAAGAAGAGAAAGCCAAATTTACGTTAAAGAAAAATAATCAGAATCAGCCAAACGATATAAAGTTAAGAGGATTTCAGAATGTTTCAGAATGATTGGCAATGGTCTATCTGGTTACGAACTTCAGAATCCAGATTCAAAAAAAGGTTCACCAAAGTGTTTTAAGCAGTTCATGATAACCTTTCTTCCTGCAATGGGATTTACGCCAAGAAAAGAAGGGCGACTATACAGAGGTCCATGGACAAGTATCTCAAAGATTCTCGACATCGGTGAAACAGGGAGCATATTAATATTTAATTTGTAACAGTATAATCCAAAATTCAGATGTTCTCGTATTTTGCATTTAAGTCACTGTGAGCATGCTAGCTTTCTTTCAGTTGCATGGCTGTTTTGCTCCAGGATAAAGTTGCCCTCTTTTGGTGATTTTTTCATGGGATAAGTAATAGTTTAGCTTTACAATGTGTAAAGAAATAAATACGTGAGGTTTTCCGTCTGAGAATAGAAAGGTCGTTAGTAGAACAAGAAGAACAGTGCAGGCTTTCCTTATTTTCATTAGGAAACGAGTGTTCAATAAGTGAAAGCAAATAAGGCAAAAAATTCTACTTAAATTTTTAAAATAGACACTTCAGTTCAATCACTGCAGGACAATTGTAATTACAATTCAAGAAACAGCATTAAATAACGACATATGCAAGTTTTGCATACGCAGCTTAAGTAACTTATGCGGCACAGATCTTCCTCATTCCTTTTGTTTGAAATGATCAGCTTTCCACGACATTCCGCGTTAACATGCCCAGGAGTACACAGTTATGTGAGAAAGACGTCAAAAAAGTGTTATTTTATCTTGGTCAAAAGGCATCTTATCGAGAAATCACAAAGATAATTGGAAGACCTTTAGGAGTAATGCAGAATGGTGCAAGAAATAAGGACATGTCCAGTAAAACCAAAAGGACAGGACGGAGGACATAACTGAGTGCAAAAAATAGGTTATTTGTTTTTCATTAAGCGAATGTTGTCTTTTAGACGAAATACTCGATATTTGCCTAAAAAAAAATTTCATACGACAGTCGCAAAAACTCTACAACAAAACAAAAAATATGCGTAAATTAAAATGAACGCAAATCATTTACTCACTGTTAAACGTAAACGCAGAAGATTAGACTGGGCTGAGCAATGATATTGTCCAAAAAAATCGAAAATAATTTTGTTCTCAGATGAGAAAAAAACATTTTAGATGGCCCCGACGGAAAGAAATGTTACTACCATCATTTACCAAAGAATCCCTAAGATTTTTGTGGAATACCAATGTGATGAGGTGGTGCGATGGTGTCGGCAGCGTTGGACTGTGGCGGTAAATCGTATTTTTTCATTATCGATCACGTATGAGAAGCACGAATTGCCAAGCTATGCTATACGAACATTAAATTCCATTAATGCACCTACTAGAAAGAAACACTTGGATTTTCCAGAAAGATAATGACCTTTGCCATGCATTCATTCTTCAAAACAGTAGTTTACAAATTAAGAAACAGATGTAATGGACTGACCGTCTCGGATCCCAGACTTAAACCCAATGGAAAATGGCCTGTCTTTACTTGTGAGGGTTGTACATTAAAAAAAGCAAGCAATATACCTCAACAAGAGAATTGTAAGTTGCAGTACCTCGATGTTGGGAAACAATCAACATTTGCACGTTACAAAACTGACTAACAGCAATGCCAAACAGAATTTGTTTTCAAATTCAGGCTAATGGGAGTACCAAAAATTTCTAATTTAAGAAATATTATATGCATATAAATAGCTTCTTTACAACACAATGTTCTTGTTAGCTTTACTTTCATTTATTTTTACTATTGTAATAAAACCTTGAAACACTACACCGCCAAACATTCTACAATATAAATTAATTATTGATGAGATATTTTATGTTTTGCAATTATTGATCTACAGCAGAATATCAAGAAAGAACAGGAGTATTTTTGTATATTTATTATTTCTTTGCGATTTATTATAAACTTTCTTCCGATTTATTTATTACCAAACGTGTTATCATTTTACGTATATCTTTAAAGATATTATTTTCAGCGAACGAAATCTGTTAGGAAATGATTTTCACTGTTGTATAGATTTACGAAATATTTTCGGTTAATCACTTTGGGATACAAATCGCCTTCCATTCGAGAAACCAGAGCCAAAATTTTTTTTTAAAAATGAGCAGTTGAAATATATGATAAATATCGTATTAATGAAATTTTATCCTGCAAGCGGTTTGAAAGGAACACACATTCATTAATGTTGTAACATTAGAAGGAATCCGTACATTATCACTGAAAATTACCATGGTCTACGGAAGAAGGCGAAAAAAATATTATTCCCAGTAATTTGTAATAATTTATTTATTAAAGTAAAATATGATTGGGAGAAAACCGGACGTTATTGGCGATTAGTAGAAACTTCGTAATAGCCGTTTTCGAATCTGTGCTTGTTGGTTTACATTACGTGTTCATTTTGTTGAGAAACCTAACTTGAGATATCTTATTTTTCTATAGTCAAGTTCGAATGTCACTTGCAATATTTTTAGCATTTAGTTCTGTGAGATATACCGAGATAGTGGTACGACAAGCTTTCAAACTATACAAAGTGGCCTAATACTGTTTTCCTATTCCTATTAGTTACGGAAATAATTAAGACGGTGTGTTCTAGAATCGGTTTCTCAGCTCAAAACACGAAAATTTTACTTACACCGAGACCATTCCAATTTTCACCAAAACTTTAATATTCTTCGCTGCTGTTTTTCTATATTTGTATTTTCCAAGATTAGGACGGAAAGCTTGCAGGTTACAGATTAGCAAATGCGAACCTGAAAATTTATGGAGATTACACTAGAAAGGAACAAACGGTCGGTGTATTGTGTTGATGACAGCGAAGTTATGCCTAGCTATGGCATTTCTTTCTGTTTGTTTTTCAAGGATTTCCATGAGGGTAACAACACGTCCGAAAAGAAAAAGCACAAGCTCATTCAGTGAGAAAAGCGAAATGAAGCAGTCCTGGGTTAGCTGCAACACAAAGAAGTTGCAACGGCCGACCACTCTATGACAGATGACTTGATGACGGCTGCATTAGAATCCGAAAGTCGATGAAAAGATTAATCTGTGGTGGAAAATGAGATGGTACGTTAAATTTACTTCATGGTATGCAAAAATTCTATAAATGTTATACGTGAGATTTCTGTTCTCTACTGAACTACAGTTACAATCGCATTTGTGGCTGGTATTGAAAAGACGGGAATTGGCAAATAGGCTTTTCGAAAGTGCGTAAGACAACCTATCAGCGAAATTTATTATGGTGGCCTGCTCTTTGAAGAACCAACATGATGTCCTTGTTGATATAAAGTATTTGAACAAGCAGACAGGGTGGATACTCCCAAGGCAATGTATCGGAAGTCTACTTCTATAGACTGCTTTCATAAGGACGGCTGATTTGTGACTTAGATCCACTCCGTGTTTCCTCCTGCTGAGATCCAAACCAACAAAGAAGGAAAATCGTGAGAAACCCGCATCCAGTTTTGTCAAAGAAGAAAGAGTTTTCGGTTCTCTATACTCATATCAAAAAGTGCGTTCGTACCCGAATATCGAACGGCCGTATCCACATTGAAATCTAAAAGTGCATGCGCTCGCCTGCATTGAGCAACCGTGTCCACATTGCCATTCAAAAAGTGTGCGTAAATCTGGGTTAACGCATGTTGAGTTTAAGTACGTAAAATTTTAAATCATACCATGTGCGCTTGTGTGCAACGGAAAGGAGGCGTGCCAAATTAGTCTCCAAGTTAAAAGTGATATAATAAGAATAAGCACTCAGGTAGATTAATCTAGTCTGTGCATACCTACATTTATCCAGTACATATAAAAAACAGGAACTGAGAGAATGCGTACAGTGGGAGACGGTACTCAGTAATAATTCACAAATCCACTCCAAATTTGAACTGAGAAAGTTTGATGAACTGCGAATCTAAACGTTACATACCTTTGCTGGGGACAGAGGAAAACACCCCCTATTGTTAGCGAGGTAGCGCTTTTATTGTTTTCCTCAAATTTTTAATATGTCATGTTACTTGTTCTCTTTAAATTTGGTTATCCTAATTTAATGCGTCTTGTGCCAACCGTGCAGTTGAATTTATGATTTTGAGTGCCGTAGAAATCTGATTTTTATTGGTCGCTCTTTCTTTTGGCTAAAATCTTGAATAATACACAAGGTTTTGAAGTTAATGGCTGTAACAAGATACAAGAAATGAGGTACACTGGAGTAGAAGGGGGCCACTAACGCTCAAATCGGTTACTTCGCGGTTAAGACACAGATACATTTTTTCGTCAATATCCTAATGGAAATTTCAATTTTTACAGCGCCTATTAATAAATTGTGTCTGTATTTCGTAGGTGACTGTCGCAATTGCAATTTGTTTACGCCCCCTTAATAATCACGCATCCTATGAACGTCAGAAAGGAAACCTGTCGGCAAAACACGTTTCACAAAATGACACCGTTTCATCTTTCGGTAGGTTTCAAACGTGCTTGTATAAGGATATTACCAATAATTGTACATGCTGAAGTCAAGATTTCCACGTTTAAAAGTAAGTCACGGAAAAATTATCATTAGCCGACACCGGGAGTCGAAGCTAGGTTCTTTCAGTTACGCGCCGGACATGCTTCCACTCTATATACGTCTGGAGGAATTCAAGGCCGCTGTGGTGCAGTGAAAGCATGTGCGGCGCGTAAATGGTAGACCCTGGGTTCGTTTCCAGGTGGCGGCCAATGATAACTTTCCGTGACTCACTTATAAACGTGGAACGAGCGATCACTTGTGTTTGATGTTCCTAGTCCACGTCAAATGTTTGTAATAATTGTACATGTTGTCCTTTAAGTAAGAGTTTTAGGATAAATTGAAATCGCGCGTGTTTAATAAAAATGTGATTGTCTGTGAACTTCTGCGGACATTATTTTCCAAGTGTTCCAGGAAAAATGAAAAATGTCTGCTAAATGCGTCGTCTGCAATTCGCTTTTAAAAACAGACTTTGTGTTATATGGAAGAAAATGTTTTCTAAGACTTTTCCTTTTAAGTTAATAAAAACATTTCCAATACAGAATTTTAGAATTGCTCGTGAAGGAGTACTATGCACAAACTTTAATAGAAAATTAGTTTCACTAATTTAATAGACAAACTAATAAATCATTCTTCTAGCGCCACCGCTGACACGGATACAAGCAGACACTCGACGTAGCATAGACGCATATATTTCACAGATACTGTCCCGAATTATAGCATGCCATATGATGTACAAAGAGCGGGCAAGTTCGCCAAAATTCCGGGATGGGAGAAAGTGACGTTCCATCTTGTCAAAAACATATTTAATCGGAGAGAAGTCGAGCAATCGGGCTGGCCATGGAAGGGTGTCGACGTTACAGCAGGCCTGAGAAACTCTTGTCGTGTGTGAACGAGCCTTACCCTGTTGAAAAATTGCCCGGTGATCCTGTGACACGAATGGCAACGCACGACAGGTCGTGGAATGTCCTTGACGTTCAGTTGAGCAGTGAAGTCCATACGGAGGACTACAAAGTATGTCCGGATCTCCTAGCAAATGATTCCCGAGACAGTCAATCCCGACCCGTATGCCATTCAACCGTAATGGCAGGGTTGGTGCTTTAGGCGTCTCGTCTGCAGATACGTATGCGAAGCTCATCTGCAACAGGTGACCCATCACGGAAGATAACACAGCGCAACTGGAAAATATCCCACATTGATCGGGTTCGACACCACAGCAACCGGTGCCAGCAAAGTTCGTTGCTCAGTGACAGTTGGAGGAGTGGCCTCCTCGAATGTAGTTTCGGTGCCGCAAGCCATCCCGCAGCAGTTCAATTAGCCTGTTCTGTACTTGTAGATGACGCAACATGGCCGTGGTTAGCTGAGAGCGTCGAATTCGGTTCTGATCGTTCAGCAGTCACAATCGCTCGATCTTAGGTTTCCGTGGTTGCCCTCGGTCATTTACTGTGTGCGTGCCAGCGCCTACTGAACAGAATGGCGCCAGTGGTCCTACTGTAGCTTTGTTTTAAACATAGTGCCTGGCAATACGACTTATTGATGGTTCTAGTACAAAACACCGACAATCAAATTACCTACAAATCAAATTACCGACAAATCAAAATACCGACAGTTCAAAACACCGACAGTTCAAAACGCCGATAGGCCGAAACACCGACAAATCATAACACCGACAATCATAACACCGACAGTCCAAAACACCGACAATCATAAAACCGACAGTTAAAAACACCGACAATCAGAACACCGACAAATCCTAACCGAGACAACCATAACACCGACAATTATATGGATTAATATAATTGTCCGGCGAGTAGAAGAACTTTATTCCGAGCGATGCAACAACAGAGTGGGTGGGAAAGGGGATGGCAACACCCAATCGATGGATGTGGTTACCCCTAGCGGTAAACGACGGAACTTCATGCATTTTTATTCTGACCGATGGCAACATATTTTTATTCCGAGCGATGGCAACGTCGGAGTGGGTGAGTTGGAAGGGGGATTTTTTTGGATTGGAGGTTTAACGACCACCTGGAGCAGCTCAATGGGCTATAAGCAGTCGCCCGTCAGTAATTTTGGGTCACTGGTTCCAGGGAAGGGAGAGAGCCAGTGCCGTAAGACAAACACAACATCCATGCTTTACCGGGATTCGAACCCGGACCCATTACGGACGAATGATCAGAGGCCATCGCTTAGACCACTGCGCCACCGGGGCTGCAGGAAGGGGGATGCATAGGTGTTGGATATGTCGATGACTATGTGCTGCCTCTAGCGGTGAACGATGGAACTTTATTATTTTTATTACGAGAGATGTCAACATAGGAGTGGATGCACAAATGGCTGGGTGATTGAAGGGGATAACAACAACGAAACAATGCTTATGTGCTGCCCCTAGTGGTGAACGATGCAACTGCATAAATTTTTATTCCGACCGATGGAAACATATTTTAATTCCGAACGAAGGCAAAATCTGAGTGGATGATTGGGAAGGGGGATGGGGTGTTGGATATGTCAATGCCTGTGTGCTGGCCCTAGCGGTGAACGATGGAATTTAAATATTTTTATTCCGAGAGATGGCGAAATAAGAGTGGATGCACAAATAGGTGGGTGATAGAAGGGGACGACAACAACCAAACGAGGCTTATGTTCGGCACCTAGCGGTGAACGAAGGAACTTTATAAATTGTTATCCCGAGTGATTGCAACATCTGAGTGCATGGGTAGGAAGGGGCATGCATAGGTGTTGGACATGTCGATTCTTATGTGCTGCCCCTATGGGTGAACGATGGTACTTTATTATTTTTATTCCGAGAATGGCAACATCGGAGTGGATGCACAAATGTGTGGGTGATAGAAGGGAATGACAACAATCAAACGGTGCTTATGTGCTGTCCCTAGAGGTGAACGGCGGACTTTATGAAGTTTTATTCCAAGCGAATGCAACATATTTTTATTCCGAGCGGTGGCGACATCGGTGTGGATGAGTGGGAAGGGCGATGCATAGATGTTGGACATGTCGATGCTTATGTGCTGCCTCTAGCGGTGAACGATGGAACTGCATCAATGTTTGTTCTGACCGATAGCAAGATCTTAGTGGATGTGTGGGAAGGGGGTTGCATAGGTGTTGGATATGTCGATGCTTATGTGCTGCCCTAGTGTTGAACGATGGAACTTTATTATTTTAATTCCGAGAGATGGCAACATTGGAGTGGATGCACAAATGGATGGGTGATGGAAGGGAATGATAACAACCAAACGATGCTTATGGAAGAAACTGTACAATTTTCAAGGGCATTGTTTCTCAAATATTACAATATCTTTGGAACCAGCTATTTCTTTTTATGTGACAAAAATCATGTTTCCATGGCAAGTACCATTATCCATATATTGATAAAAAAAGTCAGTTTATTGTCATTTAATTTGTGGAAGTAATAGTTATAATTTTTAATATAAATTTATTGTTTGCTGTTATCTGCCAGGAAACAATCTAGTATTCTATCCCAAAGTACAGGATCAGCCATAGGTATGTTTTCATGTAGTCTAGGCATTTGTCCCTGATTACCCCCAGTTCATCTTCATACACTGAGTGGCCACTTTATTATGACCACCTGACAGTTTTAAGCAAATGAGCTATGGATGCACGCTGTTGACGCCAGAGGAGAGGCTAATATAAAAGGGAAACCTTAGTGCTTGGAACAGTAGTAGAAGTGATTTTTTGGTGACGAGATGGGTAAAAAATGCGATTTGACGGACTTTCAACGTGGGATGATAGTAGGAGCTCGGAACCATGGAGCAAGTATCACCGAAAGCGCCGCATTCGTGAAGTGTTCCAGAGCAGCGGTTGGTAAAGTGTTTAAAGACTGGACTGTCAGCCAAAAAACTGGGTTTCTACGTGCATTGTGTGGTCGTCATCGACTAGTGACTCCTCGGGCGGAACGGAGAGTGTCCAGACTGATAACATACAACAGAAGGGCAACAGTGCAGCAAATTACAGAACATCTTAATCAAGGATCCCCTCAAACTATCGCTGCACGCGCTGTTCGCTGTACACTGCATCGGATGGAATAGAGGCCTTCCGCATGCTCACATTCTCATCTGGCTACGAGAAAAAATCTGACCTCCTGAAATTGACACGGTAATATCAGCAGAATGGCCAGATCCCCTACAAGACCCTTTCCTGTTTGAAGTTATTACAAAAAACATGCTCCACAGCCCATGTAGTGCACTGAACATGAAAGCTCCTTGCATGGTGGATGGCAAATGCTCCACGAAGTATCCACGGGAACTGCACCAGGAAACTCAAACAGGCCAAGATGGGTATCCTTTGAACAGGAGTGTTATGGGGAGATTTATGATATTTTTGAAGTTATTAACAAAAGCGAAGATTGTTTATGCTAATATTGAAACTTCTAAGTAAATTATAGAAAATTAAAAATTTGGGAGATGGGTGGATGCATTTTGAAACAAAACTGAAATTTTGAATAAGGCCATGAAACAAAATAGAAAAATAAAATGCACCACTGAATTTGGCAACTCCCAAAAGTTACTATTGTCTTGTTTGCGTTGTTTGCGTTTGATGAGTAGATACATCTAAAAGTGGAAGAAAAGGTAACTATTGTTTGCATGGGTACCAAATTTGTAAACACTAAAATTTAATGGTATACAATGTACACGTGTAAATAACCTTTTGGAAGTGGCGATGATCAAATTAGATATTTAGGACAAAAACATTGATTTTACCACAATAACCTAAGATTACTTTCCCACCTCAGTCATTGCTGAGTGGGATGCAGTTGAACCATGTGATGAAAATTTAAACTGAAAATATCTAAAACTTCACAGCACTAAGGTTTAGGTTTTCGAAAGGCCACTTGGCCTATATTTTTTGTAAAACTTAACAAGTGTGAGATTAAATTTGTGGACACAATTTGAAACCCGGCCACTGCCCCCCCAAATAAACATCTGACAGCTTAGTTGTCTTGGATGCAAATATCGCAGCAGTCACAGTACCAAAACAGAATATAAATACCAGAATTTCATTGAATTGCACCGCACAGCACAAACACTTGCTTTAACATAGTGTGAAACTTAAGTATGTGGAAGGTAAATCTCTCGAGAGAGAGAGAGAGAGAGAAAAAAAGTATTATATGCATATGTTTACACTATGCTGTTCTAATCGCTCGAACCAACCTTCTCAGACCAGTCTTCTGAATTCACCTTTTAATTTTAAACTAACATATGAACTGCCAAAATTTTACATATAATGAAAAGTTATTCTATACCAGGTTCTACACTTCCGGGAAAACTTGTCTTAAAAACAACAACCTTGCGTTCAATCAACATTTCTCTTAAAATCTACATATCCTAACCATGTAGCATTACCTGACACTGAACCAATTCTAGACACTATACAAAACCCAATACACTAAATACTCTACTCAATTTACTCACAAGTTATCATTAAAATCCAACTATTCAAAAATTCCTCTCTCTAAGTCCTCCAAATCCACCAGCACCCATGTAGAACTAAACTCGGGCGTTAAAGCCAAACAGTCATCTCATTCAACGAATTCCACTTGCCTCGAAAAACACGATTTCACGGCAGGAACAACAAAGTTTGAGTCTAAAGGCGAGAATGGGTCGTGAATCCATTCCCAGCCTATACAGTGTAGTGGAGCAAAGTGCGACCTAACCCTTTTCTGTTCCTTCACTCTGATTTGGGGACAACCCACATTACTCCCTCTCGTAGGTACCACCTCCTATGGCCAAACGAGCTTACTCGGGCAGAAAAAAATCCCCCAATTTGTTTCGAGCACCCTTTCAGGCCCGAGGCATGACTACATAGGGTAAAGTGTCCCACAAGAGTTCACTTGCCCCCAAAATATCTCTTCATCTATTTTCCAGAAAATTCAATACATCACCTTTTTTCCCAGAAAATTACTTCTTATCCTATTTTTTCCCAGAAAATTACTTCTTATCCTATTTTTTCCCAGAAAATTACTTCTTATCCTATTTTTTCCCAGAAACACACTTCATATCTTAATTTTCCCAGGAACACACTTCATGTCCTTATTTTCCCAGGAACACACACCATGTCCTTATTTTCCCAGGAACACGCTCATGTTCCAGAAAATCACTTATCTTTATTTCTCAGGAACACACTGTACTACTCATTTCCCATAAAGCTCAATACCACCATACTTGACACACTATATCCAACCGTATTTTATTTCCAGAAAACTCTATAAATCACCATACTTCCCAAATCACTCTTTTCCTGAAAAATCATCACTTCTTGAAGAAACACAACAGCTTTTTGGGTTCTTTTCAGTCACACTATACATATGCCCATATCTGCCTGTATGCTCAATTCCTATATTATTTCCCCCATAAAACCTGTTTTTTCTAATCTACGGGCGGAAACTAGAAATTAGCCCTCACTACTACAAAAATTAAGTTTTAAAGAGTAATTTAGCACTTAAATTTACTAAAACACTAAAAAAAAATAATTACCAGCCTACAAGAAAAATTCCCAACTACATGGCGCCTACGCTACGCTCATAAATACAAATTCTACTTCACAAGTGCAAAAATCACTGAGCACAAAAAGAGTTAAATTTTTCTTAAGAGAAATACTGGTCTGGAAAAAGAGAAATACTGGTGGTGTTCGCTCCGAAATAACTTAATATACACTGACGGAAAAAAAACACCACCAAGAAGGGGTTGTGTTAGATAAACGACAGTTGGTAGGCGGTGAGAGTACATTTGTAAGATGACGTCTATGCAAAGTTCGCGCTCGGCGCATACGTGTGGCACTGGTAGCGCCCCTCAGAACATGCAAAGCAGGTTTGCTGTAAATACGCGCTGTAACGTTCGTGAGCGTTAGTAATCGTTGAGATTCGACGTAGTGTGTTGATGTTAGTCCAGAATGCCTTTAAGATACTGATTTCTTTGTCCCGTTTCGCCAATGTTTCTTGGCTCCACGGGGACTAATTGAACGCCTTGGATTTTATTTTGAAATGTTGCGACAATTATCCTGCCTTGAGACGCAGGTTAGGACCCGGGCCACCCCCGTGGCCCTGAGACCAGACCGTGGTGACGTGCTGGCAGGCGACCTAGCGTACCTTTTCAGGGTTCCCGCTTTGTCTGGCGGGATAGGTCGTTCATTAATTTTGGGTTGACTGGGAGATTTCCTTGCCCTCGAACTTTTTTGGGGGAATTATTTCCCTTTATTTACTTTCACAAAACATCTACACACATGTATGCACTGTCCTCATGCTTAGGACTCACAACATTAAGAGATAGCAATAAGTGTATTTACAAGGTATTTTCATTGGTAGTTAATTTGCCTGCTTGCCCACTGACTTTTGCCCTCATTCCGAATCGCTTTCGGTGTGCACGTGCACCTCTTGCGTTTCGGTCCCAGTTTGACTGGGGAAGATCGTATGTTGCTGGAGGGTTAGCCTCTCAACCAGGGCTATCATCCCCCTCCTGTTAACGGAGGATTGGATGAGCAGATCCAATCTTCGCGTTCTTTGCACACCTGGGATCAGTGTGTTTCTCCGTTCGGCGAAGTCGCTGCAATCTAGCACGCAGTGTTCTATGCTTGCCGACCTATTTCCACAGGGACAAGTGCAGTTCTTTATGGCAAATCTGCCCAGGTATTCAGGGTTGATGCCATGGCCACTGAGTACTTGATTCAGGAACTTGTTTGTCTGTGCACGTTTATTCGAGACCTTCGGAAACACTCTGTGTGTCTTCCGCCCTGTCTCTCCCGTGTCCCATCTGACCTGCCATTCGGTCATAGTTTGTCGTGCTAATGCTGCGCGGATAGTCCTTCGCGGCGTTCTGCATTGCACGTCAACCGTCTCTTTCAGCGTGGCTGCCTTCGCCAGCTGGTCCGCCCTTTCGTTTCCCTGGGTCCCGACATGGCTTCGTACCGAGTGGAAAATAACTGCCCCATCTCCTTCTGCCCTCAAGAGGGTTTTAATCCTCTGGACGATGGGGTTTCTTCCCCTGAATCTACTCAGAGCCTGCAGTGCTGCCTCACTGTCCGAGTAGAGTTTTATCATTTCGTCACCACGCCTGAGGAGTGCCAAGGTGAGTGCCTTTTCTATCGCCAGAAGTTCTGCATGGAAGACAGAAGCGTTCTGCGATAGTTTCACGCATTCTGCAGTTGCTTCGTTCCCATCCGAGAACGCACAGAAGCCTGCTCCCTCTTGTCCTTTCAACTTTGAGCCGTCCGTGAAGAGCTCATGCCCAATTCCTGTGGGTTTCTCCTTGTCCCACGGAGGGCAAATTTCCTCGGCCGGGTGGATCTGCCAGTCCACGCTTTCCAGCTCCATGTTGGAGGCTCGATGTGGCACACCGAGAAGGTAGGCGTCCTCGCCTGACCTTAGGCAGTGCATTGCTGCCTCCCTTTCCACTACTAGGTCTGCCGGCTCGCACCCCGCCAGAACTTGGAGTGCTAGGGTCGACGTTGTGCGAAAACTGCCGGTGATACCTAGTAGGGCCAACCTTTGGATTTGGTTTATGCCCTTTTCATTCTGACGGTGGGAGTCCACCATGCTCCACTGGCATACGTCAGAATTCTTTCTATTCCTCTCTGATAGATGGCCTTCTTGGTTTTGCCCGATAACCTCATGCCATTCAATCTATTGATCAGCGTGCACCTTGTTCGAAGATGTCTCAGGTGTGGCAGCCCTGATAGACTCTGATGCAGGACCACTTACAAGTACTTCATTTCACGCACCGCCTTGATATTGCACCCTTGGACTTTGCACTTAGGTGGTGTTTTCATTACTCCACTCTTAGCTATTGCTAGTAGAGGGGTCTTTTCAGGAGCAAAGCAAAGTTTGCTTTCTCTGCTCCAGTTATCTAACACAGCTATGGCACTGTGCGCTTCCCTTTCTATCACGTGTCTCCCTGAGGCGGAGACCACGAGAACGAAATCGTCCGCATAGGCTTGAATTTCCACTGCCGTCCCCAGGTCAAGATTCAGAGCTGCATCTGCCACTATATTCCACCAAGGTGGCCCAGAGTTGGATCCTTGCGGACACCCTCTGTGGTACGAACGCGAGGCTTGCCCATTCCCTGCTTCGAACTCGACCCTTCTATCAGACAGGTAGCTGCTGATCAGCGTGAACAAGTTCCTTGGACAGCCAAGTTCTTTCAGTCTGGTTAAAACCATTGGCCACCGGACACTGTTGAATGCCCCCCTCACACCTAGTGAGATGAAGCAGGTATATAGCCCCTCTGCTTTGTTCCTCTCTGCCCTCTCTCTGAGGCTGCGGATTGCCTGAGTTGCGCAACGCCCCGGAAGGAAACCAAATTGGTTCCTGTTTAACTTTCCCTGACCCATGAGAAAGCCAAGCGCTCTGTTCGTTATGAGCTTGTCCAGCACCTTGCTGCACGCAGAGAGAAGACACATGGGCCTGTAGGCTGCGGGATCATTTTTGTTTTTTCCGGTCTTGTTGAAAATAACTAGCACCGCTGTTTTCCACAAGTCTGGGAAGATTCCCCTCCCGAGGCATTCGTTTAGGAGCGCCACAAAATACCCGGGATTTGCATAGTAGATTTCTCTCACTATGCTGAGGTCGAACCCATCCTTGCCTGGTGCTTTGCCAGTGTTAAGACTGGAGAGGGCGTTCTCCACTTCCTCTCTTGTAAAGGGACGGGGGGTCCTCACCAGTGTCCGGCGGGATCCGACATTCATCCCTTATTTCTTTTTGTCGTGGGGAGTCCCCTACTCCCTCGTCTCCTTGGAAGTGGTAATCCAAGAGACTCTCCATGGTACTATCAAGAGTCTTTGATAGGCTTCCGTCTGCCCTTTCGACCGCTACTAGTTTTAGCGGTTCGGTGATGGATCCCCTTGAGATCTTATACGAGATCCCGAAAGGGTCTGCCGGAGTTTGGAACTCACATAGTTTTCTCCAGTAAGAGATTTTCGTGAGATTCAATTCTCTCCTGTATGCTGAACGAGCCTTTTTATGCACTTCTGTGCATTCCCTGTCTTGCGGTGTAGCTTTTGCTCTTTGCAAAGCTTTCCTACTCCGCCTAGCTCTCGCCCTTAGAGCTTTTAGTTTTTCCGACCACCAGGGGTGGGGATCCTTGGCTCCCCTTTTACTTCCCCTGCTACTCTCGCATAGCGCTGTGACTTGACTGGTAAGTTCTTCAAAGAGGGAGTTGAGGTCCGACGCTTCTCCTGCTTCTTCTGCCCTCCTACCCCCAACAGGGTAGTTAGTTTGGTTTTAAAAGCCCGCCAGTCTAGATTCTTCATGAAGAACCTTCTGCGCTTGGGTCGGATGGGAATTTTTCGAACCCAGAACGAAAGATAGTGCTAAGTAGTCACTGCAGCTTTCATCGTCCAGTACTTGCCAATCCTGGACGAGGCTGCGCTGAGAGACCCTGACGAGAGTCACGTCGATCCAGGAGGAGCCGTTCGCCCCTTGGAATGTCGGGGTGCTCTCTGGATCGTTCAAGAATCTCAGGTCTGCCGCGTTGGCAAAGTCCACTAGAAGCTGGCCGCGTTCATCCTCGTCTTGTTGGCCCCAGAGAGGACTCTTCGCGTTGAAATCGCCTGCTATTATTATCTCATGAATGGGGAATTAACCTAATAGAGCCATTAGCTCATTCAGCGTTTCTCTCAGTTCGCCTGCTGGAGAACTATGTACGTTCACCATTAAAAATTTCTCGACACCACATTCCACCCACAGGGCGACCACGTTCTCGGAGCATTTTATCTCGAGAACCGCTAGGGACTGGTCTTTCACGACCGTGGCCACCCTTGGTTTCTTCACCCTAGGGTGGTAGCTCCGGTAGGAGTTAGGGAAGCCCACCACTCTTCCCCCTGTCCGAAAGGTTCCTGCAGTAGCAGAATATGAGCTTTTTGCTCAGTGGCTGTCACCAGGGCCTGTGTTGTTGCTGCTCGTGCATGGTGCAGATTGATTTGCAGCACCTTAACGCCTCTCTTTGGTCTTTCATCCATAGTGAGTGCGTTCTTTCAGTCGAGCCAGTTCTGTGACAAGGCTTGGGCATTCCTTGTCGAGGCTCGAGTGGCCTATATCCACTCGACGCCTAAATCTCTTATTGTTTGCCAGGCAGTTAGTGCAGACTGGGCTGTTGCTGCACTCCTGGCGCTTGTGCCCGGTTTCCCCACACCGGGAACACCTATCCTGCTCTTCAGGACACCTCGACCTAAAGTGCCCAAACCCGTTGCACCTGTAGCAACGGACCTCCCTCAAGTATTCCCTTACTGAGTGCACGGACCATTCCACACCGAGCTTGCCTCGCTTCATCACTTTTTTGAAGGTCAGTGGGTCCGCCTCTGCTACCCAGTGGCGTTTCCCACCCTTCACCTTCAAGGAGAATTTTAGTTGCAGTCTACTCTCCTCCAGCTCTGGGTTCTGCTCCACGAGACATTGCTCGACCTGTTGCCTTGACAGGTTTTCATTAATCCCGTAGACGATGAACATCGGATTTCTCTTCGCTGGCAACCTTGACCGAAGGTTTTCTTTGGTCACTTCGTTGCTCTTAAGCTCCGAGTCCAATTTCTCTATATCTCGGGCGGAGGAACATTCCACCAGTACTCCTCCCCGTTCACTTTCCTAACGCTTTTCACTCCAATTTGGAGTTTGGCTGGGCAAATCTGTGTTTGCAATGCCACTTTAACCTCCTCAGACGAGGGGAAACCCTTGTCTGATGCCGGGTACACGAGAAGCACGTGCCTCTTCTCGCCTCTTTCCGGTTGGCTTCTTAACCACTTTTTACCTTAGGACCGCGCTCCCCTTGGTAGGCTTGGATCGTGCCGCTGCGGCATACGATTTTGGAGCCGTGCTAGCGCGCACCCTTCTCTCCTGGAGTCTCCCTTGGGTGAGACTCATCTCTATTACTTGCTTGGTGCAAGCTTCTTGTAGCGAGTTCGCTACCTTTCTACATTTTGTTTGGGTGTTAACCAGAACCTTGTTTGCTGGATTCTCAAGAATCCTCTCCAACTCTTGGAAGAAGGAGTTGACTGCGCTTGCGAACTCCGACGGAGTTTCCAAGCCGCAGTCTGCCACAACGGGCCCCATTGGACCGCGGGTTGGAGCCCCCGCATCCTCTGCCATCTCTCTACTCGGGTTGGTAACCGAGTGCAAGTTTTGGGACCTGTGTCCCTGGTCGGTCAGACTTATGTCGTTCGAAAGCCAAGTGCTCAGCGGTACCCTGGGGTTCTTCCGCTGTAACCAGCACCTGGCCCTGGCTGAAGTGCGAGATTTGGCCTGATCCGTTGATCAGGGGGACCGGCACGACGACGACGTACCCGCTTGTGTGTCAGACTTGCGCACAGTGTTGTGACCACAGTTTGGACTTTGCCCTGACAAGGGCAGTTTTATTCTAAGTCCAAACTGACTGCACCGAAACACTTTTTCAAAACTAAAGAAAAAGAAAATTATTTCCTTAAAAAACGCAAACTAAAAATTTTTAAGGAGAGCAAACCACTCCACTCGCTCTGCTAACAGAGTCTATCGGCACTGCAGTTGATTTGATTCGCAATCAATAGCACTGTATTCACTCAACCAGCCTCTGACAAACGGCCGGTCAAGAATGCCTTTAAGAAGACGAAGAAGACATTATCAACAACTCACGGAGTTTGAACGAGGTCGTGTAATAAGGCTACGTAAAGGGGGATTTCCTTTCCGCAATTTTGCAGAACGATTTGGTAGAAATGTAGCCACTGTGCATGATTGTTGGCCGCGGTGGTCAAGGGAAGGTACTGCCTCAAGAAGACCGGGTTCCGGCCGGCCACGTGGCACTACTGAGAGGGAAAACCGCCGTGTACGGCGTATGGCCGTGGCACATCGTACTGCGCCTGCGGCAGCGATTCGAGCTGCAGTTGCCACCACAGTGACACAACAAACTGTTACAAATCGGTTACTTGAAGGACAGCTCCGAGCCAGACTCCCTGTAGCGTGCATTCCACTTACTCCAAACCACTGCCGTTTGCGACATCAGTGGTGCCAAGCTAGAGCTCATTGGAGGACGGAGTGGAGATCTGTTGTGTTTTCTGATGAAAGCCGGTACTGCCTGGGTGCCAGTGATGGCCGTGTGTTGGTTAGAAGGTGGCCAGGTGAGCGCCTGCAACCAACCTGTCTGCGGCCTTGACACACTGGACAAACACCTGGAGTTATGGTTTGGGGAGCAATTTCCTCTGACAGCAGGAGCACTCTCGTGGTTATCCCATGCACCCTGACGGCACAGTTGTACGTCGGTCTGGTGATTCAACCTGTTGTGCTGCCATTCATGAACAGCATTCCAGGGGGTGTTTTCCAATAGGATAACGCTCGCCCGCATACCGCTGTTGTAACCCAACATGCTCTACAGAGTGTCGACATGTTGCCGTGGCCTGTTAGATCACCAGATCTTTCTCTAATCGAGCACGTATGGGACATCATTGGACGACAACTGTAGCGTCACCCCCAACCAGCATTAACCGTCCCTGTATTGACCAACCAAGTGCAACAGGTATGGAACTCCATCCCACAAACTGACATCCAGCACCTGTACGACACAATGCATGAAAGTTTGCATGCTTGCATCCAAAATTATGGCGGATACACCGGTTATTAATGTACCAGCATTTCACATTTAAAATGGCACTGCTCGCGCTCACATTAAGCTGTGATCTTCAAACCTTAATCGATTAAATATGTTACCTATAGAAATGTATTGCCGCCATTTCATTCCTCTACAAATATTTTTTCGTGTTGTTAGGAATTTTTTCCGTCAATGTACTTTTTATATCATCTATCACTACCTGACCCAGAAAATTATCCACTTCCACTTCTTTGTTTTGTTGTTGTCTTTTATTTTTTTTTGTAATTTTTTTTTTTATTTTAACTGCTCGCAGAAAATGTCATGAAATTTTGTTTTACACTGCCTAACATTAACTCAGGTGGTTTCATTCTCTAAGCACACAAGAACACTAACATACAAAAAAACCTGAATGAAAACATTTACAACTCTTTTTTTCTGTTTCTTTGCAACATTTTTTTTTTTTTTCACAGCACCATTTTAAAACCCACTCGTTTCATAATTTTAAAGAAACCATAACATAATACAAAAAAATTATGCCAAGAGAAATTTGCCTTAAGGACTGGTGCAGCAACACTTCTGAGCACCCTGACTACCGATGGTAACAAACACGACCATTTCACAGCACCATATTTAGGTCTCTTCTTGAGAGAACATCACGGTCCCGGGAGGTTTTTCTTTTCCTTCACCTCCAACAAAAATGTTTTCTCTGACACCGTGTGCCTGGCAATCGAAACAGGAAACGGGCATTTGTGACCCAAGCTGGTGGACACTTGTGGTAATCAATAAATAAATACATCGCTCTTTCCACGTTCCAGAAACACACAGCAACCGAAAAATTGTTCATCAGCCGCCGCTGTGGAATCGAACCAACAGAACTCTCGGTATCGCGCCGAGTGCGTTACCTTTACGTATTTGGAATATTTTCACCTGTGGTAATCAATTTGGGGCCCAGCTCGACGATTCGGCGATATCGTCCACAAAACCGTGCATGCCCATTTTTCCGGTACTTCCAGTGTCTGGTTGAACTGGCTTGAAGAGTGCCTTCCATATTGGACCGAGCGGCAGCAGCATTCAGGTTGCACTTGCAGAAAATTCTCCTGTGGAGGCCAATTCACGGTAGTTACCAATTTTCTTTTAATTTCAGCTCAATACTGCTGTCGTCCTCTAGGAGAGTAGGAGAGGGTTGAATCTGAGAGCATTTCCTCTCCAGTAATGAGATCCTTGAAAATCATCATTTTTTTGCTGTGGTCAACCTTTTAGATTCCATAAGAAATTTTCCTTGTGACTGCCCCCTCCCCACCAAAAAGGCGAGGAGAGAAAATTTAGCTTTCCGCTGTCAACAGCCGACCAGCTAGCACAGTGACTGGAAACAAAAGTGCCCTCTCTCAGAGAACATTACATCTCCGGTAAATGAGATAATAAGGTTGGTCTTCACCACTCCTGCCATGAGGCGACGGGAGAGTTCAATTTTCACTCCGTTCTTCAAAAATATCAAACCGTCTCTGTGAGAAATCGCAACAACTCTTAGCAAACTTTGACCTTTAGCCGTCTCCCCATTGGCCAAGACTCTCCCCCTAGTAACCAACGGCTTCCCAACGGAATTTCTCTCCCACGCAAGCCAGGGGTGACACTCTGACCTTCACACGTAGGGACCAAGTAACATCCTGCATAATACTGTGACCTTGTTCCCGAAATAGATTCTGCTGCTGAATTCCTTACCCAAAAGACGAAAAGATGTTGCACTTTTGGGCGACTTTCACGACGCTGGAAAACAGGAACGAAAAATGGCGAAATGAAGAATTCTTGCTTTGCAGAAAATCACTAATTTTAATTTTCTTTTTTTCTCTCGTTCCGTGATGTTAAACTAAAATTAATTTTGATTCTCTGAGCTGCACACCTACTCGCCTTTTCCTATCGCGATAAAAGAACAGATAAATTAATTATTTCCAAAACCCCAAAGTCAGTTAAACCAAATGTTATTCACTTTTTTCTTTTTTTTTTTTTAATATGAAATTTTGTTTTCCTGGTTGGGATTAAGCCAAGCGAATTTCGCGCACCAATTCCTTTGCCTTTCAACCAGGAATTTTCTTCTAACGTATGTCATGGGAGAACATTTTGCATTAATTAACCCTGATAAACCAACAGGAAGATTGATCATGTCTTTCTGAAATTCACCAGAGGTTAAAATTTTTACCATGACAGGAGAAGAAAGCCTGGAGATGGTGAATTCTCAACAAAAATCAAAATGCACAATGGCCCAACTTACCAGGAGATGGACATTGACAACTGATGGGTGGTTCCACACTCTTTACTGTTGTCCGAAATGTTCCAGGCGCATATAAATGTTGAATTTTTCAGACTGTCAAAGCCATCAGGTACATCTGCAAGTATGTAAAAAGGAAATGATCAAGCAGTTTTTGGGCTTGAACAACGAACAGCAACTTTTGATGAAGTTGAGAGTTTTCAATTGGGAAGATGCATCAGCAGCAACAAGGCAGTTTGGCGAATACTCAGTTCCCCAATTCATTAATGCTATCCGACTGTTGTTCATCTCGGTGTCCACCTTGAAAATGGTCAAAGAATCTACTTCAATCCAAACAACATTCAGGAGCAGCAACTTCAAGGGCCACCGAACACAACACTAACAGCTTCCTTTGAAATTTGAAAGCATAAGCATGTTCCGTTTGCTAAAACCATTCTTTATGGGGATGTTTCGCGCTACTACACTTGGAATGCATCCAGAAAAATTTCCAGCGACGCAAACAAGGAGCTGATGTTGAAGGACATCCTGGAGTAAAATCCACGAATGCTCTTGGCCGAGTTTACACAGTTCATCCATGAACTGTCGAGTGCTTCTTTTTGAGAATGCTGCTCCACATTATCAAAGGACCAACATCTTTTGGTGACTTGAAAATTGTGAACAATCAAGTTTGTGAAACCTTCAGAGAAGCATGCCAAAAAGCAGGATTGTTGGAGAATGATGACCACTGAGACTTGTCAATGACTGAAGCAACTGCCACCCAATCACCAACGCGCCTGAGACATCTCTTTTGCATTTTGCTGACCACCTGCGCTCTCTCAAATCCATTTCAATTGTGGGGAAAATACAAATAGGATCTGAGTGAAGACATTCTTTTGAGAGTTAGCCGGGAAAATCTAACTTTGCAAATTGACTTTTCACCAGACATCTTCAACAAGGCTCTCATCCTTCTAGAGAACCTGTGTTTGTCGACAGCTGGACGTGAACTCAGACAGTGCGGACTGCCATCTTCCCAAAGAAACAACACGAACAAACTTTGCAATGAAATTCTGCGAGAGATGAATTACAATGTCAATGATTTGGAAGCATATGTTGCTGCCAATGAACCGCTCTTAATTACAAATCAAAGACAGGCTTACATAAAAGTTCTGGACATGGTAAGCAATGCAAATGGAGGCATCTGCTTCCTCGATGCAACAAGTAGAACAGGCAAAACATTTGGCATCAACTTATTCTTGGCAACAGCTCGGAATTAAGATATGTTGCCAGATGTCGGAATACAAATTTATGCAGTTCTATTGTTCACCGCTAGGGGCAGCACATAAACATCGACATATTCAACTCCTATGTATTCCAATTCCCACCCATCCACTCAGAAGTTGCCATATCTGGGAATAAAAATATGTTGCCGTCGGTCGGAATAGAAATGAATAAAGTTGCATCGTTCACCGCTAGGGGGAAGCACATCTATTCGTTGGGTGTTGTCATCCCCCATACCACCCACTGCGATTTTGCAATCGCTCGGAATAAAGTTCCTCTACTCGCCGGCTTAGAGTACATATAACTGTCGGTGTTTTGAAATGTCGGTGTTATGATTGTCGGTGTTTTGTAGTGTCGGTGTTATAATTTGTCGGTGTTTTGATTGTCGGTATTTTGAACTGTCGGTGTTTTGAACTGTCGTTGTTATGATTGTCGCTGTTATGATTTGTCGGTGGTTTGATAGTAAGTGTTATGATTTGTCGGTGTTTTGATTGTCGGTGTTTCGACATGTCGGCGTTTTGAACTGTCGGTGTGTGGACCTGTCTGTGTTTCGGTGTCGGTGTTTCGACCTGTCGGTGTTTTGATTGTCGGCTTTTTGACCGGCACATTTATTGATCAATCGACATCTCTCAGTGCCATTTTACGTCCTCAAGCCAACTGGATGAACTGCTGGTAGAGTGAACGGTTTCGACGCCGAAGCATTCTCTCACACCGTGGAGGTGAATGCAACAGCAATAAGCCCTCACGGCCCTGCGTGCGATCGTTGCTGTTAGTATTCCCTCCGCGATGAACGGCGACCATTCGCTGTGGAGGATCACTATTGAGCCATCCATTGATGTTTTTTATTCAATTGCATGTTCGGCCCTAAGGTACTTTCATGCGGAGTTTCGTAAGATGTAACGTGTTCATCTGTATGCTTCGTCTATTTTAGTAAAGAGTTTGCTGTTATGTAACCCATCTGCAGGACAGTGTTCTTCCTTCAAGAAAGGCTGCATAATCTTCCGTCATTATATCGGTGTACAGAGCATATCAAAATATGCTTTCAGTTTGTATTTGTAAAATAAGATTTATATATAACATTGTAATCTAAATTTGTAAACCATTATAATATGCTGCTTTAAGTGTTATTTTAAGCCTGTCACAGGTCTTGGTTGAGAACGAAAAGAAGGGTGAGAATCACCCCCATGTAAACGTGTAACAAACAGTTTTGCAAAGCACAGATTATTCAATTACACCACTGAACCATTACATTAAGAGTTATTCAGATACACCAATGAGCCATTACATCAAGTCCACCTACCAAATAAGCTGTAGAACCTCCTTTAGCTCGCAAATCAGCATCCACTCGGAAGGGTAGTAGTGATTTAGCGCGAACCTGCTTTCCCAATTCGAACCATAATGTTTTATTGGGTTCATGTGAGGTGAAAGTGGAGACCAAGGCATTAACCGAAAGTCACCGACATGTTCCTCCAACCACTCCTTGACGATTGTGGCAGTGTGGCAAGGCGCATTATCCTGTTGGTAATGGCGATCACCAGCAGAGAGCACAGTTGCCATGAATGGGTGAACTTGGTCCGCAACGATGTTCATATACATGACATCTCTTACGGTTTGGGATATTGGGATAATGGGACCTTAAGTGTCACAAAAAACATCGCCCACACCATAACACCGTCGCTGTCGGCCTATTTTCGCACAACAGTGTATCCAGTTGCCATAGGCTCCGTTGGTAATCGGCGTCTCCGCTCACGACTGTTTGGGTGATTCACCAGGAATTTTGATTCGTCAGACCAGGCCACTTTCTTATAATCACACACGGTCCATTCTCGATGATATTGGGCCCATTTCATGCATTGTTGGAGACGACGTGCATTGAGCATGATGACCCGGCTGTGTCGCCGGCTACGCAGGACTATGCGCATAAGGCTGCGATGAAGGGTGTGCCCTGGCACATTTCCCTGATCACAAATTTTGTACCTGCGGAGGATTTCTCGCACCTTGGCCCTTCGCTCGTCGTGAACAATGCCCGACATTCTCCGCTCCACTCTGGCATCAATGAGCTGAGGACGACACACGGCTTGACGATTGTTCGTCGTTTAGCTATCTGTGCACCACTTTTATTACGCTCTCAATACGGGGGCAAGTGAATAACACACATGCAGCGTCATTTCCGAAATCTTAGTTCCGAGGCGTCGTGCCATCCAGTTTGTCCTTTATCAAACTCCAATAAATCGACGGCTTTTCGCATTCTGACTCCGTACATTATACTAATAGGAAGGCGGTCTTCTCTGTGAACTACACGTGCGCCACATTTAGGTCTCGAGGAGCACTCATTTTTCTAGTCTGGAGTGGGTGTAATCTATTGGTGTATGCAAAATTAATGCAAGTAGAAAACTAAGAAAATTCGAAATTCCGGATGTACTCAGAAAACAACGGAACTATACGTACAATTTGTCAAAAAATGCTAAGTGTTTTTTAAAGATTTTGCACTCTAAAAGTATTAAAATAAAGCTACTCAATCATTACTGATTTACAATTCTAAAGCTCTGAATTTTAGATAGCGATCTGAGTATAGTTTTTCGTAAGCTAACATTTTCGAATTCTGCACTGTAAATTCATCGGCAACAAACTAGACTGATCACTAACAACAATTCTTCATCGCCTTTCAGAATCTGTTCGTTTCGAGTGATTTCTTCTAAGCTAAGTGCTTGGTGTAAACTAAAGTCTATTTTTCCCCATGGGCGTTGTGTACTTTTGTGACCGTTTTTCCGCATGCTTTATTTACACCCATAAAAATGAGACCCCATGGAAAACTTCTGACCAATCGTAGAAAGCTCATTTCTTCAGTAAATTAAGTTTGGAATGTTTTTGCACTTCTTAAATTATCATCAAAATACCAATGATAGAAAGATTGCTTCTCAAAATAAAAATTGGCACATTCTTAATGGTGAAGAAACGGATGTATTTTTTTTAGCTTTTCTCCGACTAAACTTTATATGCATCACATAATGCCAGCAAATACATCAGACAGCCTCAGAAAAAGCTATGCATGATTTTATTCAGCGTCAGATAAGTAGTTGCAATGTGATGCTTGGGTATTGCTGTAACCTGTATCGAATATATCCATGATTTCAACACAGTTTTAATCATTATTATGAAAATTGTATCGAATAATATTTTATGCCATTAATCTCATGCACTTAGAGATTCTTCGATTGCAGTATTGAAATAATTATATTGCTACGAAGATGGAAGTTTGCTTAGGACGGGTGAATTTCAGTAACCACATATCGGCTTGAAATCCGCATTTCATAAATCCAAAAACACTAAAATTTCGGTTCCATTGAGCACGTCTTTTGAATCCTCTCCGACACAAATTAAATTTATTAAATTTGCTCATTGGCAATGGAATTAGTTAAAAAAATCAAACTGATTTCTACAAACAATAAGACATTCAATAAGGGAAACACTTACGTATTCCCACAAGTAGCTGGAAAAAAGTGTTACGAAAATAAAGGAATGTTTTACAAAACATTTTACATACCAGAAGTATCATGGACACTTTTATAGAGCTAAAATAATAAAATTAAGGAAGAAATATGAATGGAACAGTAATGTTACTCTACGTCTGATAACGAAAGAGTTTGGCATAATGAAAAAGTTGAAAATATGAGAAAGGAATACTTCAGTGCAAAAGTTAAGCTTGGGAAAAATAATTTCTTAATTACCCCTCCCGAAAGCAGAGATATCAAGAAAAAGGTTTCGGCCATTGCATCACCAAGCGGAAAGGCTGTGCTTTGTTTTAAGGCGATAATGTTTCTCATCTTTGTTGCATAAGGAAAAAGGAAATGTTTTAATGTCATAACGAAAAAGGACATTTTTAACATGATATCATAAAGAAAAAATAAATTTTTAACAAGGTTTTTCAGATCGGAGATACAGTTGCAAAAAGGACTGCATCAGCCTGCTGAACTCTGATTCCCAACTTCCTCATACAATTAGGGACAGGGCGGATGAATTTTTGAGTTTTCTTCAGGTTTTAACTTTAGGAGAAGGGTGTCCACTGTAACATTTCTCATAATTTCTGAGCACTACTGAAGTGCAACATGCCACAATGGCCGTAGGAAGTACCTTCAATTCCATAATAAGGTTAGCTTTTCTCCAAATATTTTAGTTTTCAGTAACGTATTAATTCCCATATTGCAGTTGTTGTTTTTTTTGCATTCATTCTGAACGTGATATCTCCGCTCACAATTACTAGTTTGAGATAATAAATTACTTCGTGTGTACTTTGTGTCTGTGATATATTCTTTGATTTTTAATTGCAGTTTCCCGATGCGGAATTGTATTGTGAGTAACACGTCCTGCGTACCGATACATAACTCTGCCAGGGACGACTTCCCGATCTACTTGGCGGGTAGGTGTGTGGAAGGTCAGCGTTTTGGACCTCTTTCGTAAGTTCATAAGATTTTGTTTTTATTAGCAAGTTTATTTATTTATTTTTCGCTGTATCCATTATTTCTGGCTACATTTTTTATACAGTTCAGTTTTGATTATATTTTGGTTGTGTCATGAATGCGTGAATATTCTTTGGATGAAACACCTGAATACTATAGATATTTACACTTTTCGACCACATAACGTATTGTGCAAAGAACAAAACATAACGTCATATATTTGTACATATTATTTGCATTTTGAATTTCTCTGCTTCCAAAGTAACGAAGATTTTCTAAGAAACGGTCGTTTGCCCTACCATTTCAGAAATGCATAAATATTTCAGGGAGAAATCATGGCATAAAATACGGAACTAGATATTCTCGTCATACTTCATTGAATTTTGACTACGGTCGTCTTCTAGTTTTATGTTTCCTCACTAAACAAACCAGGAAAAGTGTTTGGAATATCTCAGTCATAAATATATAAAACATAGCTTACTTCATTCACACATTACTCACATCAATAAACATAGCTTTCATCATTCACATAGTATTCATTTACCTTATTCTTCCTAAGATCAATTAGTAATTCGTGGAAAGCAAAAAGTAATGGCTGATAATTATGCTAATTTTTGGGGTACGAACTTTCGATTAATAGAAACTATTTTCCAAGAATTTCAGTGTCCAGGTTTTCTGAATAAAATTCTGCTATTACGAAAAAATAACTGTCGAATCGGCTCTATTCTGTTCGACTGCTTCATGGACAGCAAATACAGAGGGTGAGTAGAAAGTGCTGCAATATTTTTGGATAAACGTATGTACTTCGGCGGGTAAGTCACGTGTTCAAACTTTTGGGTGTACAAATAAGTTTACATCGTTTGCGAATAGATGGCGTAACAAGCATATATTTTAGGTAATTGCGAAGGACAACACATGTATAAGAAAGTCCTTGCAACAAGCTTTGGTAATTAGTGGCGGACAGTTCGTTACAATGTGAACATCATTGTTTGTCAGTGCATTGAAAATGTCGAATTTTGTGTCAAAGAAACAGCTTATGCGGGAAGTTTTTCTGCCTTACTTCTTTTTAAAGACAACTATAACGAAGTGAATTTCTCCGTCATTTCTATCCGCGCCAGGATTCGAACCCGGGTGCACTAATTCCGAAATAAGTTGCTCTACCAGTTGAGCTACGCGGACATTTTATTCTGATTCCTATCTGCCTTTATGTCGTGTGCGTCCTTCTGGCAGGTACGTCACATCTCCTGGTACGTTACATCATCTCCCCCTTATTTTTTTTTTTTTTCGAAGTGCTGCTTTTATTTTTCCTATCTCGCGGTGTGGAAATAACATCACACCATTGCGAGATTGTGAACGGTCGGGTCATCCGGATAGTTCGGGCGCCATTATAACGAAGTAAATTTCTCCGTCCTTTTTGGTCTACGCCGGGATTCAAACCCGGATCCCCTCATTCCGGAATAAGTCACTCTACCAGTTGAGCTACGCGGACCTTTTATTCTGATTCCTATCTGCCTTTATGTCGTGTGCGTCCTTCTGGCAGGTACGTCACATCTCCTGGTACGTTACATCATCTCCCCCTATTTTTTTTTTTTCGAAGTGCTGCTCTTATTTTTCCTATCTCGCGGTGTGGAAATAACATCACAATATTACGAGATTGTGAACGGTCGGGTCATCCGGATAGTTCGGGCGCCATTATAACGAAGTGAATTTCTTCGTCATTTTTATCCGCGCCAGGATTCGAACCCAAGTCCACTCATTCCGGAATAAGTTGCTCTACCAGTTGAGCTACGCGGACATTTTATTCTGATTCCTATCTGCCTTTATGTCGTGTGCGTCCTTCTGGCAGGTACGTCAGATCTCCTGGTACGTTACACAACGACTGCCAAAGTCACCGTTTGCTTGTGGAAGCTGATGGTGAACATCCTCTAGCTGAAAGTATGGGTAGACGGTGGTTCCGACAATTCGAAAGGAATGATTTCGATATGGAAGACAAAGAACTTGAAGGTGCACCAAAAAAATTGAAGATGCTGCATTGGAAGCATAACTGGATGCCAACCACGCCAGAGTATCAACGCTGAACGTTATCAACAACAACTAATCAATTTGAGCTCTGCATTGAGAGCGAAACGTACAGAATATGCGAAAAGACATGACAAAGTTTTTCTCCGGCATGACAACGCCAGACCTCATGTCGCGATACGGGTCAAAGAAACTGTACAAGCGATTGGCTTGGATGTGTTAGCTTCCCTAACCCCCGGCCGTATTCACCAGACAACGCGTCATCAGGTTACAATTTGTTTCGATTCCTGCAGAGCGCCCTTTCTGGAGATCTGTTCCGTTTTTATGAGGAGATCCAAAATTGGCTTGATAGCTGGATTGCTTCCAAACAGCCAGACTTATTCCATCGCGGAATCCACTTATTGCCTGAAAAGTGAGGGAAGGTTGTATGTTGCGATGATAAATATTTTGAAAAAATTAATCGTTATCTGTCTATAAAAAACTATTACATTTTTCGACCGAAAAACGATGTAAACTTATTAGTACACCCAATAGTTAAAGTCGCGCACTGAAGTCAGTCGAAAGGGTCATAAAGTGCTAGTCGCTGCTGTGAACAACTTTGCATGCCGTCGTTCTGTCTGTGAATGAGACTCCTAAATGATGATTAGCCACAACCCGCTAATTAGGAAACTTTTGCTTTACGAATTTAAACTCAAACATAACGTTGCTCAAGCAACACGAAACATTTGTCACGCGAAAGGGAAAGGTCCCATGGACCACAGCACCACAACCAGGTGGTTCAAGAAACTTCGCTCAGGTGATAGAAACCTCGACGTTCAGCCAAGATCAGGTATGCTGCAAACCGTGTATTTCGAGAACGTGCGCCAGGAAGTAGGGAAAAATCCGACAACTAGCAGTCGGAAAATATCAGGAGAGCTGGACATATCATGGGCCACCGTGGTTTGTCACTTTGAGGACATCGGCAAGGTCTACAGGAGCTGCCGTTTTTTTCCTAACGCGAGCTGAAGCAAACTGCCTATTGGAAGCCTTCACAAAACTCATGGAAAACCCGCGCGATGTACGTTTTATCAAGATAATTTTTACGTGCGATAAAAAGTGGGTCTATTTCAGTAATTGTAACTCTCAATGACATTGGTTGAGCACACATCAACTTCCAGAACCTGTTGCCAAACGTGTGCGCTTCGAGCAAAAGGTAAAGCTCTGCGTCTGGCGGAATTTTGAGGAAAAAGTCCGTTACGAATTTGTTCCAGACTGTCGGACCATCAACGCTAAACTCTAATCTGAACAGATGAAGCGGATGTATTCCGTTTTGTAGAAGAAGTACCCGGCAATGGTGAACAGAAAGCGCGCTCTCCTACAGCAGGACAAGGCTCGGAATCATACTGCGGGAACGACTCGCACAAAACTCCACGAACTTGAGGGTATCGAACTGATGCCACACCCAGCATATAGTACGGACCTTGCCCCCATTGGATCCTTACTTGTTGTGGTCCATGGCCCACTTCCTTCGCGGGAGGAACTTTAACAACCAGGAGGAGATGGCAGCTGGGGTGGAAGAGTTCTTCGTATCGAACGACATGAACTCGTATTGCCGCGGAACAGAAGAACTGGCAGACAAATGATTAAAGACGGTGCAACACGATGACCCATACTTTTAATGCTTGTCAGCGTTCGTCGGAAAGGTACGTTTGAAGATATAAAGTAATCCAAATATTTCAAAACTTTCGACTCACCCTGTGTAGCAAGTGCATTTCAAAATGGTTCTTCCTTCATCTAAGAAACTTGTATCGAAATGTTCCTTCGCTGCTGTATCGCACATTGCTCATTTTGAAAATCACAGAACAATTTCCCTGAAGGAAAATTGTCTTATTGCTAACCGTATTTGCCAATTATTATCCACAGCGTTTCCCGAAACTACAATGGGCACAGCTGTGTATACTATTGATAGAAAGTAAAAAGACTAGTGTTAGTCCCATATATATCGTAAGAGAAGGCCTAAAATATCCTGTAAGACACGAAATGTCAGTAGGTGAGAACGCAAAACTGTGAAATAATCTAAATGTTCGATTACCTTTCAATATTTATTATGATGAAAGATTGTCATTTTCTGGAAGATAAATACAGATTATTTTCCTGGAAAACATATGCTTTATTTTGCAGTTTAGAGGATTAAGTTTCATTAAAGCAAAAGACGCAGTTACTTTGGAATGTAACCAAAACGCCGTACTCTAAATTTAATGTTCGGTTTTTGGAAACTGACTGGGTTTAAACGATTGTGAGTGTCAGCAATTGTCTGGAGTGGTTGTCATTTCATGTCTGGGCCCAACGCTACGTATATGAAGCCATATTTCGGTGGGTATGGCCGTTAAACTATTCGGCTGCCTCTGAAATATGTGAACCTAGGTGTCAAATTTATATCCCGACCTTTTTGCTATCTCACTCGCAAAACAATAATTTCACGTGCAAGTACATTCAATAAGTCGACCACGCTTGCACTTCCGATTAAACAACATTTGCTTCAACGAATTTAAAATGGACTCCTCGTCCTGCGATCTCGCATTGCCTTTATTCAGTTTCTCCTACGCAACCTACGGAAGGTTCGTCTGTACACTGCTATCAGTTGCAAAGTAACACTACTAACACTGCAGAAATCCTCGTTGATGTATCTATGATGACTTCGTCATGTTTTTGTGCCTATGGAAATATTATGCCCAGTTCGTCACTACATGTATTGGAAGAAGGGCATTTTCATATCGAATCCAAATGCAAAGAAAATACTACTCATGTTACTCAGAATTTTACCTGAACTTCAATCTCCATGTTGTTGGTTACTATTAGAGGTATTAGGCGGTGGTAAATAAATATCTTGTGCTATGCATGTAGCAAAATATTTAACATTTTTAACATGCAAATAGGTTTCTTATAAACTGTTCAAAGAAGTTCCTTAAATTTTGCATTATCTGTAATCAAAGGTTTATTGCCAATGCAGATAATGTCCATTTTGATGCGCATTAGTGAAGGCATATTTTTGCGATTGACGCAAGGCGTAGGTGTTAAGGCAGATTCTTTTCTTTGATGGCTTGTTTATATGTGGTTACTAATAGTCATGCGGTAATTTAGGGGTATTTAATCAGTTCTTTGATTAAATACCCCTAAATAAACATACGTATTTTGAGGATAAAGATAACTACTATGGTAACAAGAGGTAAACATTATAACTATTGTCGTAACAAAAAGAAATTGCTCTATTGCTGTGTGTTTGTTTTGGAGATAACGTCACGATCCCACTATTCTGTGCTAATATTTTGTAAGAACGATGCCTAATTGTGCCTCTTCTCTGTGCCCACCGCAGAACATGAATACAAAGGGAACTGGGGCTATTTATCATGTTTTTCCAAAAGATCAAATCTTGAAAAAAACGTAGATAATTAAATGTAAACGAAAAGATGTCAATGTAATACACGCCAGAATTTGCTCTAATCATTTTGCTGAAGATTATTACGAACGTGATTTAAAAAAGGAAAAAAATGTTTGTGTATCTTCAGAAATGAAATTGCTTAGAAGAAAAACTGTTCAGTGTTCAAACGAAAACGTTCATTCACTGCAGTAATAATCAAAATACACAGGTTACATCCTGCAAATGTTAGCAAATTTTTAAGTAAATTTTAAGCATGATTACTATTCAACATTTTAAAAATGCTCGCTGTTTCAAGGTCAAAGTATAAAATAGAGATTAAAATGTGACAATATCATTTGTAAAAGAACGTCGACTACATTTCGGTAGCAAAAAGAAACATATCTGGTATAATTCAATACAATCCTTCATTTTGTATCAAATTTTTATGTCCCATAAGCTATTTATAGAATAGTTTTGACAACAGTTATAAAAACTGGAAAAAGTAGAAAATATTGCAGAACTTTTTTGTGGGTAATAATTCCTTTTTTTGTTTCGGTAAATATTACATGTCCACACCTTTTTGGTTCGCAAACGCATATGATAAACAGTCACCGTAACTCAATTATGTAAAATATTATTTAAGAATTCGTTCTGAACTGGACATTTTTCTTTTCTTTAGTAATTGACGAAAAGAAAAATTTGGCCGCCCCGGTGGCGCAGTGGTCTAAGCGATGGCCTCTGATCATTCGTCCGAACGGGGTCCGGGTTTGAATCCCGGTAAGGCATGGATCTTGTGTTTGTATTACGGCACTGGCTCTCTCCCTTCCCTGGAACCAGTGACCCTAAATTAGGGACGGGCGACTGCTTATGGCCCATTGAGTTGCTCACGGTGGTCGTTAGCTTTCCCACATATATACTTTACTGTTCTCCCATTTGCCTTGATTTATGTATGAACGCTGTGTTTTGGTTCCGCTTCTTAACTCCAGAGTGAGCCGCCCCGGTGGCGCAGTGGTCTAAGCGATGGCCTCTGATCATTCGTCCGAACGGGGTCCGGGTTCGAATCCCGGTGGGGCATGGATGTTGTGTTTGTCTTACGGCACTGGCTCTCTCCCTTCCCTGGAACCAGTGACCCTAAATTAGGGAAGGGCGACTGCTTATAGCCCATTGAGTTGCTCACGGTGGTCGTTAAACCTCCAATCAAAAAAAAAAAAACTCCAGAGTGACGTCATATGAAAGAACTAATGAGATCGTAGTTTGCCAATGGACCCGCCGCCCCGGTGGCGCAGTGGTCTAAGGCGCTGGCCTCTGATCATTCGTCCGTAAGGGGTCCGGGTTCGAATCCCGGTCAGGCATGGATGTTGTGTTTGTCTTACGGCACTGGCTCTCTCCCTTCCCTGGAACCAGTGACCCTAAATTAGGGACGGGCGACTGCTTATAGCCCATTGAGTTGCTCACGGTGGTCGTTAAATCTCAAAAAAAAAAAAAAAAAAAATGGACCCAACTTAAGAGATATCTAACAACCTTGTTGATAATGTATGCGCAGTGAAGTTGTAAGGTATCCTATGAATTTCGTCGGCGTACTTGCCTGCACCAACTTATGAAATATTACGGTCCTTATGTTGCAATCCCATTTCAGTGGGTGCACCCTCCCCAGAAAGATAGTTTTTCATGAAAACGTGTATTGATATATTGCGAAATAACAACTGGTGTACGTTCCAAATGTTACCCGAAATATTTTTTTTTTGATTGGAGGTTTAACGACCACCGTGAGCAACTCAATGGGCTATAAGCAGTCGCCCGGCACTAATTTAGGGTCACTGGTTCCAGGGATGGGAGAGAGCCAGTGCCGTAAGACAAACACAACATTTACGCCTCACAGGGATTCGAACCAGGACCCCGTTCGGACGAATGATCAGAGGCCATCGCTTAGACCACTAAGCCACCGGGGTGGCTTACCCGAAATAAAAGGTTAGATTTGACTTTAAGGCTGACTCTGTGCTACGTAAGGTTTCAGATACTTTAGTATCAGCTTGCACTATGTAATTCTGAAAAAGTATTTGATAAGGGAAAACGTCAAGATATTTTGTAAGAATTATTATACTATGTATCTTCATTGTGTTCTTGAAGGAATCTTCCTCTGATTACAAAGAAAAACAATTTTGCTTTACTTAGGTAGTTGTTTTGGCCAATTTTTTTGGAAGTCATATCCTACGTTGGTGTTCAACGTCGTCAACCGATCGCTGTAAAAATATTCAGCTGTGACTATAGTAATGATCCAGGAGTTGAGTTCTTTTAAGAAGAGTCACTCTTAACGTGTTATGAGAAACGTTATAGCAGAGATGACATCTACTGAAATATCAAATTATATACGTATATGATAGATTATTAGCCTTCCTTATAGACTGAACATCGGTTCATATGTGGAAAATACTCTATCAAAACTTCATAAACGAACGACGAAAATCTTAAAAAGGTTTAGAGTCCACTCACCATCAGCGTGCTGCACGTCTTGGAGGAATAAATACAATACAAAAATTTAGAAGCGAGAACAGAGTGCCCTAATAGGAAAGAACAGAATGGAGTAAGTGAATGTAGGAGTATAGGGTTTTCCAATAAGTAATGAAGTTTAAAGCTGCCCTACATACCTACCTGCTCATTCCTGATCTGCAAACTCCATGTGGTGGTGGCTAAAAGGTCAGAAATGGCAAGGGGAAGCCAATATCCACACGTTACCGGAAGATCCTTCAGCTCAAGTAAGTTATGGGGCTCATCCGCCGCAGGTCGGATTTGCTGTTCCAACACAAATAAACCACAGATGTTCGATTGAATTCATGTCTGTGACGTATTTAGACCGGAGCGAACACCAGTCTTTCCACATATTTTAATCGTCCGGTGCGTAAACAATGCATACAGTTTTCAAATTGGAACCACCAAATTTGGTATACTATCTCATTGTACTCTTACACCAACTTGGAACATAGACGGAAGAGGTCAGTGCTCGGGGTCAAGGGACCCCATACAACGTTTTCGTAAAATCTAGAGTTTTCAATTTAGAACCACCAAATTTGTTATACTATCTGATGGTACTCGAACTTAGACCGTACACAGTTTTTGGAAGGGGTCGGGGCCCGGGATCAAGGGGCTCCATACAACATTTTCGTAAAATCTACTGTTTTCAATTTAGAACTACCAAATTTGGTATACTATCTCATTGTTCCATACACCAACTTAGACCATGGACGGAATAAATCGAGGCCCGGGGTCATGGAACCCGATACAAAATTTTCGTAAAATCTACAGTTTTCAATTAAGAACCACCAAATTTGGTATACTATCTCATTGTACTCTTACACAAATTTAGACCATAGACGGAAGAGATAGGGGCCCGTGAAATCTGCAGTTTTCAATTTAGAACCACCAAATTTGGTATACTATCTCATTGTACTCTTATACAAATTTAGACCATAGACGGAAGAGGTAGGGGCCCGTAAAACCTACAGTTTTCAATTTAGAACCACCAAATTTGTTATACTATCTCATGGTACTCTAGCCTAGACCGTACACGGTTCTTGGAAGGGGTTGGAGCCCTGGGTCAAGGTGGCCGCATAGATCATTGTCGTAAAATCCACAGTTTTCAATTTAGAACCAACAAATTTCGTATACTATCTCATTGTGCTCGTACAACAATTTAGACCGTAGACGGAAGAGGTCAGGACCCGAGGTCAATGGGGGACCCATACAAAATTTTTGTAAAATCTACAGTTTTCAATTTAGAACCACCAGATTTGGTACACTATCTCATTGTACTATAACACCAACTTAGACCATAGACGGAAGGACTCGGGTCTCGGAGGTCAAGGGGCCCCCATACAAAATGTTTGTAAAATCTACAGTTTCGATTTAGAACCACCACATTTGGTATATTATGTCATGGTACCCTAACGTAGACCGTACACGGTTTTGGGAAGGGGTCGGGTCCGGGGTAAAGGGAGCCCCATACAAAATTTTCAGAAAAAATTCAATTTTTTACTTAAGAACTGCAACACAAGTCTGCACTGTAATACCCTATGTGCGAGCTAAGTTTGAGTACCATGAGATAGTAAACCAAATTTGGTGGTTCTAAATTGAAAACTGTAGATTTTACGAAAATTTTGTATGGGGGCCCCTTGACCCCTTGACCCCGATCCCTGACCCCTTCGTTTTATAGTCTAAGTTAGTGTAAGGGAACAATGAGATAGTATACCAAATTTGGTGGTTCTAAATTGAAAACTGTTGTTTATACGAAAATGGTGTATGAGGCCCACTTGACCCAGGGCGCCGCCCCCTTCCAAAAACCTTGTACTGTCTAAGTTAGAGTGCCCCTACCCCTTTCAAAAACCGTGTACGGTCTGTGTTAGAGTACCATGAGATAATATTCCAAATTTGGTGGTTCTAATTTGAAAACCGTAGTTTGTACGAAAATTTTGTATGCGGCCTCTTGATCCGGGGCCCCGACCTCTTCCGTCTATGGTCTAAGTTAGTGTAAGAGTACATTTTTTTTAAATGCAAACTAAAAAACAGGTCTTACGAAAATGTTGTATGGTGCATCCTTGATCCCGGGCCACGATCCCTTCCACAAACCATGTAGGGTCTAAGTTAGAGTATCATGAAATAGTTTACAGAATTTGGTGGTTTTAAATTGAAAACTGTAGATTTTATGAAAATTTTGTATTGGTCCCCTTTCACGCCGGGCCCAACTAATTACAAAAACCGTCTAGGATCTGAGTTACAGTATCATGAGATAGTATACCAAATTTGGTGGTTCTGAACTTTTTTCGGTTTATTAGGAATCGACTGTTTGCATATACTGTATAGTGTCGACGAAGTGACTGTCAACGAAATGTACCTGTCGACGAAATGTGTTGTCGACTCAGTGGAGTCGACGAAATGAGTTGTCGACGCAGTGATTGTCAACGAAGTGAACCAGACACCCGTTGGTGTTAAGGAAAGTCATAACACCGTTTTTGTACGAGCAAATGATTTCATTTGTTCGTACAGGGACGGAAAATATTTTATCACAGGAACGCAATGCATGCTAAGCAAAGAAGATTTACTTTTGCATACATACATTGATGTTTATGCTTTTTAAATCCGTTACGCACTACTGTTGGTTCAAAACGCGACTTATAAAGTACATTGTAGTGGGTGTGAAATACATTGTACACCCACTATGAGCGAAAAAAATAGGTTCGTACAGGACATTGTACGACTGCAAAGAGTTCTGCATGTCTCACGATCGAAAGTCATAAAATGTTGTCTCGATTCGTTTCAAAAATCCATGTAAGGTAACTGGTGAAAGAACCTTATTGAGCTAAGAGACGAGAAATAATCTTCATTATTGTTCAGTTGACAAAAATTCAACGAAGACTCGGAACATGTCCAGGATCCAGGAACTGCAATACATTGCGTGCCACATGTAGTCTCGCATTCTTCTGTGGGAAAAGTGGAAAAGATAACCGTTCACAAATACGGCAGGAAATCTGACAGATACTTCGCCAACTGGTGAGCCTGATTTCTACAGCACACCATTATTATGCCACTTACATCTTGAGGGAGCCTTTAACTTTACGAATGAAGGTGCACCTAACAAATCGGCATCTTGGTGGAAGTTTCATGTTTCACTGGTATCAATAGCAGTCCATTTTTATAGCGAACTAAATATTAAAAAACTTGTGGCAAGAAAATTCTTGCGAAAAGTTAATATTTCCTTTCAATTGTTTTGAGCTGAATTTTCTTTTAAAAATAGAATGCATCTCCTATATTATTTCTTATACTTTTCTGATTTCTCTTTATTTGCATTTCAAGATTTTATGATGAACAACATGTGCTGTGTTTTCTTTAAGCAGTTTAGGCCGTACAAAAACAAAGACAAATTTTCTAATATCCAGCAATAGCTTTCCACTTATGTTTCTCCTTATGTCCAGCTAACACTATCTCACTGGATTGTTCTGAGAGCACAACATTTTGCACAAAATGAGTCAGCATTTGTGGCTCTCCTCAACGGTAAAGACCGCCGCAAAGCTATGCAATATGCTACTGCAAGCTTTCTTGTAGCATTGGTCGCAGTCCGGCTTTCTTTCAGCTGGCTGATAAATACGCGTCGGATAAAATTATTCATATAATTCCTACGAGTCTTTCGTTTGTTGCCCTAGAAACGATGTTCCTTGTCCCGTCGAGAAACACCCAAAAATCAGAATGAAATCCTATCTGACATGACTCGGCCTTCTTGAATACAACCTCGGCAGTTGTCACCTGCACGCTGCAAAGTTACATACGTACTGCGCGTTGTAGAATGTCTTGATACGGCAAACCGGTTTCGTGTCAATACACATGATCTTTCGGGTCATGACGATCTCTGATCATAAGATTTCGTGTTCTACCTTACGATTGCTTCAGTCACGTATTTCTTCCCTCTAAGCTGCCGTAAAAATTGAGTTTCAAAATAAAAATTCTATCCGGCTGTTAACTAAAAATTCGCGAGTAATTACGCTAACAAAATGCAAGAATATTACATAATTAGAATATGGTTAAAATAAAACCAGTTTCTGTCAGACCATGAGAAAAATCAAATGTATGTTTGTCGTACATTTCACTGAGAAATATTTGTTAAATTTAATAAAGTGAGCAGGATCATAACAATATTACGTAGTATATCAGTTATGGAGACTTCATTTCCTAAAATTTATATCAGTTACAAATATTAAGCATATCAGCATCTAATTGACAAGATTTCCATACACATTTATTTTTGTTTTGTTCTGGGTTCTAACTTTTTCTCAAGCGCTTTAATTTTATGAAAGCGCTTGAGAAAAAGTTAGAACCAGAACAAAAATTTATTTTATTTATTTTTTAAATTTACTTGATGTAGAAGGTAACATACGGTTTGATCATAGAATTTAGTGAATATTTAAAAAAGATGCGAAATACAGAGAGACAGAAGATTTCATGTTTTCTCTACGTACGTGCGTGTTTTCTGTTTTATGTCAATCTGACAACTTTACCTTTTAGCATGTTTGAATTAGAACTTCGATCGTTACGTGTTATATATATGTGGCACAAATGATCACGAATTTGTTTTTAGGACAAAAATGAGTGGTGAGATTCGTTCACTCTTCAAGGAACTCAGGCCCAACTTTTTAGACGTTCTAGTGATGTACCTAAAGTGTTTAAATAAGTTCCTTGAAAAATACAGCTGGAATGACTTATCTTTACATCACAATCTTTGCAAAGGAATCCATATTTTTGATTAGTTGTTTTGAAAACGCTACACCCTGAAAAAGTACTACATAGTTCGTTTTTTTATAAAATATAAAAGATAATATGCTTCCGAGATACATTTCGAAAAATGGCGTTACTGCAAAGTTTAACCAAAATTATAGGGACTACTCACTGAAATAAATTTTCTATACCTTTACACACGAGTATTTTTTTGGAGTAAATAAGTCATTCTTTTGGTAAAAACGAAAAGTCTGTTAAAATATATAAATAATTATCCCTTCATACAATCAGCAGGTAACGTTCAGAAGTTGTAAAATTCAACTAAAATAGCTGGTTCTGTATACTATAGATTAAATTAAAATAATATAAATCATTGATGAATGACATTTGAAGTCTTTACTGAACTTATGGATTCCATTACGACTCATTCAGTATTTTACCATAGCAAATTGTGGTTCCTGAAAAATCAAAATAGAGATAAAAATTCAAGTGAAAGCTTATTTCTTCTAGTTGTTTTGATAATAGGAACATGAGATATTCAGCGAAATGTGATCCATTACATATTCCTATTTCAAATGCATTTTCATTTTCTTCAAATTTTAAACGGCAGGAAATTCCAATGAAATGTGGTATATGAATTTTTTAATTACACAGTCGAGTTACAATCCTACTTTTGACGACAACAGCGCGCAACCAATGAAAGAAGGCCCGCGTCGTTAGCTGTCATGGAGGGTATAAAAGATGTGCTGCAGGCATTCTGAAAATTTATCACTCGTTGCTGTCATGGATAAAAATCTTGATTTATCAGATTTGCAAAAAGGGATGATTGTCTGCTTTCAGGCCGATCGCGGCAGTATTTCTGAAACAGCGCAGTTTGTGATCTTTACGCGTGCTGCTGTGATTAAAGTGTATCGTGATTGGAGTAATCGCACCATAGCGAATAAGCGACGTGGAAACTGGGGGATGATTGTCTGCTTTCAGGCCGATCGTGGCAGTATTTCTGAAACAGCGCAGTTTGTGATCTTTACGCGTGCTGCTGAGATTTGGAGTAATCGCACCATTGCGAATAAGCGACGTGGAAACTGGGGGATGATTGTCTGCTTTCAGGCCGATCGTGGCAGTATTTCTGAAACAGCGCAGTTTGTGATCTTTACGCGTGCTGCTGTGATAAGAGTGTATCGTGATTGGAGTAATCGCACAATTGCGAATAAGCGACGTGGAAACTAGGGAGCACCACGTACCACAGATATGAGATCTGAACTTCGACTTCGAAGTATAATGAATATGTTCTTACTGGTTTGTTGTGTGGTAATTATTATATCATGAATAAAGTTTTACTGGTGGTACTTAATGAAGACACTTAATGAAAAGAGACCTAACAGCCAGACAGAGGTCTGACAATAATTGAACAGAGAAAAAGGTACTCACTTTACAACCTTTTATTTGAAAACTCCTGGTATCATCCAAAACACACACACTACTAGTCACACTAACCGTATCACAATAATGAAGAAGAACCTAATCACATAGAACGAAGCTCTCGGCACAAAATAACGTAGCTCTTTTCACATCGAACAAAACTTCTCCACATATAAACAAAAAGCTCTCTCACGTAACACAAAAGCTCTCCGCATATAAACAAAAGCTCTCCTAGGTATCGTTGAACGCGCCTATTTATACTGCCTACCACCACGTCATGACTACACTCGTTGCCACATATCATTCAGCGGGAGAAATAACATCTCGTTAAGTAAGAAGATAATTTACATTGGAAAATAAAATAACAAAATAACCAGAGATAGTAAAATCAAAAGGAAACTGAATCTAGAGTATACGTTACATCATCTCCCCCTTAATTTTTTTTCTGTTGTTGTCGAAAAACCTATCAAATTTTGGAGTGTAGTCTTACACTTGCTGACTGACGTTTATCGTCCTCTTTTTTGTTTGTTTAGGTGGCAGCAGTATGTACAATATCAAACTTGGCATGACAAAATCAGGAAATATCTATTCGACTGTGAAACACTTTTTATACTTGAACAAAACAAACCTGCATCTGCATACCTTTTTTTATTCTGCCTAGCAGGAATCACTTTTTTGACTTCAAATTACGTCTTCCTATTAGCGTTGATTACAAACCAACTGTATCAGCAGCAAAGATTGCCTGTAGCTGCCTAACAGTAACAATTTTCATTATTTTATCCCTACGCACATATATATAAATTTCAAATGACGTCCACATATTATCGTTGAGTACAAACCAACTGTATCAGCAGCGAAGATTGCCTGTAGCTGCCTAACAGTAACAATTTTTACTATTTTACCCCTAAGAACATAGATATATGTAAAAAAATTTGGATTAGTAGACGGACATAGAGGAAATATAAAAAAAACCCACATATATACACAAAAAGAATGCATAGGCCCACACGAAAGAAAAAATTCTGACACGCCAACTGGTCGTGCTGGAAAAACAACAGAACAAGAAAAGAACCTGTCCACGAGAACCTACTTATCTCGAGGACGCATGAAAAACTCTAGTACGATAACGTTTTCCAGGCTTAATCGGACTGGTAAATTCAGGTGGCGTCGGTCTTTTCAGAGACATAAATGGATCTGGAACATCTGTAGTCTGTCGGTCAAGAAATCCCTGCGGCTGACAGGAACGGTCACGAACGGCTGAAGTCGGTCGGTCAGGAAATCCCTGCGTCTGACAGGAACGGTCAGGAACGGCTGAAGTCCGTCGGTCAGGAACGGCTGAAGTCTGTAGGTCAGGAAATCCCTGCGGCTGACAGGAACGATCAGGAACGGCTGAAGTCTGTCGGTCAGGAAATCCCTGCGGCTGACAGGAACGGTCAGGAACGGCTAAAGTCCGTAGGTCAGGAAATCCCTGCGGCTGACAGGAACGGGCTCCCCCAGGCTTTTGATATGTAGTCCCTTTGTGCTGGGGCCCGTGTTGTCCTTCCAGCATTCTTTTGAAGGGACGTGGCTCCGGCCACATCGTTTGTTTTCGCTTTCTACCTCTGGGCATGAGAGTAGAAGCAGGCATCGGCCCTGTTTGCCCTGAGCGTAGGTTTCAGGGGCGAAACCCGGGCGGATGCAAAGATCTCTGCCTTCGTCGCTGTTGCGGCGAAGCAGATTAGGGAGACAAGTTACGTTTTCGACCAGCTTTTGGTGTTGCTGGACGGTTTGTAATTTGTGTCTGACGTTTAGGAATCGTCACCCTATTGTCTATCTCAGATAAATCAGAAATATTTGATGACTCTGAGTCGCTGCTGTAAGTTAGTGGTCGTGCAAGGCGATGTTTATTTCTGCCTATAAGAATACTTTCTGACGAGGTATTCAAAGAAGTGGGAGCTTGTGTCGGTGTAGAGTTATTAGGGAATGGTGCCGCAATAGTCTTGGCAATGGTTGGAGGGAAAGGAACGATACTAGCATTTAAAGAACTTGATTCGAGCCTTCGTCTTATGGTTGAATCAGGTTGCGTTTTTGGAAGCCCGTCTTGTGGAGGGGAGGGTGAAGAAAAAATCACTGGAGATTCTTCAAAAATGTTTAATCGATTCGTCCAAAATTTCTGGAGGTTGATCGTGAGATATAGACTCTTGAGTCTGTGGAACAGAAGGTTGAGTAGGGTTGATGATAAAATCTATATTTCGTTAATGATATTTGCGACACTGAGCAATGTGTACGTATTGAAATTGATTGTCAGGTTTTTCAAGAATAATGTTATTTTCAAACACATTTGCCAGCCGATATGGACCTTCGTAGCTAGGTGCAAATTTCTTTACTAAAGTATGAGAAACAGAAGACTGGAAGTGCGTTTCCACGAGAGTGAGATCTCCAACGACAAGATCTGGTTCCCTACGCCTAGTATTATAGTATCTTGCTTGAGCCGCTTGTGCTCCTATCATTGCAACACGAGCTTTTTCTGCCATGATTCGTACTGATTGCGGAGTTGGTCGCTGGTTTAGTTCGTCGATAATCCCGTTTAAATTTTCAAAATGGGTCTTAATTTTTCGACCCAAAAAAGTTCAGCAGGAATAAATTTAGTAGATTCGTGAACAGACGAGCGGAAGGCGAACGAAAAAAGCTCAAGATGTTCCTCCCACCGCTCGTGATGATCCATGACAAATTAGCAATCATTTTAACTAGCGTGCGGTTTACTCGTTCCGCGGGATTAATCTGGGAATGATATGGGGAAATGAATGTATGCTTAATGTGTAGTCTCGCACACATTCTTTTCAAAAATGTCAGATATAAATTGGGGACCATTATCCGAAACTACTTTATTAGGTGCACCATATCTAGAGAATACTTCATTAATTAATACATTACAAATAACTTCCGCCGTAGCGGCTTTAATGGGAAAAACTTCAACCCATTTAGAAAAATTATCAGTTAATACTAAAACGTAACGAGCTTTGTTTTTAACAGATAAAGGATAAGGTCCCAATAAATCTATTGAAATAATATCAAAAACATGAGAATTTGAACTAGATTTCAAGTGACCGGCCGGTCTTACATTACGGTAATTATAAATCTGACACAAGTGACATGATTGAATGTATGCGAGCACACTTTGGTACATGCCAGGCCAATAGGCAACATCCCGCAATTTACAACGGGTCTTGCGAATACCTAAATGGCCTGCAATAGGTTTGTCATGAAATTCGTTTAAAATAGGTTTGTCATGAAATTCGTCTAAGGGTTCGTGGACTACATGGGTGAAACTCTGCCCTAGTAGTCCTAGATTTCGTATAGTAAAGAAGACCCTCTATGACTTCAAAATGCTGTGACCTCCCAGCCAGAGAAGGATCACTTTGCTGTGGTGAACCCGCAAGCAAAAAACTATAGATTTCCGCAAAATCTGGATCATTTATTAATTCTGCCATTATCTGCTCTCTGGATGCTATATCAGCTATTAGAAGTAAAGGCTGACATCCAGGAGTAGTTTCTGTGGGAACCCCACTAATCGGGACGCGAGACAATGCGTCCGGTAATTGATTCTTATGACCTGGTTGGTACGAAATTTTGATATTGCTCTCTTGTAACTTAACAGCCCACTTCATAAGTCTTTGAGAGAGGTGCTTAGCAGAATTCAAATACTGAAGGGCAGAATGATCCGTAATTATGTTATCTGTCAATTCGTTAAGATAACATTGAAATTTGTCAAGAGCATACACTCCAGCAAGACATTCACGTTCCGTAGCTGAATAATTGCGTTCAGCTTTGGCTAAAGTACGAGACGCAAAAGCTATTGGATGCCCAGCTTGTGACAAAACGCAACCAAGACCAACTCCGGATGCGTCAATGTAAATATCAAATTCCTTAGTATGATCCGGGAAAGCCAACACAGGAAGCTGAGTCAACGCAGACTTTAGTGCTTCAAATGCAGCGTTATCCTCAGGTGTCCAAACAAACTTCTTGTATTTACGTTTCAAAGCATACAATGGCTCACAGATTGTAGCATAAGCGGAGACGAACTGCTGATACCATCCGGTCATTCCCAGAAAGCATGATAGTTCTTTTGCTGTTTTAGGCCGAGGAAAGTCAACAATAGGCGTAATTTTTTCATTATCCGTAAATAAGCCGTGGGGAGTAATTTTCAACCCCAGATATACAATCTCGTCCCTCGCTATCTGGCATTTACTAGGTTTTAACGTCAAACCAGCATTCTATATGAATTGGAACACCTGTTTGAGCAGAGAAAGGTGCTCATCAAAAGTCTCGGATGCAATAATAATGTCATCCAAATATTCATGCACATGGGGACCTAGAACAGGTCTGAGAACTGTATCCATAAGCTTTTGGAAAGTAGCACGTGCAGAAGCTAGTCCAAAGGGCATACGCAGGTATTCATAAGCCCCAAAAGGAGTCACAAAGCCTGTTTTATCGACGGAGTCTGGATGTACCGCCACCTGCCAATATCCACTGACATCGATTTAGTTGACGATAGGTCATGCAATATATGCGACATGACAGGTAGTGGATAATTTATCGCTTTCGTGACTTGGTTGAGCTTGCGGAAATCTGTCACGAAACTAAATTCATTGGGTTGTTTCTTTGGAACCAGAAAAGCAGGTGCGACCCAAGCGCTTGTTGATTCCCTTATTATGCCCTGTTTAATCATCTCGGAAATTTGACGTTGCATTTCCTGTTTTTTTATGGGGAGCACATGGGTAAGGTTTCGTCGCTATCGGTTTCGAACCATCAGTGTCAATGACGTAATAAACCACCTGTGTGAAACCAGGTTTATCAGAAAATAAACCAGGGCTTTCCTGCAAAAGTAGAGAAAGTTGGTTTCGTTGCCTCTCATTTAGTTGGGCACTCAGTAACAAACTCGTTATGTCTATAGGATCCGTAGGAATAATTTCGACAGGTACCGGAAAGGAAATAACATGTACGAAATTCAGGGTAACTTGAAAAGTATTGATAAAGTCCATGCCCATTAGACATTTAACAGGTAGTTCGTCTATGAGCAGGAAAGAATGCGTAAAACGAGCCTTTCCCAGCCCTAGAGATAATGTGACAGCTCCTGTGATACTGAATATTTCGTTATTTGCAACTCGTAAATACTGCGTCGCATACTGGACTTGTATTGCAGGAAAACGTTCAGTGCAAAACTTCGTATTTAGGGCTGATATTTCAGAACCAGTGTCGAACTTTGTCTCGACCATAATATCTTCAATTGTCAATAACACATCAGGCAACTGAGGAGTTTGGACAGTCACTAATACTGTTTTAGGGTCAGAATGATTGGTATAAGGAAGCAGTACCGACCCTTGGTCTACTTGCTTTGGAAGTTTAAAGTATTCCTGGTTGTATTAGCATGCGGTCTGAAACCTCGGCCCTGCCGGGTATCGGGAAAGTTTTCACGATGAGGAAAACTGCGTGAAAACTGCTGCGGGAACTCCGCATGTCTGTTGAAATTTTCATTTCTATTACTTCTTCCCTCAGCACGGGCAGAAAAATCATCATTGCCCTGAGCATGAAAACGTTCCGAATTCTGCGGATTGGAACGGGGTCGAGCATACTGTGCATTTGTACGGTACCCAGAAAATTGATTAGAAACGAGCGGTTGGTGTACCACTCTTCTATGCGGTGGAACGTATGATGCTTGGACTTGCACCGGTGTACGCTCGCGTTGAAAGTCATTAGGCCTATTATGCCGCTGAGGATTTTCGTAATAAGCCTCGCGGGGTGCCCGAGCATGGTGAGTTGGACCATGTTTGCCGTGTCGCTCTTCATACGTTCGTATGAGGCGAAGGCATTCATGAATTGTAGCAGGGTGTCGGACCTTAAGAAAATCCTGTAGAAATGGATCGAGCTGTTGCAATAGGGTGTCCAACATGTCGACATGACTGGCATGTGGATCCCATAAGTTATACAAGCGTGTTGTTTCTAAAGCAAATGCAAGAGGGCTATCGTTGGGTCCTTGCTGACGAGAAAAAAGTTGTTGTGCAAGGCTAGCTCAACTGAGGCCGAAAGGAAAGACTTCCAAAAATTCTGCTTGGAAATTCTCATAATGAGAATCCGGGTTCGACACTCTCCACTGCCGATACCAGGTCTTAGCGGTATTTTCCAAGCAAGTGCCTGCTATTTGCACTTTGCAGTCTTGAGGAATATTGTATAGATCGAAATGATCTTCCAAATCCTCGAGAAATTTTAAGGACCCCTCCAATCCATTGAAAAGAACTGTTCCTGCATGCGGCACGAAATGGGCAAGCATTCTGCTTCTGTGAGAGGATTGAAATCCCTCAGGTACGACCCGCGACTCAGAGTGATAGGAAGCTGGTGAATTACGAAATTGTGAAGAATGCCTGGGTACTTGGAAATCATTATCAGTAAAGTGAGCCCCACAGGCTTCTTGTAGATGGTCGAAATTAATCCCATCACCACCGAAACGTGCCTTAGGGTGAAATATTGAAGTTGTCTGAGATAAGGAAGACATGGGTAATAATTGTCAAGACCACGTGTTCAGAAAAAGTTCGGGCGCCAATTATAATGAATGAGGTTTAATAATGGTTTGTTGTGTGGTAATTATTATATCATGAATAAAGTTTTACTGGTGGTACTTAATGAAGACACTTAATGAAAAGAGACCTAACTGCCAGACAGAGGTCTGTCAATAATTGAACAGAGAAAAAGGTACTCACTTTAAAACCTTTTATTTGAAAACTCCTGGTATCATCCAACACACACACTACTAGTCACACTAATCGTATCACAATAGTGAAGAAGAACCTAATCACATAGGCCGCTCCGGTGGCGCAGTGGTCTAAGGCGTTGGCCTCTGATCATTCGTCCGTAAGGGGTCCGGGTTCGAATCCCGGTCAGGCATGGATGTTGTGTTTGTCTTACGGCACTGGCTCTCGCCCTTCCCTGGAACCAGTGACCCTAAATTAGGGACGGGCGACTGCTTATAGCCCATTGAGTTGCTCACGGTGGTCGTTAAACCTCCAACCAAAAAAAAAATCACATAGAACGAAGCTCTCGGCACAAAATAACGTAGCTCTTTTCACATCAAACAAAACCTCTCCACATATAAACAAAAAACTCTCTCACGTAACACAAAAGCTCTCCGCATATAAACAAAAGCTCTCCTAGGTATCGTTGAACGCGCCTATTTATACTGCCTACCACCACGTCATGACTACACTCGTTGCCACATATCATTCAGCGGGAGAAATAACATCTCGTTAAGTAAGAAGATAATTTACATAGGAAAATAAAATAAGAAGAGATAGTAAAATCAAAAGGAAACTGAATCTAGAGTATACGTTACAGAAGGTGCGGGACTGACGATCGACACGTTAGAGTGGAGCAAGTCATTGGCCGAATAAACTAGGAGGCTACTAGAAGTATGTATAAAACGATAGTTCACGAACCCTGATGCGTATGGGTCTCCAATGCAGACGGAGTGTCACTGCACCTATGCTAACTAAGGTGCATCAGCAGAAAAGGCTTGCTTTTGGACGGCAGTATCGGAATATCATCATTTATACATGATGATATTTAAAACAATGTACTTTTTCAGTTTGTATAAAACATACGTTGCTGCAAGAAAGTTCGATATACTTGTAATCATGTACATTTGCAAAATGAATAAGTTTTGGGTATCGTTCTCTTATTATGCGCCATGAAACGTTTGGCTAATTCCTAGCAAAAAATCCATATTTAATGATTTTTGGAAGTTATGTATGTTCTAAATATCACGCAGTGATATAATGAACCGAACAGAGGATTCTACTTTCCTTTTACTTTTTAAACTTATTTTGAGTTTTTTATCTGAAACTCACTTCCTGATTCATAATATCGAAGTTGTGAACAAATGTTAACAAAACTTTATATTTCGTATAGCCAAATATTGATATGATAAGAATATTTATAATCTACAACATGCTCATTGTGTTCTTATATTTTCATATTTTCAAAGTGTGCGAGTAGATTCCAAGTGGATACGGAAAAGGAACACATAAGCTGAATTTTATTAAAATCGTTGTATTGAGTTTTTATTTTAAAATATTTTATTTATTAATCTCAAATTAAGAAAGAGTTGCGGGGGAAAGTCGCATTTTTTAAACTAAAATCAACGCTTAAAACAGAATTTAATATGGATGGAACGTACTTCCGACATTCTCATATGGTCTGGGCATCGGTACACTAGAGTTCTACAAAGCTGCGTAACTGTGCCGCAAGAAAAAAAACAAAAAAATAGTTTTATTACAACATGAAACAAAGGGGAAATATAAAATAGGTATTGAATACCTTCAACAATCTTATTTATTAATACGAGAGAAACAAGTAAACTGTAAGTATACTAGCAAGAATGGATAAAATTAATGTGCCAATAATACTTTTTTTATTATTCAAAGAGTAGTATGAGCTCGTTTACCTTTGCACAGTTGTTTAATAGAGAGACGAATTGCAGACAAACACACCCGTAATTCTTGATCAAGAGCTAGAAGTCGCTCCCTGTTCTCATTTTTAATGTTGGCCAATTCGGAAAATCCCAGCTCGCACAGGTAGTTTGACGAAAACTGTAGGGTATACCTTCCGATACCAGTGAGAACATTATGTTTGCCAAATAACAGAATTGAAGTGATGTGTTTCCGTTAACTTCAGTTGAAAAGTTCAATCCGCCTGAAGTTCTGCAAACTCCTCTGCTTCTTTTAATGGCAAGGTTTTGCTTCTGCAACAGAAACGCCAAAATGATTGCGGACTTAATCATATTCTTTCACACTGAATGAATTAAATTAATGCTGTAGTTTATCCTCTAAAACCGAGAGATACTCTATTATCAAACACGAAGTAATCTCCGGATTAGTATTAGATTCGATAGGAAACAATTTCTTCTTCTTTCTTCTCCGCTCATGACGGGTTGAGTTTCTCAAAGAGGAATTTTCTTCACTTCTTTCTGTCTGCTGTCCTTTTGTGTAGTTCTATTAAAGAGTTTAAATGGGTGCTTATTTTAATGTTGTCAATCCATTTCTTTCTTTGAATTCCTCTACTGGGATGTCCTTCAATTCTACCATTTGATAACATGTTTGGTAGTCTTTCTGTGTTCATTCTTAGAACATGACCTAACCAGCTAAGTTGATTCTTTTTTAGTGGTGAAAGTATTGTGTCATTAAAGTTTAGTTCTGCTCTGACTTTTTCTTATTTTGATGTTATTCTCTCCGTCCAGTTTGTCCTATTGATTTTCCATAGGCATTTTGTTTCAAAAGCATTGAATTTATCAATTTTTTTGGTTTTCTAAAGAACCAGCACTCTGAGCCACAGTGTACTGTGGGAATTATCATTGTTTTGAATATCTTTAGTTCTTTATTTAATATCTTATTTTCCCATATTTTTTCTATTTTTTTTTCAACTTTTTGCCTTTCATACTATTTTGTTTTCAAGAAACCATGCAGATTGTCACTCCTGATATAAAAAGGTTTGTTTCTTCTCCCAGCTTAATCAGGGTGGAAAACTCAGGTTTCTCTATTGCAAAAATGTCTAATAACTTATTCCTCGATCAGTTTCTAAAAGTTAGAGAGAGCACGTTGTCTTTGGATAAAAAGCGAATGTCTGTGCGATTTCATGACTAGCTCTATTTATAGGATAATACTTGCATTGAGTCAGTATTTGTTCTGTTGTCGCAATAACTTGCAATTGATGAACCCACTGTTCTATCAAAGAGCCACTGCGTATAGGTGTAAGAGACGCGTCCTAAACGATGAATAATTTTATAATAAAAGAGAGGTTTTATGTTTTAACAGATGACGACGAAGTAACAGGTAGTGTGTTATTTAAAGTTTCTGGAAAAAAAAGGATTGAGTTAAAATAAAACGCAAGGGCAGGTCTAAAATAGGCAGCTCACATGTGCGAGAAACGTAAGAGAGTCGGTACGAAATTGAAAGGGCAATAATCAAGAGCATTGCAATGCGCAACATTTATATTTCGCTGTTACGCGTTTTTGTGAGATAGTTAAACCACAGCCAATTGCCAACAATACATCAAGTATGTATGATATTATTATGAATAACAAATATATTTATTTGATCTTTTTGATTATTAATTTCAAATATAGTAGTATTTTATCTATTAAATGTGCAACACTACGTTCCCACAAAATGCAATTTCGAAAATCTACATATTACAGTGAAAACAATGAATGCACTGGTTTGTAATCAATTGACACAACTCCATGCTATATTTAATCATTTTTTTGTGTAATTATAAATGTTCTCTTTTTCTAGGAAACATTTTAATGGACCAAATATTTCAGCTCAAGCATAATTGATATTACTTATTATTAATATTTCAGCTCAAGCATAATTGATATTACTTATTATTAATATTTCAGCTCAAGCATAATTGATATTACTTGTACATTTTCACTCTCATTTACAAGTATTATCAATCCACAGCTGAATTAAGGTATCGCCAAGGTTCTTCCACAACGGCCTGTCTTGAGCCAGTCTACTTCATGTCACTAATGCATGCTTTCGAATTTCATTCCCTAATTTCCCATGTGGTATTCTAGGTTATTTCCTATACTTTGGAAACCAGTCTAAAATTTCGGTTGTCCATCCGTGGTCCGTCCTTCTGGGAATATGTCCAGACTATTGCCAGAAAAGAGATTTTACTCATGACGTCTTGCGCTTTTGTCATTTTCTTTTTTCCGTGATTCATAGCACCCTCTGCCTTTATGTAACAATGGCCACAGCTTTGGCCAGGTGCATTACAGCTGCCGGAGACTGAGGGCAAAGTTTACGTTGTGGAGTCATTTTTATGAGTCCGGCCGTAACTCACCGCGCTTGCCATGCGGTTTGGTGAGTCTGGGATATCATTACCATAATCGCGGTATATATTTACAGCCCTATTTTACGGTCGTCAGAGCCCTTTAGTGGGAACAGGATGCACGGTTGAATGGCGGGGTTCACATTTGTCAAGTAGAGGCTATGATATGTTTGCGCATCACCTAACCTTGCATATTTATTCGTATTCGTACATATTTTCCCAAAATGCTATATATGGTGTATTGGGTGGTTCAGCATGCATAATTGTACTACTCCTCATCTACCCTATTAAAATCGTTTACAAAATTCCAATATGCAACGAATGGTTTTCACTAAGATAAATATTCGCACTTAACATGGTTCCAATACAGTTATTTGAGAAACACGAGATGCACTTTCTTTTAAAAAAAGTAATAACGGTTTAAAATGTTCTTGTATCATAAATTCCGATGGTCATCATTATCGCAATGAATATAACTGGCGGAAAGTGAAAAAAGAACACCGAGAAGGAATTGGCGGACGATCATGAAATTTACATATGTTAATGGGGTCGAGTTTACTTAGGTCTGATGTTAATTTCGATACCAACCGGTGAGCGCTTATGCCGCAGCACGGAATATTATGCAAATTATCGTCAGTGGTATTTAAGGAGTACCGCGAAGTGAATGTAATCAGTCGTCGGCGTACGGACACGTGCGAAGACCCTGAAGAAGCTGCAATGCCTGGACATGGAACACGTGTACGATTTCAGCATTTATCGGACTTAGAGCGAGGTCGTCTAGTCGGACTCCCCGAGGCCGGGTGGTCGTATCGTCGTATTGTGGAGCGAATTGGACGGGAAGTAGACGTTGTGGTACGATGGTGGCGTAGATGGTCCGGGGAACATTCCCACACGAGTAGACGTGGAACCGGGAGTCACAGACGGACTGATGAGCGGACCGATCGATGCATAACAAGAGCGGCGTTGTCAAGCAGAACATCCACTGCGACGCAAATCCGAGCTGCCGTTGCACCTGAGGTCACTGTGCGAACAATCCGTAACCGTCTACTGGATGCAGGACTACGTGCATGTGTGCCTCTGGCATGTCTACCTCTGACTCCAGCCCACAGTCAGGAACGGCTGCAGTGGTTTGTTTCGCCAACGTCTGCACTGGAGAACGCAATGGCGATCTGTCGTGTTCATCGATGAAAGCAGATTGTGCTTGGGAGCCTCCGATGACGGTATGCGTGTTCGCAGACGCACAAGGGAGCGTCTCCACCCTTCTTGCATCAGCCACCAACACACAGGGCCTACACCTGGTCTCCTGGTGTGGGGAATGATCAGCTATCACTCCCGTACACAACTAGTGTTTGTACCGTGTACGTTAAACAGAACCTCTTATATCCGCAACATCATTCAGCCCGTTGTTGTGCCTTTAAAAGCTCGGTCCATCGTGGTGTTTTCCAGCAAGATAGCGCACGCCCACACACGGCACGTGCAACGCAACATGCACTTCAGGGTGTGAGACAACTTTAATGTCCTGCACATTTACCGGATTTGTCCCCATGAGCACGTGTGGGATTTTATGAGAGAACGACTTATCCGGTCTCTACGGCCAGCCACGACCATCCCCGATTTACGCGTCTAGGTTGAGGATGCTGGTAACTCAATACCCCAAACTTACATCGTGCATCTGTACGACAGACTCCATGCCAGAATTGCACAGTGTGACGCAGTTCATGGCGGTTCAACCTCGTACTAACCATGTTACATGGAAAAAAGTTTTTCAGTTTACCAGCAAACACAGCTGTATTTTTCCATAATGTTTTTATCGCGTTATCCTCTGTATTCCAATTATTATGCTGTATAAATTTCTTTGGTATCAGACGTCTCCTTCTTGGTGTCCTTTTGCCCTTTCCTACAGTGTATATTTTATATACGCTGCTAAAAAGACTGCCAGTGAGTTTAAAGTGTTGTCGCTTTGTCTTCGGTTAAGTAACTGATACACTGAGGGACAATTGCTAAGGACGGATGACAATAGCAACGAAAGCAACCATAAAATGGAAGGCAGGAAAATGTGGAAATTAGCATAAGTTCGGGATACAGTAAGACGTGTTGGGCGTATGCATATTTTGGATTGCCGAACTTGTTCGTGGCGTCATAGCGCTGATAAGAGATATAAAGAATTTGACGCGTATTGACCGTTTTTGTTCAAACGCAAAGTTGAAAGGGAAAGAATCAATTGACGAACTTGCAATTTTCAGTATGTCTTCCCGACATCACATAAGTGATTTGACGCGTGGCCGTATTATTGGCAAGACTGAAGAAGGGCGAAAAATAACAGATGTTGCCAGGGAGTTCGACGTCAGCCATAGTGTTGTTTCAAAGCTTTGGAAATCATTTCAAACAAATGGAGAGTGTAGCAAACGTCACGGGGGTGGTCGTTATCGCGGTACGACACCTGCAGAAGTTCGGTACATAGTGCTATCAACAAAAAGACACCGGCGCAGCTCAGCTAGTGAGGTAGCAAATCAGTTTATGGCTTGTACTGGTATGCGGATCTCCCGAAAAAGTGTTGCCAGACGTTTGCATGAAGGAGGACTATACGCCCGCCGTCCTGTTGTGTGCATCCCATTGTCCAGACGTCACCGTACCGCCCGTTTGCAATGGTGCCATCAACATCGCAGTTGGACTGATAACGACTGGTCTGCTGTCCTCTTCTCAGATGAGAGTAGATACAGTCTATCGTCTGATGGTCGACGACAACTGATCTGGCGTGATAGTGGTACTGCATATTGTCCAGCAAAGATACAGGTAAAGAACCGATATCGGACATGTAATGTCATGGTATGGGCTGGCATCATGATCAATGACCGTACGTCTCTCTATGTGCTTCCAACTGGGACTATGACTGGCCAACTGTACATTAATGATGTTCTGCTGCCTCATGTTCGCATGTTCCGTGGAGCTGTCGGTGATAGATTCATTTTCATGGACGACAACGCAACATGTCTTCGAACAGTCGCTGTCCAGGAGTGTCTTGAGAGCGAGGATATTCAACGCCTCGTATGGCGAGCACGTTTTCCAGATCTGAATCCCATTCAAAATGTGTGGGATGCTTTGGGGATTAGTCTTGCTGGTAGCCAATGCCCTCCAATAAACAAGGACACCCTCATCCGTGCACTGACAGAGGAATGGGATAAATTACCCAACAGCTGCTTGATAATGTTGTGCAAAGCATGACACGACGAGTGGAATCTTGCATCGCCCTCCTTTTTGGCCATATCCCATATTGACATCTTACGCCGGAACGCCTGCGGACGGTAATTGCATTTTTTTCACGTTTACGTATTCTGCACCAAATGGCCTGTTTGTCCCTTGAACACGTTCCAAAGCCTTCTGGATTTCAGAGCACAATAAATTGTCTTTCTTGTAATGTCCTGGCATTCTGACATTATTTTATTTCACTTGGCATCCATCCACACTTACTTTTTTATGCGCTATATAGCCGTTTATGATCCATCCTTAGCAATTGTCCAGCGGTGTACATTGTTGTATGTTTGTCTGCTTTTAATTACGCGTTTTGTTTTAAGAGTCGGGTATGCTACCGTGCTAGACATTTGTATTTGTATCCGTGTAAGTACCCGTACGTTTGTGAGTTAATGATTTTATGTACAGTTTAATCAAATACCTCATATGTTGTACACAGCGACTGAAACGTACATAGTAGGACTATAACAATTCTTTTAAAAATCAAAATGCCGAAATGGAATAGAAAAAACTGCATTTGAGAAAGAAGCATCACAATAGACGCTTAAGTCATACATCAGCAAACTGGAGTTGCAAAAGTGACAGTTGCATTATTGCTGGTGCTAATATTTCGGTTAAAGTTTCTTATAATTCCGAACTACTCTTTAATCATCAGGTTTAGGATTAACTCGTCGGTGAACAACAGGGATTTACGCGTCGGTGAATTTCCTGAGATCCTTGAGACTCGTGTTTAACAGCGTGCTGAATCTTTGAACTGAATTGAACATTACTATTTCTACACCAGTGTTGAGCTTTAAGGAAATTATCAAACTTCATTAGTGCACTTATTACTAATACTTTGCTTGAAGTATCAACCTTCAATGATTAGAGATATACATATTACTAAAATAATATCTTTAAAGCGGCAGATTTTATGTAAAAAACGTTTCGATTTTATTACTAACATCCGTATTTAAATTTGAAATTTTGTATTTAACGTAAGAAAGTATGGAATACTTGAACACAGACCTACTATGTTATAAGTATACCAAAGTATTATTATCTGCAACTTTCTTCTTAAATAAAGACAGCACATCGGAATGTGTAAAATTATTTTCTGAATACGCAACCCTAAGTACCAAATATAGTGATATAAAAGTCTGTGTTGTAAAAGCTACATTTTTTCGAAACTACATCGGATCGGGTAGTCGAAAATATTTCCTTATTCTCTTCAATTTTGCAGTCTGGAACTTTTCATTATAAGTAACAGTGTGTACAAAATTGTTTCTGAAAATGAAATATTAGGTAAACAGTAAATTTTACACCGTAAAGATTTTTACCAAAGGATGCCTAAACCCAGGACATAGTTTCAATATAATCACTTTTCATAAATGTTGAAAATCTGCAAACTTCTTTTATGGCAATACGTTTATATTATATCAAAACAGTTAAGTAATTGGATACGTTTTAAATATTTTTGAAAAAAGCAAAATCATTTTCAAATACATATTCCAAAAACATTTTGATCTCGTCAATCAGCAGCAAGTGCTCAGCCATCTTTTGCTCCCTGATTGCTGGTACGAACATTGCACCCAAGAGCTCGAACAGCAACTTAATCTCATAGTGAGTCCAAGGTCAGATCACCACTTTTACCCATGTTTGTCGATTGCGATACACTGTTAGGATGTCCTTTTCTCTATCTGTTAATCGCCTGTGTTCGTTTTGGGTCTAGTTATGCCCCTGAAAACTGGCCATCACTCCTGTGTCTGATAGTTTGTCTACTGAGTGTATTTATATATATTTGCATGATATTGAGTAAGAAGCTTATGCTCCACTGATTCTGTGGATCCGGGATGTCATGATCAAATATCACCAGTGCAATGTGTGTAATATTTGAAACCGTATGTTTCATCGACATTAAAAATAATTGGATTATTGTTTTTTATACTGGGGATTATAAATGGTCTCATTTGCAAATTTCTGCGAATTCAGGAAGTTTGAATTTTTATTTCCCTCCAGATTGAGAATCCGTTTGGGAACAAAGATATTTTCTTTTCAATGGATATATTCATATTCTGGATACATTGAGTTTTACCCAGATGTTGGATATTGGGTGTTGTAAGAATGTACGCTGTTGGACATAATAAGAGTAAGAAGAAGAAATTTAAAATTCATTGTTCTCGATGATATTTTTAGTTGATACTTATCTGCCAAATACACTTACTGAAAAAAGTATGTTTTGAAATTCAGTTTTTTTCCGTCAAAAATGTGTATCCTCTTTATAACGCATAATGAAGCAGCCCTTAACTACATTTTTCAGACAGCAAACATGAGGAAAGGATAACAGGCCACAAAGAGGAAAGGAATATTTACTAAATTTTAATGCTTGTCAAGCATTTAAAAGAAACAAACATTTCGGGGAATAGATTAATCAGAATAAAACTTCTTAATTATTGTAATTATTTTCTCAAATAAAATACTGAATTAAATTGCAATAATTCCTATTTAAATTTTTTCCATGATCATTATTAGGCCAATATAAAGCACTAGTTTAATTTTGTTTACCAAAAGGTAATAAAAAATATTCCACATCCTCCATTATGAATGTAGTTTAATGCTCTAGAGGTAGAGGCATTTAATGCACCTTTATTGGGGAAAAATAATTTCACTACCTAATTTCATTTTACAATCTATAGAATAAGATCTTTCGAATTTCAAATTAAAAAAAAATTAAAATCACTGTTTTAGGCAATGTTTAAATCATATAACGTATATGCTTATAATATGGGTACTACTGGATAATTCTTTAAATAGGGATATGGCTGGCATGTTATTAATTCGTTTTTGGGATTTCAGCAGTAATTGGCACAGTGGCTTTAAGATAGCTATTCTGAATACATGTTATTTGAAACAAGATTTGGGAGTAGCCAAGAGATTGAAATACACTGACGGAAAAAAAATCCCAACACCACGAAAAAATAGTTGTAGAGGAATGAAATGGCGGCAATACATTTGTATAGGTAACATATTTAATCGATTAAGGTTTCAAGATCACAGCTTAATGTAAGCGCGAGAAGAGCCATTTTAAATGTGAAAAGCTGGTACAATAATAACCGGTGTAACCGCCAGAATGTTGGATGCAAGCACGCAAACGTTCTTGTATTGTGTCGTACAGGTGCTGGATGTCAGTTTGTGGGATGGAGGTCCATGCCGGTTGCACTTGGTCGGTCAATACAGGGACGGTTAATGCTGGTTAGGGTGACGCTGGAGTTGTCGTCCAATGATGCCCCATACGTGCTCGATTGGTGAAAGATCTGGTGATCTAGCAGGCCACGGCAACATGTCGACACTCTGTAGAGTATTTTGGGTTACAACAGCGGTATGCGGGCGAGCGTTATCCTGTTGGAAAACACTCCCTGAATGCTGTTCAGGAATGGCAGCACAACAGGCTGAATCACCAGACCGACGTACAACTGTGCCGTCAGGATGCGTGGATAACCACGAGAGTGCTCCTGCTGTCATAGGAAATTGCTCCCCAGACCATAACTCTAGGTGTAGGTTCAGTGTGTCTCGGCCGCAGACAAGTTGGTTGCAGGCACTCACATGGCCTCCTTCAAACCAACACACGGCCATCACTGGCACCCAAGCAGAACCGGCGTTTATCAGAAACTACAACAGATCTCCACTCCGTCTTCCAATGAGCTCTAGCTTGACACAACTGACGTCGCAAACGGCAGTGGTTGGGAGTAAGTGGAATGCACGCTACAGGGCGTCTGGTTCGGAGCTGTCCTTCAAGTAACCGATTTGTTACAGTTCGTTGTGTCACTGTGGTGGCAATTGCAGCTCGAATTGCTGCCGCAGACGCGGTACGATGCGCCACGGCCATACGCCGTACTCGGCAGTCTTCCCTCTCAGTAGTGCCACGTGGCCGGCCGGAACCCGGTCTTCTTGAGGCAGTACCTTCCCTTGACCACCGCTGTCAACAATCATGCACAGTGGCTACATTCCTGCCAAGTCGTTCTGCAATACTGCGGAAAGGAAATCCTTCTTCTCGTAGCCCTGTTACACGACCTCGTTCAAACCCGTTAGCTGTTGATAATGGCTTCTTCGTCTTCTTAAAGGCATTCTTGACTAACATCAACACACTACGTCGAATCTCAACGATAAGTAACGCTCACGAACGTTACAGCGCGTATTTACAGCAAACTTGCTTTGCATGTTCCGAGACGCGCTGCTAGCGCCACACGTATGTGCCGAGCGCGAAATTTACATAGACGTCATCTTACAATTGTACTCTCACCGCCTACCAACTGTCGTTTATCTAACACAACCCCTTCTTGGTGTTGGGATATTTTTTTCCGTCAGTGTATGAATAACCATGTTTTTACTTGGTTAGTTCTGTTTCCATATTTTCATCAAGCATACTGTAAATTGTTGCATGTTTTCACTTGTTCGCGTTATTTTCATTTTCTTTTCTTAAGTATACATTTTAATTTCTTTTCAACCGAAATATTTGACTGCAATATTTTGATTGAAATGAAATGCAAGTGGGTTTTTAAACAACACCCGAAAGCAGCTCTTCTTAACCGGGAGCCATATGTCCACCTGGGGGCCAGCAGGATATTGTATGGGAGCAACAGGTGACAATCGCTTACGAAGGAGGCTACGGCTCGAGACTAGGCGGCTACAGAGGGAAGTAAAGTGCAGCATAGGGTATTATACAGATGTTGGTAGAATTAAACGCACGGGTATTACCTTTTCCATTCAAGGAATTGTTTCATCAAAGGTGTCTAATATAGGCGCTGAACAGAAGCCTTCGACGGATTGTTGCTTGAGAAGTGACCGATCTTCTCGTTGGATAGATAAGCACGCGCGCTCTGCAAAAACGACGCTTCCTCTTCCTTCTCCTACCCGCTTCCGCTCTCCAGCGCTGCGGCACTAAGCTATCCGCGTCCCATTGTCACAAGCAAGGTGCGTGGGCGTGCTGTTTCTTCTTTCGAGTATTACTGTGAAATGCGTATATTGCAGCGTGCAAAAGTTATGCATGTACTCTCCAGGTATATTTAGCCATTGCATTTGCCATTCCTTTTGTGGTTAGTGTGTTCAGTTGTTTGGTATTGTTAAGATCTGTCGGAGCCAGGCCTATACTTTCATTTGTCTTCGTTCAGATATTCTACCCTTGTTTTATTTCTGAGAAGTGATCTTAATTATTTTGTAGTTCCAAACATACGTAAAACTAGTCGTTGGTTGGTTGGTTGGTTGATTTTATTGGCGCAAGGGCCAGGTTTGGCCAAAGAGCGCCAGACAAAGAACTATTAGCTACAGATTTGTTAAAAGCGTGGAAAATCATGAAGAGCAGACAGGCTTGGTAAAAGTTGGAAAAGAGGATGAGGAAAGCTGTGAAGACAAGTTAGTTAATTGGGTTTATATAAAAATTTATGAATTTACTATTAGAATTATTATAATTGTTTATGAGTCACCAGGAGGGGGACGAACCGTCACTCTCCTCCCCCCACGCTCCTCTGCAATGCTGGCCGAGGGCTGGGACGAACTGTCACTCTCTTCCCCCCATGTTCCTCTGCAATGTTGGATGAGGCTGGGGACGAGCTGTCACTCTCCTCCCCCCTATGTTCCTCTATAATGTTGGTTGAGGTTGGGGGCCTCGCTGAGTCCGAGACAGTTGCAATGTTGGTCAGGCGGACCGCGATAGTCGGATGGACACTGCACACCTTTGCGGATTGAGGGCCGGGTCTTCCGCACGTGCAGGCTGTCGGCTGGAAACTGGAAGAGACGGTCGGCGTCAAAAGAGAAGGCCCAGAATCAGCTATCCGAAAAATCTGGAGATCGGGGAAAAACACCTGTGTCGCTTGTTCAGCTGTAGATCGCTTGGCAAGGGCGGCGAGAGCTACAGGGCGCGGAACAAAAGGCTGCACGGGTTGTGGCAGAGACTGAACTACTGCGGCAAAAGTACGCTGTCGGATGGTGGGTATACCCAACTTGGCCTTGGCAGCAGGGTACGAGAGGCCTTCCAGTGTCTTGAGGCGCTGGATCGCCATCTCGTCCTTCCATTTCATACAGTTGCGGGAGTAAGCTGCATGGGCCTCACCGCAGTTAACACAGCAGGCCGCAGAGGTGCAACCATCCCCGTCATGTTCACTGGAGCCACAATTTGCGCAACGAGCGGAACTCTTACAGAAACGTTGGGAATGCCCGTACCTCTGGCACCGGAAACAGCGCAGAGGACTGGGAATGTACGGGCGAACTCCACAGACCAAGTAGCCAGCCTTGATTTCGGTCGGAACTTTCGGGGAGTTAAAAGTCAAGATTACATTTTTAGACTTAATCAAGGAACCATCGCGCCGGAACATCATACAACGAGCAGCAATAACACCTTGGGCTGCAAGTTCAGTCACCAATTCGTCTTCACTGCATGGCAAGAGATCAAACTCCGAAATAACACCCCGAGAGGTGTTAAGAAACGGGTGAGGTGTCACTTTGACAGGAATGCCTTGAAGACTAGAAAGGTGCAGAAAAGTGTTACTCTGAGAAACACTGCAAGTTTGGACAAGCAGGTCCCCAGAGCGAAGCTTCCTTACAGACTTCAAGTGGCCAACTGCAGCGTCCAAAGCTTTAGAAATGAAAAATGGAGATCTGGTGGACAGTCTCTCATTCGAATCGATGGATTCTACAAGTAAGTGTGTAGCATGCGTAGTCACAGCAATCGAGGGTAGACGACGCTTCGGAGCGACTGGTACAGCTGCCGAAGAAGAGGTTCCACATTCTTGGTCCAGGTCATGATCTAAAGATCGTTTAAGGTTATGAGACTTGGTAGGTTGAGAAGATGAAGGAGTGTCGTTTGCAACAATCATTTTCTCAGGTGACTTAAATTTGGAGTTTTTGTTTTTGGTTTTACCCATCGAACAAAAGAAGGAAGATTCGTCTGCAGACTACTCCACCCACCACCGAGCCCTACAAGGGAGAACTGGAGGTCCAAAAGCCAAGAAAATGACGCTGGACACAGTTCTGGAGCTTATACGTTGCAGATATAGTCCGTTGGCTGTGATCACACGCACTCGGCGGACACTTCGGCCTCCTGGTACCGTCATGCCAACGCTTTTGGCATGATCCCACAGCCCCCGAGCTTACCCTGCCGTGCTATACGACAAAAAAGCTGCTAAAGCCCTGCACACAACTTGGTACAAGACTTCTGACTAGAGGTGGGTTAGTCTCTAGCCTCCCGTTTACAGCGAAGCCGGGGTCGAAGAGGAGTGTTGGTACACAGGAGGCACTTATCCGGTCTCATGCGACCTCAGCCGCCAGACATCCCATTTCCGCCTCACGGGTCTAAACATGCAGGTAGGTCTAGCACCCAAACCAGCTAAAAGGAAAAGAAGAAATCCAAAGAAGACAAATCCTGGCAGGGAACCTAAACGGAATCTCAGCAACCTACGAACTGAGCGGTTAATATAAATCAGTTAGTTGTGGAGGGTAACAAAACCACAAGACAGGGGTGTTAGTACATAACGTGGTAGCGATTAGGTAGAGTATACAACACGGGCAACTAGCCAGTGGAGAAAATAAATAAAAACAAAAAAGCGAGACACAAGACCAGCTCGGGATCGTGGGGCCACGACTCCCCAACAGCTGGATGAACAGCCGTCCCTGCAAACACCAACAGCACCAAAACAAAAAACAGGCGGTGGCATGACATCAGATGTTGACCAGTCACAAGGTCAGCTCGGGCCGTGGGGGCGCCACTCCCCAAATAACTGGAAACCAGTTATCCCCGTGCGGGGGTAAAACTAGTCGTCTGATACTGTATGGAATTTCGTTTTTTCTATTGCCAGATCACCCGTGGCTACCTCGGCAAAGACATCACGACAATACCCAATCGAGTATCTTTTCTACGGATTTATTTCGTCACCAAAAGACCGCACAATGGTTATGTATTAAATATGCACGACTGCACCTCCCAGTGAAAGTATGCGTCCATGTAAGTTGCAGAAGCATTTAGAAATGTCTCACAAAGACAAGAGGATAAACCACTGGAATATACTCGCGCCTTGAGAGATAATTTTGAAACTAGACCCACAGTATAAAAAATGTTTGTTTCAGAAATCGGCTAATTTAAATGACAAATGTTAAATCGAATCTTACGAGATATCCAAACTGATAGCCAAGAGAAGGAAAACCACGCACAATAGGGGAATCCTTGATTTGGCCGGCAGTGTCTGTTGTAAATCAAATAGGTATGAAATCCTTAAATCCATCCTTTTGAGCAATTCGTCAGTATCGAGGCGTATTGACGAAATGAGCGAGGATGCTTAAAACAAGCTGGTCTCGCAGTTTAAAGTGAAAAAGTTTGCGTTGGAAATTGATGACCCATGTTTACCAGATAACAAAGCAATAATGATGGCTTGTGTTTGACATTTGCACGACGAGAAATTGAAAGAAGAAATGCTATTTGCTTGAAGGCTTAAAACCGTTACTAAAGGTGAAACAATTTTTCCGGAAGTAAAGCGGTACTTCAATGAGAATGATATCCCTCTCGGAAACATTCTGGCATGTGTTACTGATCTATAATAGGTAGATACAGAGGATTAATTGCGTATTTTGAATGTGTTGTGCCAGATGAATTCTGTGTTCACTGCGTAGTTCACCGACAACACTTGATTTCAAAAACACAAGTAGGGCGCTTACATCAGTCTCTACAGATTGTAATAAAAGCAGTAAATGACATTAATTTAAATGCACTTCAAGATCGCCTGTTTCGACAGCTTTGCGAGAACAATAACAAAAACCTCACACGATTATTATTGCATTAGAAAGTCCGTTGACTGTCAATACTTAAATATAATTTTTATGTACTTATATATATAAAGCATATGCCTTTGTCGTTTTGTTGCTTTGTGGGACTCAGTTGTGACATTTGTTAGAGACAAGAAAATGAAAGGAAAAATTGACCTCTGCTAAATGTGATACATTTTACCAGTGTGATGTCTTCGAAAAGCTCAATTTGTTAAACAAACATTTACAGGGCAGGAACTGTGATCTTTTTTCAAGCAAGGAGATTATTACAGTGTCTCTTGGAAAAGCCCAGCTGTATGCCACCAACATTAAACGCTGAGAATTCGCCTGTTTTCCTCTTTGGCAGGAGTTAAAGATGGATTGAAAAGTGATGAAATAAATATGTATGTGGATCATTTGAAGCAGCTTTATAATGTTATGGAAGCTCCTTTCCGTGATCTGCTGAACATGGGTATTCCGACCTGGTTAGTTGATCCATTTGCTGTGAATGCTGCTGACGTTGATGTTTATTTCCAAGAAGCGCTCATAGAGCTGCAGAGCGACATAGCAGCAAAAATAACTTTTAGTCAAGAAAGTTACTATTTCTGATAAAGAGTGTAATATCTAAAAAGTTTCCATATCTTTGGGATAAAGCAAAATTGTTTCTTACAGAATTCCATCATTCTTATTTTTTAGAATGAGGTTTCAGTCGGGCGAGATATTTACTCAGCCAAAAGCGGAATCGCCTTGACATAATAGACAGAAATAATCTTCGTTTATCACTCACAGGTATAGAACTGGATATAAAAAAACTTGTTTCTGGTCATCAAGCACAAGGGATACACTGAACAAGAAATACTTAAAATATAATTTTTTATGTAATTGTATCTTGTATAAATTATGAAACTTATAAATAAAACATGTTTTATTTACCAACAAAACGTTAAAAGAGCTATCATTCTCTTGGTATGGCAGGGAGGACACAGGAAGAAAACACAGTCCGAAGATGCCACGGTTGGAAAAAAACTTGAGAAATACGTCCCTAATGCACAACGACAGTTTTAAGATCTTTTCTAGATAGTTTTTCCTTGCTGCACTAGATTCGCACATCCAGTAGGTTACTGATTGCCTTGGTCTACGTCCCAATGCAGAGTTTCTCCTGTGGGGCGCAACCCTCAGGGGTATGCGTCACGTTATCAAAGGTGGCTTAAATTATTTTGAAACGTAAAAATTATTACTCTTAACTCGACCTAAAGTACTGCGGGACTTCATGAGAACAGTTCTTTGCCGAACTCTTTCGTTGATTTTGCAGCGGCCTGTCTCTCTTATTCAGTCAGTTTCGTGTTGTTCCTCAGTGTAAGGTACTGCAGTTGTGTTGTGCAATGGATAAACGGTTATCACGTACTCTAGCCAAAAGGCCAAAAATAGACAATGCCACTAAAATATTAAGGCCTACTTTCAAGTAAGATGTACACCAACAGCGAGTGCATACGAGGAGAGGCTTAGCTGCTCCATACCAACACGTACGCCAAACCAAAAGCCAAGTAAACAGAATAAAGCCGTCAACCGCAAGTATGACCTTGAACATCTATCATTTGCATTTTCGTATACGGGTGAGTAAAAGGAACGTATTTCGCAAGTGGTAATTTGTTTTGAAACCTTTTCTAATGGCTGCATAAAACCCTCGCTCCTCCAGCGTCACTTCACACCAAAGCATGACAGTTTACAAAACAAAAATGTGGAAATGTTTCGGCTAACAAAACGTGAATTAGTGGTCAATAAGAGGGAAATATCGTTTTATGAGAAGGAACCTGAAGCCTCATTCAAAGATAGTCTAAAAATAGAAGAAGCTGAAATATCACACAACTTTGAAGAAAAATGTGTTCTCCCAGCGACGGAGGGCATTATTTCTTCAATCCTCTAAGAATCAGCAGTTAAACAGCCTGATGCAATATCCCTGTTTGATTATACCGTGTAACGAAAAATAGGTTTATGGCAGACAATGTCGAGGAACAAGTGATTGAAAAACTGAAGCGTAGAAAGTAACTTAGCTCTCCAATTTGATGAGTCGACTGACATGGCAAATTTTACCCAGCTTATATGATTTCATAAAGTGATGTACATAGCTTTTACAAAAAATAAAGATTTATCGATTGATAGGGAAAAGCTAGAGATAACCAATACCTACATTTATCTTGGACAGCAGTTATCAAGTGAGGGTCACATTGATGAAAAAATTAATCGGCGTATGAAGCTTGCGTGGAGAGCTTTTGGAAGAAACAGTCTAATTTTCAAGAGCAATGTGCCACTATGCCTTGAAAGAAAGGTTTTTGATCAATGCATCCTTCCAGTGCTTACGTATGGTGCAGGGACGTGGAACTGAACTACAAGAGACATACAAAGACTACAGACAACTCAAAGAACCATGGAGAGATGCATGTTTGGTGTAACTAGGAGAGATAAGAAGAGGTCAACAACAAAGCATCTTCATCAGAAAAGACCATTGATCCAGTCTCTCAGGACTAGATCAATTGTCCTTTCTGATCGAGATGCTTTATTGTTATTCCATGTAGAGTAATAAGTCCTTTGCCAGCAGTGTCTACTAAGTGACACTGCTGGCAAAGGTCTTTCTGTTCTTGTTTTCGTTAAAAACATATACCCGAACAGACTGCATGTTGATAGCGTTCTAAGGATAAACTAAGCGAAACTCAAGCTCATATCAAGAAACTGGTTTCAATAAAGCAAGCTCAAGTATCTCATTAAAAATATTTTTGTTGCTTCCATTATATTCACATTTTGAAATTTACATTAGCTTGGTTAGTCATTAATCATGAAGATATTTTTCAATACGATTCAGTCTGTAACAGATTATTTTCCGGAATTTTTGTTATTGGTTGTACTTAAGATAATTAAAACATGCGAAGTTGTACGTCAGGGCAAAAAGTTTCAAAACATCGTTGAACGTTACGTACTTTTGAACTTGTTAAAGAAATGCGAACAAAAATTTGCTTTAAATATACCATGAATTGATACAGCTGGAATAAATTATAACGTTGGCTTACATTTTATATTCAGTTTCTATTGAAAATACTGAATGATAATAAACAGGGAATTGCCCACTGTTCACTATTAATAGACACAAATCGGACAAAACCAATGGGTTTCGGCTGTATAAAATTGACGTTCTCCGGTTCTTCATTTTCAGAGGAAGGCTAAGCATTGGAAGATTAAATGTTACGACTTTTGTTCCCTATTAGGACATTACACAATCTCTATCACACCGTCTAAAAACTACTTCATTATTCTGCATCTGAAAAATCTCCTTAGTCTTTGATTTTCAATAACTTTAAGTTGCGCTGCAAAAGGCATATACTTCCACGCATGGTTAACGATATCGTTCAATGTTTTTTTCATTTCGATAATGGTTCTCTTATGCCTTGTGAACGTTACCCTCGATGACTAAACTAATTATTATGGATCGATACTCGTTTGCTCTTACATAATTACCCAGTCCCTTAAAGTCGTTTTAAGAAATACGCCAAAAACTTTGAATGTAAGGTCGGGCTCTACGGATCTGGAACAAAGACTCTAAAAATCAAAATGAATGCATGCCTAGATAAACTATCTGTTTCTTAATTTTTTTATTTAAACACACTGCCAGTCCCTTCCATTATCTAAACACTTTAATTCATCTTTAGTTTGTCGGACTCGACGTGCGACGGAAGGCTTCGAAACAAAAATGAACTTTCCACATGGGAATTTATAAGTACATAAAGGAATTTCATCCATGAATTAAACTTAAACATATATTTAAAATATTTTATTCTGAATTTGGGATCTTTTCAGAAGAGTAGAACATTCATAGAAGTTTGATATCATTCCATCTTTTGGAAGAACATAACAAAAGAACATAACAGAAGAACATTGTTTGGAAGAACATACATATAATACAGAAAACTGGTAAAAACATATACCCTATATCAGTTACTTAAATACCGATTTAAAAGAGGTTTCACGTAATTATTACTTTTTATGAAACCTTGTGAACTATATTTTGGTTTCATACAAATTCATTAACTTTTGTTTTGTTGTTTTGATGTGGATTTCCAAATAAAATAATTTTCTGACCGCATTTGCGCAAAACAGTCTACGTATATAAAATGTATAAAAGGTTTTGTGAGGTGACTCGAGGGCCGCGGGTGGCCTGGTGGTCAGCGTTCGGGACTGCCATGGAGATTTATCTCAGGTTCGATCCTGGGCAGGTACGAACGTTCGAACCACTAAGTACCCACCGTGCGTCGGATGGGCCCTCGTACCCCGGGTACTGGCCCCCGGTAATAAATAAGGGCGTCTCCCTCCCCTTTCTACCTCGTTTCCGTGCCACTTTCCTCTCGGGCACTCTAGCCCAAATCTCCTAGCTTCCTATTTCTAAGGGTTGTTTAAGACCTGGGGTCAGACACTCCCTTCCTAAAATCCTCTACATATGATCTGATCTGATCTGAGGTGAGTCGTGCTATGTACAGTAATAACTTACGGTTCTGCTTTCAAAATTTATATATCGAAGTTTTAAAAGCTGTAAAGTTTTGTTTCTGGTTTCGAAAGCTGTAGAGTTTTGTTGCTATCCCATGTAGAGAAATAACTTGCGGTTCTGGTTTCGAAATTTTGTATCGAAGTTTTAAAAGATGTAGAGTTTTGTTGCTGTGGCGCTGCATCTGCTTCAAAACAACAAATTGACATAAAATTTTGAGTGGCTGTTGTGAGAGCGTATTAGACAGAGTTTTACTGTAGGGTCGTGCAATATATTTCGTTGTCTTCATTTGTATTCCCACGTAATATTAGAGATCGAATATATTCTACTGTTTGCAATATGTTTGCAATTGTGGATGCTTTCCTAAAAATAGCAAATTACGGAACTAAATTAGTTATTGTCCACAGACGCATAACGCCGAACGATTTAACAACATAATTTTCATGTATGGGTTACATTTTAAAATCCAACATACGTTTCTTAAGGAAATACATTATATATTTCATACATCTTGATCGGCATTATATACATGTATATATTATAACATTTAGCTGCCTGATTGTAAATAATCTGTAAATTTTTGTTTTTGTACTAGTATAATAACGTTTCGTGGATTTTTATGTTTTCATTTGAGAGTGAAAAAAATTGAAGACTTCACATTACATTTGATAAAAAAATTTAATTTGGCGAATGAGTTGGCGAAAATTATTTAAAAAGCCAGAGCAACCGATGATAAGCAGTATTTCTAATCGCTCATTTAAATACAAGTAGGAAATGCGCCATATTTTAAAATTTAAGGCCGACATCAAAAAAGTAATACCAATGCCTTGGTATTGGTCACCAAATGGCAGCAGGTCAGCTGTGTGTCGATTAATATTCGCTTTTTTGTGGAAACGATATACACAATTTTGCATGCTCATTAAAATAACTTTTAGCTAAGAAAACTGTTTACGCATATCAAAATATTAAATCTGTCATTAAACTTTGGTTTCCTCATGAAGATATTTATTTAGAAGAAAAAATATCTAGATTGGTATTCTGCCAGGAATAACTGCCGCGACACGCGATCGAACAACGGAGAGCAGGGACCTGTGGAAAACTATGGTTCCGTCAGAATAAAATACTAGAATTTTGTCTGCTCTCCAATATATTGTATGTGATTAAAATATAAATGGTATTGAGAAACTACGTTCGCATTTATATGGGATGGCAAAAACCGAACTTCTTCAAACGAAAATTCTTGAAGTTGGGTATAACGTTCAGTTGGCAATAGTTCCATATACTTCACAATACGAAAACTATACTTGATGAACTGAGAGATTCTTGTATTTCATTATAGCATGTTACCACATGCGTGAGGGAAACAAATGATATTTTTGAGAATTCCTAGTATTAATTTATTCAGAGACACATAATGTCCGCGAACTGGTAGGTTTTAGGAACAACACGGAAGAAGATTTAGTTACTCTTCTCAATCCTTATTTCAATCAAGTTGAGAAATCTGAATGCTGATTTTTAAACATGTTTTATATTTAGCTTACACATATGGGAAGTAAATAATGATTCAATCATAAAAGCTTAAAAGCACGATAACTAAAACACTACGCAGGCTTCCAATGAAGTGACGAACTTCTGTAATGTATAAGTTAAAATATTAAAACTAAAGCCATAAGAACTTTAAGAACTTTCGGTCTTCCTAAAAACCATCATCACATGAAAGTACTGAAGGAGCATTTTTGGTTGAGGAGACATACAAGTGAACCTTCAGGTGTGACGTACAGAACAGGTGATCATATCGTCAGTCCAAAATGGTGAAATTATCCATAGATTAACATACAAGACAAGTAAGACGTAGAAAAACAATAAATGAATGAAGTAAGGCAAATACAGACAAAAAAATGCTATATTTCGCGACTTACTTACAATAACCGGATAATTCGCTTACTTAAGTCTAATAACAATAATTTTTTATATAAATTGTATATTACATATTTTCATTCTCCACAACTGGAGAGGAAGGTTTCAATAGTTTGTGTCCAAGGTTTTGGTATATAGACTGGAGTATTATCATCACAACATGAAATTCCATGTTCAGAAATTATCAAATTTTCGGTGAATAATAAGGAGGATAATATTGTCTTTTGTTCACTAGTCTTGCAAGGGCAGTATTTGATAGGTCATTCTTAACAGCATATTTATGTTCGTTGAGCCTAAATCTCATTGACCTTTTGGTTGATCTGATGTATTGGCTGAAAGGGGGAATTTGATTCAAACTATCGAGTGGGATAGTGTATACACCAAATTTGTTAGTATCTGGAACCAGGTCACGATCTTTCTTGATCAAAGTAAAAATATTGGTGGTACGTATCCCAAAGTCTAAATTGAATGGTTTACAAATATTTGTAAGGAATGAGGAGACAGTTTGGAAATAATCCATTGAGCCCACATAATTGCGACAGGGGTGTTCGGCCTGAAGGGTAGTTAGACGTTGACGACAGATTTTCCCGAGTTCAGTTTTAACAGTAGATTTGTTTAGTTGTGTTATTTGAACACGAATCTAATTTGCGTAAAATACACGAAATACGCTTTTCGTGAAACCACGAAAAACATTTACAGGGTTATTGTGAATAAAATGGCACGTGTACTCGCAATTTTATAAGTCAGGGTAAGAACGACTTTTCCACTTTGCACTGATCATCGGTAATTAAGACATTATGATTCATTAACAACGGAAACCAAATCAGAAAAAAGAATTACAAGTAATTCCTTCATGACGTCGTTTAGCTGCAATTGCAGGCAAACTAAGAAAAGGAGCTGAACACAAAGGATGAAAATTGAAAATTCCATGTGTTTTTAAATGAGCCTCAAGAAGTAAAGAAAGATGCCCGCATAATGAAAATATTTCCTTTTTAAAAGATAATGGGTGTTTGCTCACACGGTGAAGATCATATTAAAATGTCGTATAATGTTTTTCTTTTAATCAGTTATCATATTATATTTTCCTTTCTGAATGAAATGCATGCTGTAGGTTTTCATTTTAATTTCCACAATTTCTTAATATAAGAGGCACTCAAATACAAAACATTCCTAACACTCATTAAAATATCTACCAAGAACAAATATTCAGTATAATAGCTTTTGGTGAAATGTCAATTCACTGCTTCTTTACATATAATAAAAATTCTGTAAGTATCATTCAATTTCCGCACGTAAAAATGTATTGCCATGAATTCTTCCCATTTTAGGGAATGTAAAAACCTGATGCTAACAAGGACAGGGTAAAAAAAATTGGTACCAGTTTTGCTCCTTAAACACATAAAGTGATCATAAAGGGGTAGATAATGAATGCTGACAATATCTTTCATTCTTACTTTTTTGAGCTGGTATTGTTTAACATGATATTCTGGCTTCGAAAAACTGCTGCTAACAGGTAAAACCATGAGATCCAAAGTATAGGCAAAACAGGTTTTTTTGCCACTGAATATGTTATAATTTACAGAATGTAATATCTTTAAGTACATTTCAAATTTGTGTTCAAAGATTTCAAGATCATTTTGATATTTCCAACACAAAGTGCAAAGTAATGCTGCAATTCAATAAAAGGTTGTTATCCTTAGAAATTTGAATTCCTCGGTCATACGGAATATCACATAGATTGAAATGCATTAAATTGGAAAAATGTATTCATTTAGGTTGTGTACGACAATTGATTTGTTTAATATGTCCATGCCTGTTTAAAAGTAATTTATAAATTTTGTAGGTCAGGTAAACGTGTCATAAGAATTTAAAACCTGTTTCTCTGAAATTAGCTATATAATGTAGGTGAAATCTGTTGCCATTTGTTTCATTTATTTCATGTTGCGCGTTTGAATTTTTCTCATTATAATAAACTGCCGGTGTATTTCAGGATGCTCTACGGACTTTGACTACGCACACTCTGGACCAGTTATCATTGTGCTATATGCCGAATTTCCTAGTAGGTTCAGGAGAGGTATACTTGCTACATTAGACCAAATTTTATTTCAGGGTTTCATTTTTTTAATATGTTATCAGTATCTTAAAGTAAGTGGGCTTAAGGGACAATCTGTAAGTAATGAGTGATCGAACTGGTCTCTCAGGAATGTGTTTTACTGATACATTGAACTACTTTCACTCCACAGAGGAAGAGACCCAAAGGAAAATCTTCCGCAGCCTCATGGCAAAAATTTGGCTCCGATGATCTCAATCGAACAGTGCGCCGGTTGACGGGCATGGAACTAAAGCGTCAAAAACGCATCCATGAGAGCTTTCTTTTTTAATTGTTTTCAAGTTTGCAACACTCTCCGCTGTGCTTCTTACTTAGCCACTTAAACCGTATCACGTGACAGACGATATCATAGTTTCATATCGGACCACTGGGGCGTGTTGAAAAGCAATAGCTGAACGTCTGCAACTTCTTCTCTGTGATTCCCTCTTTTATTTACAGAAAATTAACACTAATTTGATGAATTATTGTATCATTTAACGAATATTTTAGTGAAAGTAACGTGTCAACTGAAACCTCAAAAGAAGTAACATCATGACGTTAAAATGTTCGTCCATGAGTACTTTTAACGAATATTTGGCCTGTATATTCAAAAGTATTATGTGTATGCAAATATCTTATTTTTGAAAATAAGTTTACGACGTATATAGTGTAAATGAATCTGAGGTTATTCTTCCAAGACTAGAACCCGTTGCGCGATAAAGTGATCTCACATTTGCCGAAAGATGGCAGTATGTCTGAGCTCACTAGTGCGGTGTTTTCTCCTGTGTGTTTGTAGTGCGTGTGTGTTCTAGAGGGATCCTGTAGGTTGTTTCGACGCCATTTTTTGCACAGTTTGCAGCCGAACTTTTACTGTAAGAAGTAAAATTAAAAGAAGAGGTTTCTTTTTGGGTGAAATTCTAAGGGACGAGGATAGGTTCATTTGTAGTGTGAATGTAAGAAATTAATACTCCTAACGTAAAGAAGGCGTTTCATGGGTCATAAAATGATTCTGAGTGGAATTCTCTTAAGGTTTTGGAATCAGCAAGTTTGGAGCATCAAATAGAAGTAATCGCTCTTTCCAAGTTTATACGTGAGTCACGGAAAAATTCCTCATCGGCCGCCACCGGGAATCAAACCCAAGGTCTTCCAGTTACGCGCCGGATATAAAAGGATATGGTGCCGGATATCCATCTATTTGACGTATTCCAGGAGCATCAAATAGAAGTTATCGCTCTTTCCACACTTATAAACGTAGAAAGAGCGATGAATTCTATTTGATGCTCCTGGTCAACGTCAACTGTGTATTTATTATTCATTAGCCTTCTAGTTATTTGTTCTGTTGCTGCTGTTCATCTTTGGTGAATCCCCAGCATTGTGCGGGGCTCCAAAGAAGCAACACTTCCCTGTGGTTTCGCAGTTTGTCCTTTGTGAGTCTTGAGAATTTCGAGGCCGCTGTGGTGCAGTGGAAGCATATCCGGCGCGTAACTGGGAGACCCTGGGTTCTATTCCCGGTGGCGGCCGAAGATAATTTTTTCCGTGACTCACTTATAAACGTTGAAAGAGCCATGATTTCTCAGATATGTGTTCCCGTATACAAAAGATGTAAATTAATGCTCCTTATGTTTAAGTTGCTATCGTCATTATATAGAGAGCAACTGTCGTCTACTCACACTTCAACCAACAAAGAGAAATTGAAAAATTAATTTTAAAATGTCCTTTTTCCTTCAAAATAATATTTTCGGGGTGTTAATTGCCATTATTGTTCATTTCGATGTGAGTTATATCCTCAGAGGTGTCACCCCTCTGCTCGAAATGCAGAGGGTATATCTACGTAGCCGATACTAAAAATATATGAAACACCATGCTATCCAGCAACAAACTCTTGCTACATAAAATCATCCAATCCAAACGAAGTAAACCCAATCCAAAGAAAGAAGCTACTGGCGAACTCAACGTCACCTTTCAAATTCAAGAAAGTTTAGAAATTGAGTTCAACTTTATAACCAAGACCATCCAAACAACCAATAAATGTTATTTTAGTTTTCAAAATCTGTTATTATTCTACTCACATGCACGCACGCGTTGTTTTGAATTTTTTTGTTACTGTTTATAGCGGATAATGTCAGACAGAAAGTCAGGATAGGAAACGTAAACAAGAGAGACAAGACTTTGCACTTCTGAAAAGAGACTTTTCTTTCTTTGTAAAAACTTCAAGAAAAGTTTTCAAATCCCCTCTTTTTACTTCACGCCTATGTAATTTATCTCGTGTAAAATTTAGATTCACAGCGCTAAGAATAAATAAAATGATTCATCAGAATTAACAGGTATAATAATGTGCATGGAGTCAATTTCACCTAGATGATTGGTGGTTAATTATTGACAGCATGTTGTCAGTTTCTCTTTGTAAGGTAATCCACAAATTCTGATCATAAATCACTAAAATAACTATCATCAGTAGAATGCTTAGAAAAAATTCCTGCATATTTTGCTTACAAGTTTTCTGTTCGTTTACGTATAATAAAATATTATACCCTGGCGTTTTCAAATAATAACCTGTAAAAAAATAAATAAATACCAATAAAAATATTATACCCTGGCGTTTTCAAATAATAACCTGCAGGAAAATAAAGGTAAACAACAGCAGAACCCTTAGATTTTCTATCGGAAGAAAAACAGGCTGCTACTGTACATCCTGGTATATTGACATAAGACAGGGACATATCATAATTATTGCTGTAGTGTACGAAGGAACAACAATTTGTTATTGTGTTTAGAAATAATGAAGAGTAACAAGAACGTACGTTTACATTCATGAGGAAATAATAACAAAAAACAAACAAATAGCCACACTGACCTATTTACCGAACAGAAATGACTTCCAACCATAGACACATACAAATGATCGAATATTTGTTTTGCCCAGTTGAAATCTGTGTCTGCATCGTGCTTCGTGTTTAACGTCTTGTGCAAATTTCCTTATTGTAGCTGCGCATCGAAGTGAGGGAGAATTGATGTTTCGTCGTTCTCCATTGACTTCAAAGGTCAAAGCACTCCATGGAACACACTACAGAGTGTGTCCCGTCGTGAATCTCTGAGGTCCCTACATCCTTATCCCCGAAGATTATGACACAGAAAACAACAGCAAAACCCTCTCAGCCATTCAATACATTTAACGGCCTTGAGAGTCCAAACTGTGTAATAATTCGTTTATTCATCTCCTTTTACACTACACAATGCATTTTCACTATTCAATTTCACACATTCGCACACTGGAATACATCCTTCAACAGCTGTTTTAAAAGCAGGGTGGCACCATCCTGTGGGAAACCTGCTAGAAAACCAGTGTCCAAATGGATAGAGAAAAACACTGAATGGAAGAAACAAACATACATTTGCTGAGGAAAAGGGAAACCTGTCCTCAGAAAACACTACCAAAATTTGGAATCTCATATTATTTCCCTAGTATCTAAACATGCCTCTTAAAGTACACTGATAAATCTAGACTGCTTTCTTATATAGGTTTAATTTATCCTTAGCTTCTACACTATAATTTCTCTTAATTCGTTGCTTTCTCTTCTATTAAGTATTAAATTATGTAACACTAAAACACTTATTTTACTTATAAGTGAAAGGAAAAAAATTAATAATGATTCATATGCACTATTTAAAATTCTGTATCACTGTATCGATTTAGAATCGTATTTTAAGGTATTGGGATACGAACTGTTATTAATAATTATAGATTTTACTTGCCATTTGCAAGTTACAGTAGACAGCGATTTCAAACATAAATTTATACGAGAGATTCTTTAAAGTAAAGGTGTTATTCTTTTTATATTAAATTCATTTTTCGAATATTTTACTGAAAGAAAAGAAAAAGTTTAAAAAGAAACTCACAAGTACCACATTTTGGTCGTAGCAGTAGCCATATTTCTGAAAAATACTACAAAGGTGGATTTGAAATGAATGTTTTCTAAAAAAAAATATTTCACAACCTCAGGAGCAAACAAGAAAAACCGAATGCTTAAACTTGTCCCGTTTCGCTTCAAAGACCACATTTTCATTACAAAAGAAAACCTTGACGTTTCCAGGAACAAAGATCTCATAACCTTCATACAATAGGCAGGATACATTAACGAACGGTAAATTAGAAGTACGTTAAAATAAAATCAATCGAGTAAAGCGTTATTGGTAAACAGAAGGAAATATAAGATACATGTGAAGCTTACATGTACCATTTCAAAATCCAAAGAAAGAATGCATGGATCTGGGAACTTTATGCCTGTAAATAGAAATACAAAATTTCATCCACAGCAATCCGTGTTTTTTTTTTTTTTTTTGTTGTTTTGTGTCTTCAAAGTGAATTATGTTTATTATTAGTTCACTTCAGTGTATGGACACTGTGCTTTTAATCACGGGGTTAATCATGATAGTCTTAGACGTTCTACCGGTAAAGTTCTGCCTCTGTCCTACCCCTGGTAAAAGCATAGTTGCGGATAATAATTTTTAACTGAAGTTAACGTGATCATTCTTCTTACGGGGATATTATTCTGAAATATAAGAACTTGTTAATGGGAGATACCGCTGATCAAAGTGGTATCTATTGACTATCGAAAGTTATCGACAGTTCTCCACCTCTGGGCTACACTACAGATTGTTTTCAAAACATTGTGGTTCCTCGGCAATGAATCCACTTCTTCACTAATTTCTAACTTTTTCAGTTACGATTCTCGCCTGACAACATGAAAAGTCTCGAGTGTCTAGACGTACTTAAGGCGTCTTTTTGTTCCGTGAATTTCATCTTTGTTGTGCTCTCTTCAGTGTTCCGACTTTTTATTTTTGTGTGTGTGAGTTCCGCGAGCGTTCCACGGTTTTGTTTATACTTCTACCAAGTCGGTAAGTGATCATTTAGTTACGTTTTCTTCGTTTTATTGTCTTTGCCGAGCTCGGCTAAGATGTTAATTCTACTTCGCCATTACAATGGCGACATCAGGTGAGGGTGACATTTCAGCTCTTGCTACTGATAACGATGTTCCTCCTCTTCCACCATCCAAAGGCAGGCTTGCCCCTACAAGCTCATCCTTTCCTAACAGCAGTTCAGCTACGCTATCAACTGATCCTGCTCCTGCTTCTACGTTACTGAGTTGTGACCAACGACCTTCGGAAGAGGCGAATGATGTTACATCTCCGTCAGTAAACTCTACGTCATCACATCATACACCCGCTCCATATGCAGCCGTTGTTTCGAAGAAATCCTCCTCTCCTTCTACATCGGCTTCAATAAAAAGCCCTTATCAGTTGAAATGTGATGCAAATTCTAACTTTTTCGTCGATCTTCCAACAATTTCGCCAGCTGGTCAACATTTCCTTAGTAAAATTGACATCGGCGTTGCATTTCCTGCTCTTACTAATACTGAGCTCACAGCTTACAGCGCAGCACTTCGTCTACTATTCCCGAAGTCCGGCGTCACACACGTGGGCTGGAAAAATGACAAAGTTACCGCATATTTCTCCGAACCCAAATATGCACTTCTAGTTATAAATGATAGACTTTCTATTGGTGATCGCCATATTAATGCTGATCCTATCTCCCATATGTCTACTGTTCTGAGTTTTTCCTCAGTCCCGCCAGAAATTTCTCACGAAGTTTTACTGTCCATTGCGAAAAACTGATGAAGCGAAACTACGTGTAGTTTCGTGAGACAAAAGTAGCACTACAGCCGTTGGTCAACGCGTGACTTCAACAGTTGATCAACAAGTGATATCAGACAAAAGTAGCACTACAGCGTTGGTCAACGCGTAACTTCAGACAAAGGTACAGCCGTTGGTCGACACATGACTTCAGACAAAAGTAGCACTACAGCCGTTGGTCAACGCGTGACTTCGCAACGACTTGCAGAATGCAGACTTGAATTCCCTTCACTGTCAGTTCCTTCATCAGACACACCTTCGCTTATCAGTTTATTCCCCCTCTCCTCTCACTGGGGGGATATTCAAGTACAAACGTCTATTCTTTCTGATTGGTCCACTGCGTCTAGCCACTTCAAAGCACCTGGCAACCTTGATGCTACCACCTCTCGGGTCAAGGAAAAGCGTCGAAGGACCCACAATACTCGTACCAAGAAAACCTGAACAACGACTGGCAGCTCTGACCGTAGTGATCACTCAGTCGGCCACACTGTTTCAGATTCTTCTGTTGAACCAGAAACTGATATTGATACTGGGTCTGCAGACCTATTTCTCTCACCCAAATTTCTTCAATTATTGGGAACTCATTCTCTTCCTCAACTTCCAATCACTGGAGATGCTCCATATAATATCCTCTCAGGTCCTCGACAATACCAACATCGAGAAAATGTATTTCCTTTTATACTGCCCACCTTACAGATAGTCTGCTAAAATTGCAAATTATACGTTCTCACATTCAAACAGTTCCTCGTGAGACCATAGGTAATCCGCGCTTGATAATGAAATTCGTTCGTCGTCTAGACCTCCTATCGAAAGCAGCTGTTGATACATTCCAGCCACCATCTGACTTACCCATTCAAGATAGTGAACTTGAATTGTACGGGATTTAGTTCCCCACTAGCCCACTCGCTAGATTTTGTAGACCTAGCCTCATTAGATGACGACTTAGTTCTTCTACAAGAGACTTATTTTCTTTCATTCACGCTCCTCCACCGTTGGCGCCAATGGGATTTCACATTCCATCCCGCCTTTGGACTATCACGACACGGTGGCATAGCGATAGGCGTTCGTTCACGCTTTCACTAAATCGTCTCCTCATTCCGAGTTCAGAACCTTTGTCGAGATCAACTACAACGCCTCTCCTTCATTCATTATAGTCAGAAGTACTTGACAGTTAACATCTATGTACCCCAGTCTTCCACTCAACTATCACAGCTTTTCATGTCTTTGCAAACAGCCCTTCAATCTGTTTCACCGTCCAATCACACTGTGATCATCGGTGACTTTAACTGCACTCTCCAACCTGATCTCGACCGCTCTCCAACTGTCAATGAGCATCGCATTTGTCTGGTGGAGAAGCTCCGATCCATCGTGGCAGATTTTGATCTCCACGATGTTTTTCGTCAGCTTCATCCAACGACAACTTCCTACACTTGAGAGAGAACAATCGCCTCCACTCTTACTTCCGTCCGACTGGATCGTGTTTTTGTCACATCATCACTTCTTCCTGTCATAACAGACTGTATCCACTCTCCCACGGCATCCTTAGACCACTGCGCTGTCGTTACCACCATTGGATCCACATCTCGGAAAAATTCGAGATTTCGTTCTTGGACTCTTCAGTCATCATTTCTTGAAGATCCAGAGTTCTGTTCTGCAGTACTGGAACTTCTCCAAAGTTTCCTACCTGGAATCACTACTGCCACGTGTGCTCTTACATATTGGCTTACAGTCAAATCCTCTCTTCTTCACTTTTTGAAGATCTATTCTTACCATGTTATTACCTCACGCATCACGAAAGAAAGCAACGTCCGACAAATCTTAACTCACCTTGGCGTTGGTCACCCGCGATATGCGGCGTATCATGCCGACTTTGTGTGCTCTACTTGAACCAAAAGCTCGTCAGGCCATCCTCCGCCATCGATTACAGCATTTAACACCGGAGGAATGCTCCTACGAATTTCTTTCCACGCTTGAAGACAAGCATCGTTCCTCTCATTATCTTCGACTTCTTCGGCTAACTGATGGCAGTGTTTCCTCAGATTCGGATATCCACTGCTTACACATCCGTCACTATTTCGTCAACAAATACAGTGAAATTTCTCCTCTCTCCTCTACTGCAACTGTCTCCTTACTCTCTTCTTTACCTCAGATTCCTTCTCATTTTACTGTCTCTTTTCTACAACTTCCTACTTCTTCCGAGCTTAGAACAGTCCTACATTCTCAGAATTCCCGCGCCGTTTCTGGTCCTGACGTCCTCCCTCTTGCCTTTTACATTACCTTCTCCTCTGCCTTATTTCCTTTCCTTCTTGTTGCTGTTTCTACTGCTCTTACCGCTACCTCTCCCCCGAGGGGTTTCACTGTGGCACATGTCGTACTTTTCCCTAAGAAGGGGGACCTCCTTGACTTGGGGAATTGGCGTCCAATCTCACTTCGCAATCTTTATTACAAACTTTACACTAAACTCCTTTCTCGCAGACTCAATCCTGTCCTCCCTTTTCTTCTTACTACTGACCAAACCTACACGGTCCCTGGTCGGTCTATCGCCTCTAACTTACATCTCATTCATGACCTCTCTCATATCGCTCATACTAACTCATAATCGCTCCCGTTTCTTAATTTAAACCAGCGTAGAGCATTCAATAATATCTCCCACTCTTATCTGTTTTTAGCAGTCCTTGCTTTTGGCTTTCCACCTGCCTTTGTTACTACCATCCTCAACCTTTATCAGGACGCGGTTCTCCATGTTAGGACGACCGCGTTTCTTACAGCTGCCATCAATTGCAATTGTGGTATTCGTCAAGGCTGCCCTTTGTCAGGTCAATTGTTTGCCATTGCCTTCGAGCCATTCCTGCGTAGAGTTCAGCATGCTTTTCTTGCAGTTCTTCCTCCTCTGACTGCAAGCAAAAGACACCATCAAATCACCTATTCGGCGTATGCGGACGACGCAACTTTCTGCAACCGGGACAATGTTCAGTTCGACATCCTTTCAGATTGCTACGCACTCTACTCATCCTGCTCCGGCGCAAGCCTTAACACTACAAAAAGTACAAGACTCTGGTGCTGAGGCTGGGCCACCCAATCCGACAACCCTTGAGGAGCCTTTTGGACTCCCACTACGCAAACGTTCCTTGGAGTGCATCTTGGTGTTCCGTTTGCTGCGAGGAATGCCACATGGAACTCGCTCCATGCGCGTCTGAATCGCTCGGCCGCCTTTTGGAGGAACACACAGTTCTGCACATCTTATGTTACTCGAGCGAGAATTGCTCGTACTTACCTCCTCTCAACGTGCCTTTATTCTTGGACAGTCCTCAAGCTACCTCTCTATTACCTTCAGGAGAATACAAGAATAGTGTCCAAAGTCATCTGGACACACCATCACTGGGTTCAACTCTCAACATTCTATCGCCCGATCTCTACAGGAGGGATTTCCTTTACAGATGGTGTGCTTCTCTACAGAGCTCATAGAATGATCATCCTCCTCCGTATCCTGACAGCCTCACCAAATCCAGCTACAGTCACTATGAATGCGACGGTTTCTCGCCAAAATCCAAGATTTACTATTACCACACTTGTGTTGATTAATCAGTTTTCTCTTCTTCGCTCTCGCCTTTCCCCCATATATGTTGAAGCGCTTTCGTTTGTTCACTTTCTGCCTCTTCTTCGTGTCCCTCCTGCCTCTACCACTAAACTCTTGGCCCAACCACTTTTCTATTGCTCTGTCATCAACCCCCTGACTCCCCTCACTTCACCGACCTCTCATTGCTCCCGGCAAGGGTCGTGACTGTTCTGGACCTCCTTACCACTGGTCTCCTGTGGAAACCTTTCTCTGACATCTCTCCTATGTTTCCTAGCACTCCTTCTCTTTTCACTCTACTCTGATATCCGCACAGCTATGCCAACGTCTCCTAATGCACAATCTCGTGAATGTTCAGTTTAATCCGATATGAATAACGAAAACGCACGGAAATATTGCTCACAGAAAAAAATCGCATTCCTCGAAAATAAGAAAAAAATGCCCACGTCTTGAAAATAAGATAATACTCAAATGTGTGTTGTTTTCTTACGTCTGTTAGAAACAAGAGGTCAGTTTTAATTTCATGAAGAAATATCTTGATTTTCACTAAGCAATCGACAAAACTAGTCAGTTCATTTCCTCTGCTGAGCGGCAGAACTTTACCTAGCATTACAAGGAAATTTCACAGTTCTAAAAATTGCACAAGTCTTATTCGAAAAAATTCAGCAATTTTAATATCTCGTAAGTGTTAACTTACAATCAAATATTATCAAGAAGCAGTAACGCACGGAACTTAAAACGCTGACAAAATGCCTATGCCTTGGACTTTTCAACAAAATTTAGTTTTTACATTTTAGTTTTAAGGTGAGGTGTGTTCAAATATACATTCTAAAATTGGGATAGGAGATGCAGTACATCAATTCTTAGATGTCTGTATTAACAAAAAGGCCAGAGGTCTTTTTACGACGTTTTCCGTTAAATGCTAGATATTTCATTTATGTATATAAATGATAATTCCCAATAAAAAAATTTTACTTACACATGAAACCCGTGCAAAGCCCCTAGGCTTTTTCAGCAGAGTTTTTGTTACAATCATAATGTTTGTTATGTTTAAATAAATAAGAAAAAGTGATAAATAGATATGAACATATCTGTCATCTGATGTTTAAAACAATACATCAGTCATCAGGTGTTTGTATCTCCCAAACTCTTTAATGCTACATTTCAAATCTTTTGCAGTCACTGAACTGGGAAAGCAAAGATACAAAGATTAATGGCGATTAATTCACCTTCGTTTTGCTGAAGACGTAGTCATTTTTGAAACTGACACTTCAGAAATGCTGAGTATGTTCCAAGTACTTGCTGACAAGAGTGAAGAAGTACAATTAAAATGAACTCGCAGAAGAAAAAACTGATGTACAATGCAAACTTTGAAGATTCGAATCCGTTTTTGGTGTAAATATGACATGGATGTTGAGCCAGATAATATCCGAAAACTTGAAAATTTCGTCGTCCTGCTGCGGGAATCGAACCCGTGTTACCCGGATAGCGCCCGAGTCTAACCGGCAGACGCGGTTTCGATTCCCGCTCCAGGACGACGACATTTTCAAGTTTTCGGATATTATCTGACTTACCATCCATGCCATATTTGCACCAAAAAACGGATTCACATTTTCCAAATTTGTATTGTATGGTGTAATCCTGTATTCCATTCATGATGTACACTGCTTTTACAAGAAATAAGGAATTACTGATTTATAAGGAAAAGCTTGAGATAACGGATACCAACATTGTCCTTCGATAGTAGATATCAAGCGATGGTCCCTTTGATGAATAATTGATCTGCGTATAAAACTTGATCGGCGAGCTTTTGGAAGAAACAGTGAATTTTTAAAGAGCAATATGCTGTTATGTTTTAAAAGAAAGGTGTTTAATTAATGCACCCTTCCAGTGCTTACATATGGAGTGGAGACATGAACCTTAACGAAAAAAGGCTTACAAAAATACGGACAACTGAAAAGAAGCTTGATATAACCAGGAAAGAAAAGAAGAGGATCTCCTGAATAAGGAAAAGGACATGAGTGGAAGGCAGCTTGATCAAGGCAAAATCCCTGAAATGGCAATGGGCTGGATATATTGCCAGAGGAACGGATCACCGACGCAGAACTGAAATTTTAGACTGGACTCCACAGGTCTAGAAAAGACCCAGAAGGAGACCGCATGGGAGATGGATAGAGGAAATTCGAAAGCATGCGGGAGGGACATGGAGGAGGCTGGCTCGAGGCAGATCGTTATGGAGGAAAGTTAGGGAGAACTTCATCCAACAGTGGATGATAGCGGTTGAGAATGATGATATAGGTGCAAGAGAAGTGGCCACCGGAGATTGGCCACCCAGAGAACTGAACACAAATATATAAAGGGACCGTATAATAATCGTCCATTTGACTGATCTATGTAAACATTCCCAGTTGTGACTCATAACGACTCTCATAATTTTGTGTTCCTTTTAATTGAGATATTTAGTGTAATATAGAGATGTAAGACTCTTCCTCAGTTCTTTTTCCTGTGTTATTACTATGCCGTTTTTCCCAAAAGTGTAAATTACAAAGAAAACAAAAGAACGACAATTCTGATCTTTCTTTTCTTTCTTTCTTTGATAGAAAGTTTAACGACCACCGTGAGCAACTCGATGGGCTACAAGCTGTCGGCCGTTCCAAATTTAAGGCCACTGATTCCAGGGAAGCGAACAGTCGCAAGAAATCAGAATGATCTCATGCCAGTGTGGGATAGATAAGAAATCAGAATGTGGCCCAGTGCCGTAAAACAAACGCAACGTTCATGCCTCACCGGGCGGGATTCAAACCCGAGCCCTTCACGGAGGCGTCAATAGGCACGTAAAGCTCTCAGACTCCAGGTAATGAACCCCCGGTAATAAATAAGGGCGTCTTTCTCCCCCTTTCTTCCTCGCTTCCGTGTAACCTTCCTATCAGGCACTCTAGCCTAAATCTCCTAGCTTCCTATTTCTAAGGGTTGTTTCAGAACTGGGGTCAGGCACTCCTTTCCAAAAAACTCTGCATATAATATGATAGGATGTGGGTAAAAATACCCCGTGGAAAAATATTCCCGGAGAAAATGCCTCTCAAAACTTAAAAGCGGTAAAAATACCGTAGGAAAAAATTCCCCCGAAGGCGATACCCCCAGAACAAACTGTTCACTGTAAACTGCCACACAGGAACACTGATGTATGGCAGTGTTCCGGTGTGTCAATTTACCGGCAACCCTGCCACATATCAGAGTTCCTGTATGGCAGTTTTCAGTCAACCGTTTGTTCTTCGGGTATTTCCTCCAGGGGTATTTTTTACCGCTTTTAAATTTACATGGGTATTTTTACCGTTTACCGATATGATATGGTGTGATCGTTTCCCAGAAAAGGGCATAGGTAATTAGTGGTAGGGAATTCTGGGTACCCCTTACACTTCGGAGTCCCACTAGAGATTAATCCCCCCTACAAGAAAAAAGAACAAAAAAGTTTTCCTGAAAGTTATATTGTGGTTTCGTAAGAAGGGTTGGAACTGTTTGTTTTTTTCATTAAATTACAATAACATCATTATTTCACTAAAGAAAGAAAATAAAGGGGAAGGTGAAGAAGGGAATGAGATATTTTTACACGTACATCGTTTGAATAATCTAAGAGCTACGGTTCTTGTGGAATTCATACTAATGCAGACAAGTCCAAATCAATACCGTTTGTCACTGTTTAATTTACAAATACGAAATACCTAGATTGAAACTTAAATTCATTTCAAAAGGCCCGCGGCCTAGGTGACTTCTAAATAGGTGAGAAATAATCTGCTGTGTGCCTTTCATTAGGTTCAATAAAATGTCTACAAATACGAAAATTCCAGGTTGTTACATAAAATCTTCTAAAAGGGCCCGCGGCCAAGGTGGCTTGTGAATAGATAAGGAATAATCCGTTGTGTGCCTTTTATTAGGTTTTATAAAATGTTTAGAAATACGGAATATCAAGGTTTGTAACGTATACTCTATATTCACTTTTCTTTTGATTTTACTATCTCTGGTTATTTTATTTTACTATGTAAATTGTCTTCTTACAGAACGAAATATTATTTCACCCGATGAATGAGATCTGGCAATGAGTGTAAGTCATGACGTGGTGGTAGCTAGTATATATAGGCGCGTTCATCGATAGCGGGGGAGCGTAGTTGTTTACGGAGATTTTGTTGTTATAAGGAGAGATTTTGTTGTTATAAGGAGAGATTTTGTTGTATGTGATTAGTGATTCTTCATTATTGTGAAACAAGTTGTGTGTGTGTGCTTTGGATGATCAAGCGTACCGAATAAAAAAGCTTGTCGTAAGTACGTCTTTCTCAATTCATAGTTTTTGTCAGACCTCTGTCTGGCTGTTAGGTTTATATCATTAGTTTATTACCATTAACAACCAGCGTTAAGACTTTATTCATGTTCTTAATTAACTAGTAACAACAACCATTTGAATTCACTATTTGAAGCTTAGTACAAGTATATCATTCAGTAGCAGAAGCATTATACTTAAGCTCAGTAGGAAAGCTTCATTATTATCATTAGCTAGCTGGTAGGAAGAGCTTATTCATTATAATTAGCTTAGCGGAAAGCAAAATAAAGCTAATTCATTATAATTGGCGCCCGAACTTTTCTCGAACACGAGATCTTGACAATTATTACCCTTGTCTTCACTACCTGAGACGACTTCAATTTTCCACCCTAAGACAAGTTTCGGTGGTGATGGGATTAATCTTGACCATCTGCAAGAAACCTGTGGGGCTCACTTTGATATAAGTGATCTACACGCACCCAGGCATTCTTCACAATTTCATAATGCACCAGCTTCCTATTACTCTGAGTCGCGGGTCGTACCTGAGGGAGTGCAATCCTCTCAGCGCAGCAGAATGCTTGCCCATTTCGTGTCGCATGCAGGAACAATTCATTTCAATGGTTTGGAGGGGTCCTTAAAGTTTCTCGAAGATCTGGAAGATCATTTTGATCTATATAATATTCCTGAAGACTGCAAAGTCCAAATCGCCGGCACTTGCTTGAGGGATACCGCTAAGACCTGGTATCGGCAGTGGAGAGTGTCGAACCCGGATTCTCATTATGAGAATTTCCATGCAGAATTTTTGGAGGTCTTTCCTTTCGGCCTCAGTCGAGCTAGCCTTGCTCAACAGCTTTTTTCGCGTCAGCAAGGTCCCAATGATAGCCCTGTTGCATTTGCGTTGGAAACTACACGCTTATATAACCTATGGGATCCACATGCCAGTCATGTTGACATGTTGGATACCCTCGTGCAGCAGCTCGACCCATTCTTACAAGATTTTCTTGAGGGCGACACCCTGCCACAATTCATGAATGCCTTCGCCTCATACGCACGTATGAAGAGCGACATGGCAAACATCGTTCAACTCACCATGCTCGGGCACCCCGCGAGGCGTATTACGAAAACCCTCAGCGGCATAATAGGCATAATAACTTTCAGCGCGAGCATACACAAGTGCACACCCAAGCTTCATACGTTCCACCACACAGAAGAGTGGCAAACCAACAGCGAGTTTCTGAACAAGCTTCGGGATATCGTACAAATGCACAGTATACTCGATCCCGTTTCAATTAGCAGCATTCGGAACGTTTTCATGCTCAGGGCAATACTAGCTTCTGCACCTGCTACTTTCCAAAAGCTTATGGATACGGTTCTCAGACCTGTCCTGGGTCCTCATGTGCATGTATATTTGGATGATATTATTATTACATCCGAGACTTTTGACGAGCACCTTTCTCTGCTCAAACAGGTGTTCCAACTCATATACAATGCTGGCTTGACGTTAAAACCTAGTAAATGCCAGATAGCGAGGGACGAGATTGTATATCTGGGGTTGAAAATTACTCCCCACGGCTTATTTACGGATAATGAAAAAATTAGGCCTATTGTTGACTTTCCTCAGCCTAAAACAGCAAAAGAACTATCACGCTTTCTGGGAATGACCGGATGGTATCAGCAGTTCGTCCCCGCTTATGCTACAATCTGTGAGCCATTGTATGATTTAAAACGTAAATACAAGAAGTTTGTTTGGACACCTGAGGCTAACGCTGCTTTTGAAACACTGAAGTCTGCGTTGACTCAGCCTCCTGTGTTGGCTTTTCCGGATCATACTAAGGAATTTGATATTTATACTGACGCATCCGGAGTTGGTCTTGGTTGCGTTTTGTCACAAGCTGGGCATCCAATAGCTTTTGCGTCTCGTACTTTAGCCAAAGCTGAACGTAATTATTCAGCTACGGAACGTGAATGTCTTGCTGTTGTGTATGCACTGAATAAATTTCAATTTTATCTTAACGAATTGACAGTTAACATAATTACGGATCATTCTGCCCTTTAGTATTTGAATTCTGCTAAGCACCTATCTCAAAGACTTATGAAGTGGGCTCTGAAGTTACAAGAGAGCAATATCAAAATTTCGTATCAGCCAGGTCATAAGAATCAATTACCGGACGCATTATCTCGCGTTCCGATTAGTGGGGTCCCCACAGAAACTACTCCTGGATGTCAGCCTTTACTTCTAATAGCTGATATAACATCCAGAGAGCAGATAATGGCAGAATTAATAAATGATCCAGATTTTGGGGATATCTATAATTGTCTGCTTGCGGGTTCGCCCTCACAAAGTGATCCTTCTCTGGCTGGAAGGTCACAGCATTTTGAAGTCATAGAGGGTCTTCTTTACTATACAAAATCTAGGACTACTAGGGCAGAGTTTCGCCCATGTATTCCGCGATCCCTTTGAATGGCCCTTTTAAACGAATTTCATGACAAACCTCTTGCAGGCCATTTAGGTATTCGCAAGACCCGTTGTAAATTGCGGGATGTTGCCTATTGGCCTGGCATGTACCAAAGTGTGCTCGCATACGTTCAATCATGTCACTTGTGTCAGATTAATAATTACCGTAATGTAAGACCGGCCGGTCACTTGAAATCTAGTTCAAGTTCTCATGTGTTTGTTATTATTTCCATAGATTTATTGGGACCTTATCCTTTATCTGTTAAAAACAAAGCTCGTTACGTTTTAGTACTAACTGATAATTTTTCTAAATGGGTTGAAGTTTTTCCCATTAAAGCCGCTACGGCAGAAGTTATTTGTAATGTATTAGTTAATGAAGTATTCTCTAGATATGGTGCACCTAATAAAGTAGTTTCGGATAATGGTCCTCCATTTATTTCTGACATTTTTGAAAGAATGTGTGCGAGACTACACATTAAACATAAATTCATTTCCCCATATCATCCCCAGAGTAATCCTGCGGAACGCGTTAACCGCACGCTAGTGAAAATGATTGCTACATTTGTAATGGATCATCATGAAAGATGGGATGACCATTTGGAGCTTTTTTCGTTCGCCCTCCGCTCGTCTGTCCACGAATCTACAAAAATTACTCCGGCAGAACTTTTTCTGGGTCGCAAAATTAAAACCCATTTTGAAAATTTAACGGGGATTATCGACGAACTAAACCAGCGACCAACTCCGCAATCAGTACGAATCATGGCAGAAAAAGCTCGTGTTGCAATGCTAGGAGCACAAGCTGCTCAAGCAAGATATTTTAATACTAGGCGTAGGGAACCAGATCTTGTCGTTGGAGATCTCACTCTCGTGGAAACGCACTTCCAGTCTTCTGTTTCGCATACTTTAGTGAAGAAATTTGCACCCAGCTACGAAGGTCCATATCGGGTGGCAAATGTGTTTGAAAATAACATTGTTCTTGAAAAACCTGACAATCAATTACAATACGTGCACGTTGATCAGTGTCGCAAGTATCATGAACGAAATATCGATTTCATAATCAACCCTACTCAACCTTCTGTTCCACAGACTCAAGAGTCTATATCTCACGATATACCTCCAGAAATTTTGGACGAACCAACAAACATTTTTGAAGAATCTCCAGTGATTTTTTCTTCACCCTCCCTCCTCCAGACGGGTTTCCAAACACGCAACTGATTCTCCCATGAGACCAAGGCTCGAATCGAGTCCTTCGAATACTAGTATCGTTCCTTTCCCTCCAACCATTGCCAAGACTATTGCTGCGCCGTTTCCTGATAACTCTGCACCAACGCAGGCTACTACTTCTTTGAATACCTCGTCAGAAAGTATTCCTATAGGCAAATATAAACATCGCCCTGCACGACCACTGAATTACAGCAGCGACTCAGAGGCTTCGGACATTTCTGATTTATCAGTTATGAACACTAAATTGAATGTTACAAACCGTCCAGAACCACCAAAGGCTGGGCGCAAACGTGACTTGTCGCCCCAATCTGCTTCGCCGCGACAGCGACGAAGGCAGAAATCCTTGCATCCGCCAGGGTTTCGCCCCTGGAACCTACGCTCAGGGCAAACAGGGCCGATGCCTGCTGCTACTCTCATGCCACTTGGGCGTAAGCGCAAGCAAACGATGTGGCCGGAGCCACGTCCGTCCAAGAGAATACTGGAAGGACACAACGAGCACCAGCGCAAAGGGACTTCATATCAAAAGCCTGCGGGAGCCCGTTCCTATCAGCCGCAAGGATTTCCGGACCGCCAGACTTCAGACGTTCCTGACCGTTCTTCTCAGCCGCAGGGATTTCCGGACCGCCAGACCTCCGCCATTCCTGACCGTTCCTATCAGCCGCAAGGATTTCCGGACCGCCAGACTTCCGCCATTCCTGACCGTTCTTCTCAGCCGCAGGGATTTCCGGACCGCCAGACTTCAGCCGTTTCGGACCGACGGATTTCCGCCATTCCTGACCGTTCCCGTCAGCCGCCGGGATTTCTTGACCGACAGCAGACCGATGTTCCAGATCCATTAAAGTCCTTGAAAAGATCGAAGCCACCTGATTTTACCAGTCCGATTAGGCCTGGAAAACGTTATCGCACTAGAGTTTTTTATGCGTCCTCGAGATAAGTAAGTTCTCGTGGACAGGTTCTTTTCTCAGTTTGTTGTTTTTCCTGCACGACCAGTTGGCGTGTCAGAATTTCTTTTTTTCGTGTGGGCCTATGCATTCTTTTTTGTGTATATATGTCTGTTTTTTTTTATATTTCTTCTATGTCCATCTACTAATCCAATTTTTTTATATATCTATGTGCTTAGGGGTAAAATAATAAAATTGTTACTGTTAGGCAGCTCCAGGTAATTTTCGCTTCTGATACAGTTGGTATGTATTCAACGAATAATGCGAACGTAATTTGAAATTAAAATAATAAAATTGTTACTGTTAGGCAGCTCCAGGTAATCTTCGCTGCTGATACAGTTGGTGTGTATTCAACGAATAATGCGAACGTCATTTGAAATAAAAATAATAAAATTGTTACTGTTAGGCAGCTCCAGGTAATCTTCGCTGCTGATACAGTTGGTATGTATTCAACGAATAATGCGAACGTCATTTGAAATTAAAATAATCAAATTGTTACTGTTAGGCAGCTCCAGGTAATCTTCGCTTCTGATACAGTTGGTATGTATTCAACGAATAATGAGAACGTCATTTGAAATTAAAAAAGTGATTCCTGCTAGGCAGAATAAAAGGAAGGTATGCCGATGCAGGTTTGTTTTGTTCAACAATACAAGTTTCACAGACGAATACAGATTTCTTAATTTTGTCATGCCAAGTTTGATAATGTAAATACTGCTGCCACCAAACAACAAATCAAAAAAGAATTCGAGAAACGTCAATCAACGAAGTGTAAGACTTACACTCCAAAATTGATAGGTTTTTCGGAAAAAAAAAAAAAAAAAAAAAGAAAAAAAAGAAAGAAAAATTAAGGGGGAGATGATGTAACGTATACTCTATATTCACTTTTCTTTTGATTTTACTATCTCTGGTTATTTTTTTTTACTATGTAAATTATCTTCTTACTGAACGAAATATTATTTCACCCGATGAATGAGATCTGGCAAGGAGTGTAAGTCATCGCGTGGTGGTAGCTAGTATATATAGGCGCGTTCATCGATAGCGGGGGAGCGTTGTTGTTTACGGAGATTTTGTTGTTATAAGGAGAGATTTTGTTGTATGTGATTAGTGATTCTTCATTATTGTGAAACAAGTTGTGTGTGTGTGTGCTTTGGATGATCAAGCGTACCGAATAAAAAAGCTTGTCGTAAGTACGTCTTTCTCAATTCATAGTTTTTGTCAGACCTCTGTCTGGCTGTTAGGTTTATATCATTAGTTTATTACCATTAACAACCAGCGTCAAGACTTTATTCATGTTCTTAATTAACTAGTAACAACAACCATTTGAATTCACTATTTGAAGCTTAGTACAAGTACATCATTCAGTAGCAGAAGCATTATACTTAAGCTCAGTAGGAAAGCTTCATTATTATCATTAGCTAGCTGGTAGGAAGAGCTTATTCATTATAATTAGCTTAGCGGAAAGCAAAATAAAGCTAATTCATTATAGGTTGTAATTTAAAATCTTCTAAAAAGATCAGTACCTGGATATCGATTCGTTTAGCCCCTGTTAATTAGCATTTATTGCTTGTTATCACATAGGAGATATTAAAAATCGTAATTCAAGATTAAAGGAGTCAGAAAGGTTCTACATGAACCTTGAGCCATTTTGATCTTACATACCCACTGAGATCCCTCGGAAAACTGGTACATTCTGTTTTGTTTAGCTAGGAAAACTCCTACACTTTGTCAAATTCTCGGACTGAAACGCAATTTGTGTATATCCCCTTACTTGAGAGGGTGTACGAGTTTTCCGCCCTTTGCACATTTCTCAGCGGCATGAGAAAGTGTACGAGTTTTCCTGGATCCATTGGAATAAGGTAATTTAAAAGTAATTTTTGTTCCTTCATCTGAGCAATGGACAAGGATTTTTGGAAGGGTGGGGAAAGGGAACGGACCTTATGGATTTTGCCCGGGTGTGCGCCACTCATAACACACAGTGGCATGAAAGCAAAAGCAACTTCATATCGATATATTTGGTTTTAGAAAAATATAGAAAAGAATTACTTTGAATTAAATTTAAATTTCATAAATACAAGGTTTTGAAATTAAAAAAATTAGAAAAGAGTAATATGTTATGTGAAAAACTTTATTCAAAAATTAAGGGGGTGTTCTCGATATAGGAAGTTTAGGGGAACGCGTGCTCCCGTCTACGTACGATTTAACCCCTATGGTTAAATCCCATGAATGCGGATGTAAAACTGTTTTCTTTTTTTCCCCATGTAGTGTGCATCACTGTTTTTACATGTTAATTCTTTCCTTTAAATTTTTTTCTTCGGACCGACTCGGCCTTCCTGTTCTCGCCTTGGGTCATAGAACGGAGCATAAAGGACAGTTGATGGCATCAATAATCCCTGTACAGGCTTGTGTTCCGCCCGCTGAGGTGAGAAGGAGGACAGCAATCGCTATGTTGGAAACGCTGAAATCTCGCTGCAATAGGACCAGTTTTTTCGGAAGAGGAAGGTGAATTTGGAGACAATACGCGTTCAAGCTTCAGGTGATTTTTGGCGACATTTTGTTCCCGTAGACCGGCCGATTAAAGGGTTAAGCGATTTCGAACGACGTAGTCAGTCGGCCACAGGAAATTGTGTTGCCCCCTCTCAAAAATTACCGCGAAATGTGCATTTACATGGTAAGCAATTTCAAGGAAGTACTTAGAATACACAATTTCAGGAAAAATAACCAGCGTGCGAGAGCGGTGTGGCCATAGACGAGCCCTGGACGATCGTAGACAGCGGCATTTGGCGTGTATCGTAACATCTTCCCGGAGTGTATAATCGCCGCAAATGACAGAGAGATTCAGAGCTGTGGATAGTAGTAGCATCAGCGTTTGGCTATTGCAACGTTTTCTGTATTCTATAGAGTTCCGGAAGCGACGGCTCACCCAGATGCCGTTATTGACTCTACGACAGGAGGCTGTGCGCTTCACCTGAGTCGGGAACACCGCCATTCGACGAACGAAGACTGTAAGCATGTACCCTAGTCCGACGAATCGCAATACCAGCTATCTCGGGCCGATGGCTAACTCCGGGTGTTGTGACAAACAGGCTTGACAATGGATCCCGCATGCTTACAAGGCACAGTGTAAGCCACCGCTGGGTGTATTAAGGTTTAGCCTATCTTCAGCTGGCACAATTGGGAGCCCTCGTACGTCTGCAGGAGCGTACGGTGGACCGTACGTAAACATAGTTGAGGTTCATATGACCGGTGGAGCGTACGTAAATATAGTTGAGGATCATTTACACCGGCTCATGTCATGGAACGACTTCGAGTGTACACGACAATACACCAAGGCACACCTCCACAGACTCCCAATCATGGCTGGAGGAACTTTCCACGGATTTTGGCATCCTGACTTGTCCCCCTCGTTTCTTGGATTAAATCGCCAGCGAAAATATATCTTATGCTGTTCATCGTACCACTAATGGCAGGGATAATTCACCGACGAATGTTACGGAATTGTTGGAAGCTCATCAGGAGTTGCGGTGTGCACTGTCTCCAGAGTACCACAAAAAAGCTTAAGGAGTCCATGTACCGTTGTATAGCTGCCATTTTACAATGACGAAGAGAACCAACTCAGTATTAGAGAGGTATCCTACATCAATGCATATTCGGGAAAACTTTCATCACATAAAAAACTACACACACCTTGCAATTTAGATAATGTGAAGGTTTCGTGCTGGAGCATGTCACTTTCTTTTCTGATGATCAGCATTTAAAAGGTGGTCATTGAAAATGAATTTTCGATTCCTAAATATCAACAACCCATGAATCCCAGAAAAAAGGCGAAACCCCACATTTGTACTGAAATTCTTGGCTTATGTTTTTTGCACTTACAGCTTAAAAATATAGGTTGTACTTTTTTAAAAATTTTAAATCACAGTATCTTTTAATAGGTATTCATTATCTTGTTTTCATTTATTAAAATGAAGAGCAGTTGTTTGAAACCTTGCGCAATCTTCCTGAGCAGAGCATGTCCCTTTTTTTTATGAATTTAGAATGCATTTCTTAACTGGGCATATCTTAAACGTTCGAGAAAAATATTTATACGGTTAGATATACAGAGGTTGGACAGAATAATGTATAGATATACAGGGTGCATAGGATAGTCGTTCAACAGGGAAATAAAGTTTGAACGCAAAATGCTAGAGTTGTGGAAGTAGTGTGTACATACAGTAAAGTGACTATGTTCTATCAGATGAAACCGATTGTAACACGACTAGCGGCGATTTGTGGAAGTTAGCGATCCTATCGCGAGAACCAAGAGAAATAGCGAAAAAAGTCAACGGCAAACGTGTACAGTGTCACCGATTTAATATGAAATGACGCCATACATTCAATAAAAACTCCAACAGAATAAAAAAACAGATATCTTGGTATCCGATAACCGGCATTAATACGTCACTCATCGCGTGCTGAAGTGTGACATTATAAGGTGATGCCAATTTACTAATAAAACTAATACATGTACGTGTCAGCAAGGTACAATTTATTATGTACTCTACAGTAAAGTAGTAGGAAATTAATACAGCAGTAGGACATTATGAAGAAAAAAACACAAAATAATGTTCTAGAAATACAAATTGTCAGTACTAATACTTAAGCATTCGTGATGTGTCCACCATCGGCAGCAAAACACATCTGTATTCGAGCTAGAACTTCTTGTTGGACGTTCTGCAGCGTTTCAGGTGTTACGTTACTGCATGCTTGGATATTACGGTGTTGTAGAAATTTACCATACACGACCAAATGTAAGGCCACACGTCGCACTAATGTCTCGCGTACTGCAGTGTGGGAGGGCTAGCGCATAGGCCAGGACGTCCACTGGTTGCATGTGCACACCTGCAAGTTTCGGCCTACCTGAACGGGAAGGACTTGAAATGCTCCCGGTTTCTCTCAGCCGGCGAACGACATTGGTGATAGTAGCCCCAGCAGGATGAGAACGATTAAGGAAACGTAATGCATATTGGAGGGCTGCCGCTCTTGCCCGACGACTGCATTCTCCGTACAACGTAACCATCTCGCAGTACTTCTCGTTGGAATAACAAGGCATGTGTATACTCGAAGATCCAGTCCACGCACTGTCTGACGAACCTTCCCTGACCGCCAATTTATGCTTCCTGATGAGGTATGACGTAGCGTTTCCATTTGCATACTTTTATTCATCCTTCACTATTTGGCAGGCAAAATTCGTTTACAGATTTTACGCTTTACGATGTCATTTGTGACGTATTTATGCCGGTGATCGGGTATCAAGAGATCTGCATTTCCGGACTTCTATTGGAGTTTTTGGTGTATATAGGGCGTCATTTCATACTATATCGGTGACACTCTACACGTTTGTTATTGACGTTTTTTCGCTGTGTCTCTTGGTTCTCGCAATAGGATCGCTAACTTCCAAAATTCGCCGCTAGGGGTGCTGCAATTGGGCTCATATGATAGAACATAATCACTTTACTAAATGTTCACACTACTTCCGCAACTCTAGCATTTTGCGTTCAAAAGTTATTTCCCTGTTTAAGGACTTTCCTATACACCGTGTATAGGTTGAACAGGACAATGTTTAGATATATAGAGGTTGGAAAAGATAATGTTGAGATATACAGAGGTTGGACAGGATAATGTTCAGATATACACAGGTTAGACAGGAAAATGTTTAGATATACAGAGGCTGGACAGGATAATTTTTAGATTGATAGAGGTTGGACAGGATAATGTTTAGATATACAGAGGTTGGACAGAATAATGTTTAGATATATAGAGGTTGAACAGGATAATGTTTGATATACAGAGGTTGGATATGATAATGTTTAGATATACAGAGGTTGGACAGGATAATGTGAACACCTAGGAAAAGGAGGCTTTACATAACTTGTAGTGTGTGGGATCAGGTTTGGCTTTCAAAACCGCCTGAATTCTCCTTTGAATGGAAGCATACAAATCCTGCATGGTCGTTGGTATGATGTTACACCATTCTATATGCAAAAATTGATACAGGTCCTTGAAAGATGCAAAAGGAGGATAACGGGATCTTACCCTGTTTTGCAACACAGATCAGAGTGGCTCGATGATATTAAAATATGGCGATTGGGGAGGCAAAGAGATGTGTGAAAGTGCTTCCTCATGTTCCTCAAACCAAGATCGGACATTCCGAGCTCTATGAATTGGGTTGTTATCATCCTGATAGGTGGCAGTCCTTCCAGGAATCAGTGTCTGAGTCATTGGATAAACAAGATCGGCCAAACTGATGTCACACTGCTTGCCAATCATACGTCCTTTCAGGTTGATCAGGGAACCTGCTGAAAATCACGATATGGCCGCCCAAAGCATGACAGAACCACCGCCATGCCGCACTGTTGGGAGTAGACAGTCTGGTTTGTCCGCATCTGACGGTGTTCTCCACACGTAAACGCGTCCTGCGGTGAGGAATGTTGTGAATGCGGATTCATCCTACCATATTATATGCTTCCATGCATCGGATGTTCACGTTATATGCTACTGGAACCACTGCCTTTGCGATTGTGCATTCACCCGGGTCACCAGAGGTTTTGCGTTGCACGTCTGCCATGAATATTGATTATGCAGTTCTCTGCGCAATGTTTTCGTTGTTATTGGGGCTTGAGATGCAGATTGAGCTCCGCACTAATTTTCAGGGCTGTGGTTTTCTTATTATGGGTAAAATACTTTTTAATACTCTCCTGGCACTATCAGTCAGTGTCGTCTTCTAGTAGCTCTTGTGTTCCGCAGACGAGGTGTTGCTACGAACAAGGTACGTTGTCATGATGCTGGATACAGTGGCTCTCGATACCATCATTACCCAATCGACTGTTGTCACGGAGGCACCAATTTGCCTGCTACTAACAATTAGCCCTCTTTCGAAGACCTTTAGGTCGCTCAATTCGTCGTCATCCTGACAGAAAATTTGCAACCAGACACTTTAAATGCACTTAAACAGGACCTAGAGTTTTTAAGCAAAGCTATCACAATCACAAATTTGTGGATACTTTGCATACCGAGACGTACGCAACTGGATTACAATTCATGTATCTGAGCGTCGTGTTCAAACTATTTCCTCAAACCCATATATATTAATTATATTTCAAATATTTTTACTATTAGTACTGATCGTATACGGAAATATTTTGTTTTCGAGATCAACTGTTTCGTTGAGATTAGTGTTTCTGCAGCTTTATTCCATCCAAAATTTTTGGATGCCCAAAAATCATTGGAAGTCTATAATATTTTTTTCTTTCCATACAACTGTAACACAAACTCTTATTTGGATGAAGGCGGGCAGAACAAATCCTCGGCAGCAAAACCTTGTGTTTGCGGATTGGGCGTATAAATAAAATACATTTAGGATGAGCAGCGGTCCCGCAGCACATTTCGAATCGGTATCAGCTGCAAATATTCAGTCCCTGTTACGGCTTTTCCTACAGAGACCTTTAAGAACCCCTTGCAGATGCTCATTCGTAGATACTCTAAATATATTTAGCGTGTGTACAGTGCTGTAGATTATGGCTTCAATTCCATTTCTACGACTATTGGAAATATTCGCGACTATATGCCGCGAAGTTCTTAATACGACGAGAGGATCAAGAAACCGAAACGCAATCAATATTCGGTTGTGAAAGTGAATGTTCAGCAACCAATACAACCAAATCAAAGGTAGTGTTAGGCTGCATGATAATATGTCACCCTCTGTATTAAAGGATTTCATAGCATGAAACTAGAATTATATTTTTGTTTTAGAAATGAAATATGTTTCATCTTTAAGTATTTGTGTTTGAATTCTGTTTGTTGACATATCCTTTTTGCGGATCTAACATCTGAGAATTAAGAATAGAATAAAAAACATAATGGAAAAGATCTACCATAAAAGTGTTTTTTGACCAAAAATTTCAAAATCATTTAGATAAAAACAAATGAATGCACATTAATATTATCCGAAATTACTCAGAAAAATGGCTCTGTTTCACAATTTCCGAAACCCCTATTGATATGTTACAATTTCGTAGAGACCAGTTTTTCAGATTTGCGGGAAATGCAAAGGAAGTGCCGAAATTGTTGAAAACCTGGCTTCAGTAACATTTGCGCCGACCACACGCACCAAATCATCGTTGAGAATAGATTGCCAGCCGGTCCATTCCTCGCCTTCAACGTCCTAACGACGGCCTTCATTCCATTGTCTAACCCTTTCCTCACAATTCTATCTATCATGGCAGTTCGACCGTAGTCCTGAGAAATCTAACGATGAATGTCAGCAGGTTTTGCATCGCTTGCATTAAAAAATCATATCGAATTACGGACCTTATTTTAGAGTCGACGGCCCGCTCGATTTTTTTGTACATCTAAAAGCACAGGACAACCCACAAACAGCATTTGATTTCTCGTAATGGCGTCTGTGGCCTGCCCACAAACGAGTGAAATCAGCGCGCATGCGCCCTTTAGCGGCGAAATTGTACATCGCAAAAAAAAAAAACGAAATGAAAGATCATCATTAGCATATTTCAAGCTTCTCAATGCAAAAAGAATTTTAAAATCGGAATAATAGTTGCAAAAATATCGTGGGTACAGTCGGACGGATGGACGGACAAACCGATAACATAAGCACGATCTTTTTATTACAAAAGAAGTGCTGAAATCATGCTGCACGACGTGCAAATCTGGAGACCTGGTGCATGAAGTTCGTCCATTTTAGCACGTCTTTTGTAAAAAAATCGTGCTTATGTTATCGGTTTGTCCGTCCGTCTGTACCTAAGGTATCTCTGCAACTATTAGTCCGATTTGAAAAATTCTTTTTGCATTCGAAAGCTTGAAATATGCGAATGATGATCCTTTATTTCGTTTTTTTTTACGATGTACAATTTCGCCGCTAGAGGGCGTAAAGGCAGATAATGTCGATTTCAAAAATACGTTTTATTCCACATATTTGCTTCTAAACATCCGATTCAAAAAAATATTTTATCTTTCGATTCCATTTATGTCGAAGAGCATTTTGGATATAGTTTCTTTTTCAAATTACGCATAGATTTTCCGCGAGAGGACGTAAAAACAAATTGCATTTTTTCCGATTACTCTTCTTCTAAAACTCCGATTTGAAAAAAAAATTCAGCGGATACATCTCCTGATGCACAATCTTTTTCATTTAATTTCGAATTTTTGGTAAAAAATACTTTGGCTACCAGGGGGCGTAAGCGTTAATTTTTGCTTCTGATATATTTGCCATAAAATCTGAGCTTCTAAAATATAGATTGAAAAAATTATTTCGTGGACTGATGCCACTCACATAGATAAACCTTTTCAGGATATTTTCTTTCTAAAATATTTCACAGTTTCTCTTCCAGGGGGCGTAGACATATATCTTATTTTTGTCAATTTCTCAACTTCTAGGAGTCCGATTTGCAGTACATGAAAATCGCGGAATCACTATTTGTGAGTCATCTGAAGATTTCTTCATTGGCTCTGGCTCAGTTAACCCTATTCCTACGGACAACGGGGGTATCTGACGCGTCTCAGCCAAATTTGCGCCAATATTGCTCTCAGCTGAGAAGTAACAGGCCCGTCTTTTAACTTCTATTGATCTTCCTGACTGCAAAAGAAGGACGACAGATTCGCAGATATGCCACGACGATTATGACTGTTTCATTTTTTCGTTTTTTTATCCATGAAGGAATTCTGTAGCATGAATATATTCCATTAGGAACAGACCACTGCTTATAACCCATCGAGTTGCTCACGGTTGTCGTCAAACCCGCAATAAAAAATTAATAAAGATAATGATATGTACGCAATTGCGAAAAATTTTTCCTTCGGAATGATTCTTTTTCCATCAATCTCTATTTTGAGATGTTTTGCCTAATTGTTCAGTATTCGATATACTCCGATTGTAGGTAAACAAACACTGCAATACAATTGATTATTGTTCTAATTTTAATTAAATTAAAACATCACACTATTATTAGAAAATCTCTTGTTAAATAAATATCCCATCACATTAAAAATTAAGAGATAAGCTTGTGGGGAGAATACGAGAATAGGAATGAATCATTCTCCGATCAAAAGAGAAAACTGATTTGCACCAATATTGATAATAAAGTGTCACCTAAACATTCGCTTCGCACGTGACTTCTGTGCTGCATTAATGAGGCCTGCGTCGAAGTTTTGAGTAATGGAACGCGAAAGAATGAGAACTGATTCTAAACGAAAGCATCAGTAAAGACTCCGAATGTAACGGAAAGGAGCACGGCAGTCTACAAAAGACTTTTAAGGGAAGGTAGACAGCCAACTGCAAACTGAAAAAATGGAACGTTTCAACAATTTTAACGCGGTGACTTGACTGGACAATAAATGAATAGGCGCAAATGGGATAATTCAAAGAAACGAGGTCACGTTGGTTGGGCACGCGGCACCATAGCAGAAAACGCAGCAATATTTGAAGAATTGATCCCAAATACGTGGCAACTCCAGAGAGACATGTCACCATGTTCACATCGTTGAAACGTTCTATTATCCAGCTGTCTACCTTCCTTGAAAAAAATATATGGTTAATGTGCGAAAACTTGGAAAAATTTATTTCTACTATACCCCAAAAAATGCGGATTATTAGTATAGTAATACTTCTGGAGGAGACATATTCTTCGGTGTTTTGGCCATGTTGGAAAACTGAGCGATGAGATGCTTACTAAGAAAATATTTTAGCCCCAGTGGGAGGAAGGACAAGGAACTCGTGGGATAATCAGATTCAAGAGTGTCTGCGTGCCAAAAAGATTATGAGTATGAAGCATAGAAAGTCTTGTCTACGTCGTGTGATGGATGTCAGGGAAGCCCTAGTTGTTATGTCAAGGTCGCTGTAAATGGAGAAGCTTGATACTGCCACAGTAAGTAAATAATCAATTAGAAATGGATCTGTAGTTTGCATTTCTATGTGGAGCTAGCCTCTGAATCTCAAAAAACAGCTTAATGAAATGTATGTATTTCTGTTTCATCATAACATGTCGGACATGCATTTCAAAACAACACGCCAATTCCTTACGCAATTGTTCTCCGCCACGTCATTGCAACCCGATGAGATAACGAATAGGAACACACGAGGACTTATTCCCCACACTGTTATACTCAGGTTTTGAATTCAAGCCAAGAGCCTAAAGAAAGGCATAATATTATTATCATCTACACTTTCAGAACAAAGTTTATGGGTAAATTTTTTCTAATATGTTTTTTAAAAAATAAAATATGCAAATATTTACTTTTTTTTTCTGTTTTAACAACAGGAGTTTGACTGATGAATACATTTACAAAATTATTTTACATACTGATATGTCAGTAATACTAATGAGGTTAACATCAAGAAGATACATTTACAAAAAACGTGTAGGGTTCTGTGTTTATGTTTATTTTAAACGTGTTTTCCTGTATCATAGTACATATCCGCAAATTTTGATAGCTCCTAAAAAGTTGCGGAAACATTATAATGCAAATATTTTAAAACATCAAATACCACCGATAGTTTCAAAAACTTTCTAGACAGATCCATTAGATGAATAGTTCAATTATTGTTTTGTAATCAAGAAATGCCAAAATGATATTGACATTTACTTACTAACTAAAGGTTTAATGAAAATTTTGTCTTTAATATCATACCCAAAGAAAATATTACAACCACACCTGCAAAAAAATATGTTAACAGATCGCCAGTAAATCTGTTTCTCTTAACAGATCGGCACTGTGTTACTCCTATCCATAGAACCAATGTCTATCTAAAGCACACGGTAGAGCTGCTTTAGATAGTCGCTAATCCCCAAATAAAAACGTGGCGTATTATTCATCTGAGAAAGCAAATAAGAACATTCATATAATCTCTCTTTCCATTAGGAAGCCATGTGTGTGTGTAACATGAGGAAAAATATAGAAATCGCTTTGCTGGAAAAAGTGCGTTGTAATCAGATGACAACGGCTTTAACAAGCAATTTCGTCAACATCCTGAATCCTATTCGTCTTTATTCGTGGACAGCGGTAGCCTTCTTTATTTTCTCCGTGAAGGATATTTAATGAGACAAAACAAATCGAAGAACAAATCGAAGGTCTGAGGGCCACGGGTGGCCTAGTGGTCAGAGTTCATGACTGCCATTAAAATAACCTCGTGTTCGATCCTGGGCAGGTACGAACGTTCGAACTACTAAATATTGTTTGCGATTGAGGTGTTATTTTATTGCCAAAATAATAATTTATATATTAATATAAGAATCCAAATTTCACTATATCACATGGTTAGCTGCTTTTCAATCGTCGCCTATAAATAGACAAAGGCTTTCTTAGGTTCAAGAGATGAAAACGTTAATAGCCAATGTGCTCCGTAAATTGTGCTCGATCAGAAAGGACAGGGACCAAATCAATATTCTCACATCAGCAGGTGTTTACTCGATCCTTCTGGTTAAACAAGCTTCCCCTTTCACGGTTGTTATTCAAGGCAGGTATATTGGAAGCACAAAAAGAAGATTACGTTGCAGAATTACTGAACACAAAAAAAACTATTAAAAACAGAAGCACCTCAACAGCTTTATTCAGAACATGGTTGAGTGACCAATTCACAATGCTTTGGGATCAGATAATCCTAATAACAGGATATCCTAGTGAATAGTACGTGAAATATAGTGAACCAATTGTTATATAGAAGTACCTGAATACCTGTTGTAACGACAAATAACGAGTTACAGTACTTCAGCTTTACAAATTTCTTATCAAGGCAGAAATAAACATTTATCATCCACCTTCGGAATTCCCCTCGATGTCACCTACCAGTGCAACTCTGACTTAATTTATTTACAACCGCATTCAGTTACTCACCTTTTGTAACTTGCACTGTGGCAACAGCTGATCTAGTATGTTACCTACGATGTAGCATAACTGAACTCAACACCTCATTAAGTATCTACGTCAAGCGTGTGTCTCGCTGGTTACCCAGCCACCATGTAGTTATTATGTGAAGTGCCTTGTTACCTTTCAAGTATCACACCTGATGATGAAATCTACTGATGATTTCGAAAGCACTTGTGTAATTATACGAATAAATTTTAACGTGCGTAGACGATATTTTAATCCCACTATTTGACCTTTCGTAGGGGAATGTAACATTTCGTTGAAGGCTAACCTGTTCTTTACATGGTTTGGTGTGCACAGCTGTGGTTTAGTTCAAAAAGAACAATGGACTTTTCCTTCATGTAGCAAGATTTATATGTGAAGCCGTGTGAGCCTTGCTAGTGGTGATTAATTCGCAGTGGCCTTTGAGCTCCACAATAAGGTCGGTGCCTGTATTTTGTTCCTTTGTATTTGCGTAGCAAATGCTGTTTTCTCGAGGAATGGTCCTTATGTATACGCAATAATTTCAGAACACTTATGTATTTATGACACGTATGTTACTTGCGGTTCTAAAACTGATATTTGAGGGAAAATAATAATAAAGTACTTCATCATTTCATTTTCGGAAATTTGTAATCTAATTGGTCCCTAAAATGGCACTATTTTTAAATGTACATTCTTTTTTTTTATTCTCAGATTTTGAGACCTTTTTTGATTCAGGGTTCATTGCATCTTGGTGCAATTTTATGGGCTACAAGCAGTCACCTGTCACAAATTTGTGATAGCTGGTTCCAGGAAAGGGGAAGAGCCACTACTGTAAGACAATCAGAAAATACATGCATCATCAGGATTAAAACTTTGTCCAACCTTAACGTTTGGTCATTAGCCAACGCTCATACGACTGCGTTAGCGTTCGATCAGTTCACATTTTACAAATTCAATTCACATAGTGTCTCATTTTCAAGATGAACTGATTTTTTTGGATAGAACACTTATCGATATTTTCCAACATATCCCTGGAAATAAATGTACTTTTTTTGTTAAATTATTTTTCAGTTGTACAGTTTCAACTCCACAGATTGCCATGCATTTTTCAATTTATGTCATGAAAGGAATCTTAATACGCCAAATCATTCATGCCTTATTTTGTGACATGATTTTTATATCTTCGGTATAAGAAAGGAAACGTAATTAGGTAAAATAAAATAAAAAGGAAATTAAAAAACAGATGGAAACCTAGTTTCTATCAAAATATTTTTCTGATATCCAACTAAACAAATGTTGTATCTGCATTTCACACACATATTTCAAATTTTTCATCTACTTCCTTTTCTGCAAGGATTTTCACAGATCTTTTTGTTCATGAAATATGTTGAAATTAGCAATCAAATATATTAAAACATGTTTACTTAAATGTTTGTCATCAGTATGCAATATGAATTAATTAAAAAGGACTGTGCATATTTAATTGATGTAATTAATGTTTAATGTTATTCATAAAAAGTAAGAAAATTCGGCTTAGTGGTGTGTCAGAATTCTTCTGATAGATTGAAAAACAGGTTTCCGTGTTCAAGATACTCAGTTTTGGTAAGTTTTTGCGACTTTCACTTCCTATAAATAACAACGTACATGAAAAAAAAACCCTTAAGGATTTTTACATTTCTCTGTTGACCCAAAAGAGTGAGTTTTGTGAATTTTTCAGAATTCCTTACCTTCCTTTTTAGATAGAGGGCTGCTAATTTTGCGATTTTTGAAATATCGAAACCGTCCTCTAGCATGAAGGGTTTGTATAAGCCAATAGTTATTTGCAACAGCATAAAGTTATCCTTATAGGCTAAACGTAAGTCAAATACCATTTTTTATCCCTTTTAGAATTGTAATAGCTTAAAAAAGCAAAAAAAGATCGATTTAATTCTTGAAATCGAGCTAAGAATTGCTACTAATTATACTAATTATTATTATATATCTGAATATTCGCTTTATAGATTTACATGTGCTCTTGAAATTTAGACCAGCTGGACCTCTCTGCCATATTATACAGTTAAAAAAAATTGTGTGTGTGTGTTTTCTTAGTCTGTGGTGGCCATTTCGTTTTTTAAACCCAAAATGGCAGTTGTTGAACAAAAAATAAACTTCACTATCAGGATGGACAAACAAGTTAGTAAAATCATGCAATGCGTTGATTACAATACGCTTTCCAACATACCAGGAAAAATTTCTGAAGATATCACTCAAGTTATGAGAATAATGGCTGTGGAATAAATCTGGGTTCTGTGCCTTGACCCGTGATCCCATATCGATGATGTTCAACAGAACTGGTTCGGTATACCTCCGAAATAAGATGATAAAGTTTTGTCGCAATCGAAGCATTTTTACGTAAGTTATGAAGCATAAGGGCTATGGAATAGATCCAGCTCCTGTGTTCTAACCTTTGACTCCATTTCGCCCATTTTCAATAGAATGCGTCCCCAGGCAGGCCCCTACAACATACTAACATTTCATCCAAATCGAAGCATTTTTACGTACGTTATGACGCATAATGGCGATGGAAGTGATTCCGCTCCTATGTCCTGACATTTGACCCCATTTCGCCCATTTTCAATAGGGTTTGTGACCAGGTGGTCCCCTACCACATACTAAAACTTCATCGAAATCGAACCTTTTTTAAGTTAGTTTTGACGCATAACAGCAGTGGAATGGATCCCGCTCCTATGTACTGACTTTTCACCCCATTTCGTTCGCTTTAAATGAGGTTCCTTCCCAGGTGATACTCTACCAGATACTAAAATTTCATCGAAATCGAACGATTGTTACGCGAGTTATCGTACGGACGGACATAAGCACACAACGCGTGACGTAATGAAGCAGATGGGAATCGCGACCATCTGCTATCAAGAGCATGGCGTCATAAAACTTTAATAGTATCCACACACAACGGTGACGTAATGAGACAGATGGCGTGACCGCGCGCCAACATTCTCAAACGCGAGATTGTGATGTCATAAGATTTCTAAGCATTGGAAACATTAATGGAACGACGCCATGACACTAAGAACGTTATAATTCGGGGTGGTTATTTAACCATACATACATACAAGAATTGCTACTTTAAGGTGGACGTCCAGTAATATTGCTTCCTATACTTCCATATCATCAGCTTTTAACTACATTTTTTATCGTGCAAAAACAGTTTTGAGAACTTCAATTCATTGTCTTGCTCAGCACGAATGTTTTTCGATATCTTATATTAATGCTTTCATAAGAATAAAAATTTGAACATCGATTAAAATAGCTTCATTTCATAACTTGGAATACTTAATATTTTCTAAACCATAACCGTAATTATGCAATCCAACATTTATGTGTCCACTGACGTCATCAAAGTACAGGTCGCGCCATCTTTTTTCTTGTTTCAACACCACCAAAGGAAACGTTATTGTTTTTTAATATAATTATGGTTATGTTTTAGAAAATGTTAAGTATTCCAAGTTATAGTATGAAGTTATTTTAATCGATGTTCAAATTTCCATCCTTCGGAACACACTAATTGTGAAGGAAATATGTACAAAACCTTTTCCATTGGAAATAGAGGAAGCAAAATTACTTGACGTTCACCTTAATAGAGTAGGATAAGGGCGATGGAATGGATCCCGATCCTGTGTCTTTTAATTTTGACTCGATTTGTCCCATTTTCAATAGGGTTCCTCTCCAGGTGGTCCCCAACCACATACTAAAGGTTTATCGAAATTGAACCATTTTTACGCCCCTTATAACGCATAAGGGCAATGGAATGCATTCCGCTCCTATGTCCTGACCTTTGACCCCACTTCACCCATTTCCAATAGGATTCGTCTTAAGGTGGTCCCCTACCACATACTAAAATTTTATTGAAATCGAACCATATTTACGCAAGTTATGACGTATAAGGGCAATTGAATGGATTCCACTCTTATGGCGTGACCTTTGACCCGACTTCACCCATTTTCAATAGGGTTCGTACCCTGGTGGACCCCTACCACATACTAAAATTTCATCGAAATCGTACCATTTTTACTTGAGTTATCGTACCGACAGAAAAACGGACAGACGGACGGAAAAAGCTGGAGCATATACGCTTCTTCAACCTACGGTTGGAAAGCGTAAAAAAGGAAACTTTTAAAATGTTTCCTTGTGTGATTTTTCACGGGATCACCCAAATATTTTATTTCGCACATGCAAGAAATCCTTCCTGAAATATATATATATATGGATAAATTTGCGAATTATTTAACAGTATAATGAAAACTGTGGATAATAAGGTGAGGTGGTTACCATTGTTTGTATTAATATTCCTAATGGGAAGGACTTTCCTTAATAGGTTTGGTCCGTCAACGAAGATTTATTACAACTGCTTTCCATTCACTGAAATATTATCTGGGATGTATATTTTCACAAAAGATGACAAGAAAAATATACATTCTGTAGATGCATTTGTTGTACTTTCGATATAACTCGTGTAGCAAATTCTTCCTTCCTAAGTACGTATGAAGAAATGTTCGAAATATAGAACACTACAATGAAAAATGTGGAAGGTATGGTGTTTGTCCTAATTCGTTTGAATATTCCTATTGGGTAAATCTCTCTCTAGTACGTTTAATTAGTCCAAATAGGGTTACTGCACCTCCTTTCCAATCACTGCAATATTAACACTGATGTTATGCACTCTTACGATTGAGAGCAAGAAAAATGCACGTTCTGCAGACCTTTTTGTTATAATTTATATGTACAAGAAACATCATTATTACATACATACATACATATCACTTAGCTGTTCTCTGAGATTCAGAGGTTAGCTCCAAAAAGAAATAAAAACTGATAGACATTTTTACTTATTGTTGTCGTATCAAACTTCTCCATTTACAGCGATCTTGACATACAACTCGTGCTTCACTGATATCCATTATACGCCGTACACAAGATCTTTTATACTTCATACACATAATTTTTTTCTCATGCAGACACTCCTGAATCTGATCCACAAATGTCTTCCTTGGCCTTCCTCTGCCTTGCCTTCCTACCACTTGGGCTGAAAAGATTTTCTTAGTAAGCATTTCAACACTCATTGTTTCAACATGGCCAAACCACTGAAGCATATTGGTCTCCACCTTGTTAATAACATTTTGCTTCATATCACACAACTGCAATACATCTTCATTCCTCACACAATCAGATCGTGTCTTGCCACAAACCCCACGTAAGTAACGCATTTCTCCAGCACACAAACGACTCCTATGTTTCTTCTGCTGTAATCAGGTTTCACTGCCATACATCAGAGTAGGAACAATCACTGTTTCATTCACAGCCATACGGGGCTCTCTAGAGAATACATCATTCCTGTGAAAACCTCCCAGAGCAGCTATGGCATTCAAAGAAGAATTAACTCGCCTACTAATTTCACCATCCAACTTATTCTCTCTGTCAAACATGCTTCCTAAATACACAAACTCACTCACCTGGTCAATCACAGTGCCATTTATACTTACATTATATTCAGTGCCACCAGTTCCTCTCTCAAACACCATAACTTTGGTTTTTCCCTTATTTATACTCAGTTTGAATTTCGTGCAAACTTCCTGCATCCGAGTCAACATACTGTGCAACTCACATTTGCTCTCTACCAACAGGACAGTGTCATCAGCATACAGCAATCTGCACACACGGATATCACCAAGACATAAACCACTATTACCTATTTCGGCATCACGCATGCATGCGTCCATAAATATATTAAACAGCCATGGTGACATTACACAACCTTGTCTAACTCCTGCACCAATGGAAAACCATTTTGGTTAAACACCATTCACTCGTACACAAGCTCTACTACCAGCATACATGGCTTTTACACTATTAAGTAGATTCCCAGTAACACCATATTCATTCAATAACTTTAACAAATTGTCCTATTCACCCGGTCGTAAGCTTTCTCGAAATCTATGAAGGCAGTAAAAACTTTCTTCCCTACAGCCAGATACTTTTTAATCATCATACCTAATGCAAACATCTGGTTAGTGCAGCCTTTACCAGGCATACAACCACTCTGAACATCCCACACTTTCAATGATGTGAGACCCCATACTTTTTCAATAACAACCTTACCAAACACTTTTCCTGGCACACTCAGTAGGCTAATACCACGATAGTTCTTGCATTCAGCCTGATCACCTTTTCCCTTATACAAGGGAACAATAATAGCACCCTTCCAATCCCGAGGGACCAATCCTAACTCCCAGCACAACTGGCAAATTGCAGTTAACCAGTCAATTATCACCACCATATTTCAACCTTTCTGCAGTTATGCCATCAACTCCTGGAGCCTTACCATTCTGAAGAGATTTTAGAGTTTTACACACTTCTTCTCTTGAGATCCCTCCTGTGCTTTCATCCCTCATTATGGCCTCACCTGCGTCTGTCTCAGAATAATTTTTGCTTTCTTGATCTAATAACTCACAGAAGTATTCACCCCATCTGTCACTTAACTCATTGGGCTCCCATATCATTTCTCCAATCTCATTCTTCACACAACTTACAAATTTGTTTCCCCCATTTTTCCTGAGTCACATGTACTTCCAGAAGGACTTTCTATCTTTCCAAAAAGCGAGTTTATGCTTTTCCACTTTCTCCTTCCTATCTTTTGCCTTACTGTGGTGAGCCAGCTTAGCAGCTTCACGCTTCTTACAGCGATTTCATCCACAGAGACTCTACCTTGCAACATCCCCAAATAGGCTTCCTTCTTTTTCTTTACTGCCTCTTCAATCTCACTATTCCACCAAGCACCACCTCCATTGTTACCCACTATTGTGGTGCCACAGGCCTCTTTAGCAGCAGTGATAACACAGTTCTTAAAACATTCCCACTTCTTTTCTACATCCCTCTCACCAGACTTCAGATACTTCAGTCGTTCTCTAAGTAAGTCAGAATACCGCTGATGCTCTTCAAGGAGCCTATCAACCTTTATTCTTTCTAACCTGGGTCTCTTCGTATTCCTTTTCCTCCAACCAACATTAAGTTTGACTCGTGACACTACCAAGTGATGATCAGAACCAACATCTGCACCTCTCATCACACGGGTGTCAACAACTAAGTGTTTCAAACGCTGATCGTAGGCAACAAAATTTATAACACTCTTTTGACCAAGAGTACCATTTTCCCAAGTATATGTGCGGATATACTTGTGGTTGAAAAAATGTATTAGATACACACAAACCATTCTCAATGCAGAGTTTAATTAATCTTTTACCATTATCATTCACACAAGGATCATTAAACGTACCCAGAACATTGTCAGAAATTGCATTCTGCACACCTACTCTAGCATTGAAATCCCCTGCTATTATAACTTTTTCTTTAGCACCAAACTGGCTCGAAACAGCTTTTACCTCATTCCAGAAATCTTCTTTTTTATCAGAAGTTTCCGAGTCACAAGCTCATTCCAGAAATCTTCTTTTTTATCAGAAGGTTCCGAGTCACTACAACAATTACAATTCTCTGAAGTTTTACTTTTAAACGAATCCAGAGAATTCTCTCACTTATGCAACTATAGTGAATCAAATTGTTCTTCATTTTTCACTTAAAATCACACCTACACCAGCCTGTCCTCTCATATTACCCAATACTCCAGACCACACACTCACCGTGCCATTCACTTCTTCTACCCCAATTTCCTTCTTTTTGGTTTCACTTACACACAGCACAGACCTTGATGAGGAAAGTATTGAAGTAACTGACGCCAAAATATGCCTTGGAAAACAAATATCAAGTGATGGACCCAGGGGAGAAGAAACTGATTTCGGCAAAACCTGGGTATGCGTGTGCGTGAATGGGCGTGCATGTATTTGTATACATCTGTTCATTTTAGTTTTATATCGTATTGCAGGTCTGATTTTGTTTAGCGATCTGTAATGTGCTTTCACTCAATATGTCACTGAAAAAAATAATGTACGTTAATTCCTCAGGTATCCGGTTTCTAAATTTGAATCAGAAGTTTCCATTTAAAGCATTTATTTCTACAAGCGCAAAAAAAAACGAATACGTTACTTTTCTCTCTGTCTGTTCTGGCGGATAATTTCCTTTCGTCAGAAAAGCGAAAGAGCTAACGGGAAAGCCATACTTGATAGTGAGTTATAAACACACACATTCTCAAACAATGCGTACCGCAATATCAGGAATCGTTCGGTGTCTTTCGCATGCAGAACACTCATTAAGGTAAATTGTTAAATGCAAGCCCTCTATCGATCATGGACTTTTAAATTTAAACTATTATTGATGTCTTCTCCTATTATCTCTGTCTTCATAAGAGCAAACGCTTTATGATGAGAAAATCATATTCATTAAGTGGAAAAGGAATAGTGTGGCAGAACTCGGCAATGATTAAACCAGCATTTCACTAAGTTGATGATATGAAAATACCAAGATTATCTTCGGAGGATTAGTTTCGTATCGTGTTCATTCAAATCTGGAATTTTCATCAAACTACGTGGGAATGTAAATCGAAAATGACATCAGTTGGTCAAAGGATATAATCATTGTAAAATTGTTAGAATATTCTATTTTAATACAGAAATGCAGAAACTTTTCCATGTGCCTTAAACTAATGAGTAAGGAAAATAACTAGCTCTGTTAACGCTTGGCTCTACCATAACACATTGGTATTAATTTTTGGAGGGATACAGGTCGTCCCTCTTCGGCTCGCCTACTTCAGCAGTCTGCCGGGTTGTTGTGATCTGTCCCCGTAATTAAAAGAACAGAAACATCAAAACAGTATTCACCGTGCAGCAAGGATATGGAGCACCTTTGCCGTGTCTTATATTATACTTTATGATGATCTGTTAGATACATAAAATATGAACATAAACTTCAGCTTCATAGATAGCTCACGGGATTTAATATTAAGACACAAAACTGAAAATGTAAGATAAACTAAATGGTACATAATCTATCTGCGTGGATTGCGTGCTGTAATTTTTAAAAGAAGGGTAGACAAAGCTCTAAATGAACAAGGAAACGAAAAGTTATTGTCATTTAATCATTCGTTATTCTTCAAACACTGGCCCCCTCTGAATTACAAACTGAAGTGAATGCAATCGGCTGACAGAACGTAAGTGTTGTGTCTATTGCGTTTTGCTAGTATTTTTTTTTGGCTCTCTCTTAAAAGGACCTTTAGGAATGTTAATGGCGTCCCAAATTTGAAATATTTTTTCAGAAGGAAACGTTTTGTTTCCCCATGAAGCTGAACATATCTATCGGACGTAACAATTCTAGAATATTGATTGCATAATTGGGAAGAATTGTCTGACTATGCAAATCAAGACTTGAAAACAGTGTTTCATGGAAAGACATGTTTTGTCCGAAAAAATAGTCTACAATGTTTCTACGAAATGAATTTCTTCATTCCCGTCCCACTATTTCAGAATGTGACCTCTCAAATAAATTTCTTGATTCCTCTACGTTAATTTACGGCTGGGTGGACGCCAATTGCTGTTCGAATCGTGACAGTACCTAGAGGAATAAAACGATTACGGAACCATGCAATAAGTGTATAGGAATATAAATCACCTTTCTGTGAAACGTGCTTCTTATTACACCTCATTTGGCTAAAATGCTAAGACAAATCCAATTTGAGAGTCATTCCGTGATCCTGAGAACTCGATCCGGACGTCTCTACATCCATACCCCTAAATCCATGTATCCTCTTTCTTAGATATTTCATGCGATGGCTTTGTCCAATTCCGTATCTTATAGCAGAAGAACGAACGCCTGTAAACTAAGTAAAAAACCTCTTCGAAACAACTTGCGGCTTCATCTATAAAACACACTCATCCAAAAACACCAGAGCTCTCACAGAATGGCTGTCTTGCTGCCTCCTATTGGGCAATCTGAAATCCCTATGTTCCAAAGAGCTGGCCAGGGTTGGAAAGATAGACGAAGATTATATGGAAGATGGGTGTCAGACACGGTAGCTATATTTGTTGATAATCGTCGAATCTTGAATCTCTAAGTGGCCCGTCTGCAAATTGCGTTTGAAACGGTACCCTGGGAAATTGCCATGATTGGATCCGTATTTCCCGTTTAAAAGTTGAAGATACGGGTGTAATCCACTAAAAACAAAAACAGCGTTTAGAGAATGAAAGCGCAAAGGTCAGATTGTGCAAATGAGTTGATCCAAGGTCAGACTATGCAAATGACATGATACCAAGGGCTATCTCTTGAAAAAAAGGGAGATATAGAAACGTAATACCTCTTATTGTAAAGTCTGGAGAAGCGCTCTCTGGAATGCATTGTCAGAATAAACCATGGTCTAATACCAGAAAAGTTATTAAATGTTATTTTCCTAACTGCAGGTGAAGCAGTGAGGCAAGTAGAGAAAATTATGTTAGCTTTCAACTTAAGGTTTTAATAATGAGCATACATGCATCACATAATACACTCTGCCAGTTGTATTACTATATTATACGTATTTGTGTTATGTTTTTTTACAGAACAGTGGTCAGATCCTGGTTCTGTTTTATAGGTTACTTCTAAAAACGCACTTTGCAAACGGGCTTCTTAAAGATCCCAGAGTCGGCTTTAGTCAGCAAAGTTTTCGCCGCGGTACTTCGCAGCATTCCAAGTGGAGTTTCAAATTATCTATATTAGGACATTACTGAATTGTTGACAAAGGATGTGCGTCTGTGACACTGTGGGGTTGTTTTAATGCTTGTAATTTAGGCCACTAGTAGAAGTGAAAAATACGATGAACCAGCATGGTTATAGAGAAAGTTCAGACAGCCATGCGTTTCCTTTTGCACAACATTTGCAGGATTCTCAATATGTAAATTATCCAATTTCCCAGGATGAAAACTGTAGGAGTCAGCGAGCTAAAACTATTATGGATTGGTATGTAGACCATGATACAACTTTGGGATACATAAACTGACCAGCTAAATCGCAAGACTTAAGTCCCATCTAACACTTTGGGGAGACCTAGAACAAAGCGAAAATGTCAATCAGCATTCTCTGAATGATCATGGCAGGCCAAACAAGTTGATATTAGAATGGTTAAAAGTTAACATCAGTTATTTAAATAATATTCTTAAAATTTTTCTATCAAGAATTAATGCTCTGATTTTTGCATGTGGTGATGAAACTAAATATTAAAAGTTCATGGTGATAACGAATTTTTTGTCATGTGCCTGTATATGCACTTTTATTTACTTCGTAGTCGGCATAAACATATATTTCATATTGGAAAATAAGACTTTTTTCCAAATTACCTGCAAATTTTCGTTCAAATTTGAATATATAGCAGTGTGTACATTTTACAAAAAAATGTACGTGAACTGATAAAGATGTTTAAAAATAAACGGGAAACTATTTCAATCTGAATTTATTTTGTTGAAAAAAAATTGTGGGGTGTTCTGGTTTTATCGCTTAGTGATATCTATGATATTTAAACTTCAGTTACAATGCAGTATTTTGCATCTGATGGGATGCTCCAGCATGCTCCGAATGTTCATTTTTTTCTCGGTTTTACAGTTATAAATTTCATTGACGAATAATATTTAAAAAATTTTATTATGTAAATTGCATAAACATTAACCGTAAACTTAAACTGAAATACCTGAAGAAGAGGAAAACTAATGTAGACCATGGTCGCGATAACTTAATACAGTGAAACATACGAAAAAGTTTAAAGATTAGGAACTCTGATACCAAATATAATTTTTCATGGACAAATTCTTGTGGTTTCAACTATATTGTCATTTTTATTAATAAAAGTTACCCTCCGCGTATGGAGAACTATGTCTTTTCCCAAAGAGGCAAAAGGAAAACTGAAAATTATGATACATTTCATGAAGTACCTGGCGAAAAAACAAAACGGGGTGTTTCTGTTCCTTTCTTCTAGTTGATGCGTTGAAAAAAGGGAAATTCGTTATTACTATGACAGAATCCAATCTGCCTCTTTAAATTTGACTTTGGTATCATTTTAACCCTATGCAGATGTTTCTTTATGTTGTATTTATTTTTATATATACTTTTTCAGCATATATTTTCTGAAAAAAGTTCTGAAATTCCTCAAACTTTCAACTTAACGTAAAGAATGGCAACGCTTAAATGACAGACAGCTTCGACAAAAAATAGGTACTGATAGTTGTAATCCAAACTGACTAATAAATATCCCAACATAGTTATAATAACTTTTGTCGTTTGGCTGTTATATTTGGTTCGCTATACCTCATGAAAATGCAGTGGACACTAGATTGCACGTTTTTCTAGGGAACTACCTTACAAAACATACAATATAATGTAACACACATCCGAGGATTCTTGTATTCGTCTAAGGTATCTAAACGTAAATTGCAAAATTTAGGATTTGTTCGTAAAACATTTCACAGTTATATATGTCAGGGACGAATAATATTAATAATGATTTATTTGAAGTGAAATTCGCGGTGAAAGGAATAAAAATATTTACAAGTAATAATAAATTTTGTAGTATTTCAAAAATTATAAATCTTATGAAAATCAAACTTATCCTTCGAGAACTTTGGCGACCATTCTATATGTTAATTATAAATTATGTAAACCCCATTGAAGGTATTTCCAAACAGTCGGATGGAATGATGAAACGGCACCATAAGCTGATATTTCGGATGTAAAATGGTTCATTTATCTAATGAGCCACATTGCTTCCGTCTGAGCGAGACGACACTGGATGTAGGAATACTCGATTTCTTTCAACATGCGATGAGGTAGGATAACACATACGGTTTTTTTAAATAACCTACAGAAATGTTTCGTTAATGGAGAGTATTATTTAGCTGATGACAAAAGTACATTTTTTTCTGAATACAAAGCGACATTTCTTAAGAAAGCATCATGAAATCCTGTACGTATGTAAAATGAGAATCATTATTAGCAAAGTAAAGAAAGTTGAAAATCACGGACTAATTGATCACAACCGTTATGAATTTTCCTGTATGAGCAAAAAACCTGCTATTTAATCTACATGGCTTCTTTTATACAGGACTTCTGTAACAGAAACTGAAATCACGTTTTCAACTAAATATTAGTGGCATATCTAGTGAGAGTAATTAAGGTTGATGACGCTTAACTGTCTTAATTCCCTAACCTGGGTGTTAAGGATTACCAGAAGATATCTCAGATACGTTTCTCACGTGAAGTTTATAACAACCGCAATACAATATTTCTTAAGAAGAAATACCACTAACAAGTGTCATAAATTTGAGCAGTCAATGAGACCATTTACAAAAATTCAGATAATCCCAACTATGTTTTGATTTAATAAACAAAAAAATTCCTATATAGTTCCTAAGTATATAAGCATACTGCAACTGTAAAATATAAGATATATTTTAATATTCATTTGAAGTTTGTGATTTTTTGTATACAACAATCAAAAACTGTTGTTCACCGCTGTGAGTGCATAAATCTCGAAACATTAGTTTCCAAAAATCCGGCAACCTATTTTTCGTTTCAAGCTTTAAGTGAAAAATTCTTGACAGGAAAATAAGTATATGCTCAGCAAATAACCTCAGATATACTTATCTGGTTTCTTCCGTTTGCATCGTAGTTTCAGCGTTTTCATCACATTTTCTTTTTCAAATATTCACATTCTTAGTTGAACTGCTAGTACATTTTTATTGAATAATGTTTAAACTTATTAAATATTCCAAGATTTTAGCAAATTGAAGCTCGAAAACTTCATACCAGGAAATGAGAATTTATCTAAGGATTACTAAAAACTCTTTCATCGTATAATTTATGTAGCTTATTTTTCAGAGAAATTTATAAACTTTTTCGACTATTGAAGTTATTACAGGTTATACCATATAAACTTTCTTCGTATTAATTTTTTTACAAGAAATTTCATTAACCTAGTACATATAGTTCATATTGAAAGCTGCGCTTGTTATGGACTTTTAATGCATAGCTTTTTGATATCGAAAGAAGGTTTTCTTAAATATTATTAATGAAGGATTTATGATCTGATGCATTTAAAAATACCTCTAAACCTATTAAAATGTTTTGTAAGTGCGACAGGCGGAATGCAAGAGAATAGTGGTTACACTGCTAAACAGCATTAACTTGAATTCGGAAATCATGGAATTATAGAGAAATTATGAACAATATCAGGATTGATGCCATTTAAACACATTCTTCGTCCTTTTACTAAACTTGATGTTTAAACATCTTAATAAAATGCTACACATTAGAAAAGAAATATTCACGCAGTGATTGAACATACGTATAGCCATTTGCAAATAATCCTGAATCATGACATCCAGTAAAAAAATAATTTTCAAAGATATGGTAAAATGGATGTCATGTCGAATAAATACATACCCTCCTCTTCATTGTAGGTATTGTATACCAGAATGTGCATAAGATATAGAACCATTTACTGGTAGTACGTTGAAGAACAGGGAACTCTGAATTATGTATCCTTTTCCGCAAGGATGGAATAAAACTCATTAAAACACGATTCTCTAATATTTTCGCATCTTCTGTTTTTAATGTTCATGTCTATGTGTTCAAATGTAAACAATATTTTCCGGCTGAATTCATTGAGCAGTATTGAATACGACCGATACCTGTCACATCGGAAAAAATGTTTAGTACACTTTCTTTTTAAATGCGTGCATAGTTTCCCGGTTGGGGGCGTAGATGCTTATTTTATATTTGTCCATATCTCTGCTTCGAAGAGTTCGATTTGAAAAATTCTTTTTTCGTTGCATAGTGTTTCCGCTGCAAAATGTGTCTCATATACATTCAAATTTTTCTTAACTCTTAAGTCTGCAACCAAAGAGCGTAAGTTCACGATTCTGTTTACAGAAATATCTGCCGGATTAAAAACCCTATTAAAACACTTCTCTCTTCGGCCAGATACTATTGGTTTCCATACTGGTTAGATGTACTTTGAATAGCTTTGATAAATTTAACTCGCGTCGGAACAGATTGAAGTAGCGTGCTCATTATACCTGAAAACTCGGTGTCAGTTTTCTTGATTTCATTTCTTTTTCTACTATACAGACGCCTTCGGCACCAAGAGTGATAATTTGTGCATTACTGGTTTATGTTCGATGTGAGTATTTCTGAAATTTTCAATCCTAGATGAAAGGGACAGCAATAAGTTATGGGTACCGAGAAAAGTACACCTAAGCACGTTCACCTGTAATAAATCTGTTATGGCACTACACGTTTCGATGGAACCTTACAACTGCCCTTTCATAAAAATTGAGAGCAAAATCACAGAGAGTGAAAAATATATATACATGAAAAATAATTTTATTCTTTCTCAAATATCTTTTTTGGATGATATACAACGTCCCATTGTTCAGTCCACGTTCCAAAGCATGTGGCGAAAGCATTTTGTAGAAGGTGCTTTAGTGACCCCTGGGCAGCTTAAATGACGTCAGCATCTGTACGAAATGTTGCGCCACGGGACTTCTCCTTCATCGTTGGAACCAACCAGAAATCGCACGGGGCGAAGTCAGAATTGTATGCACGCTGTGGCATGATTTCAGTTTTGTACTTCGAAATAAACGGTTGAACACAAGCAGCCATATGAGGGCGGGCGTTATCATGATGTAGGGTGCACTTGTCCACCAGTTCCTGTTTCGTAATCTACAGTGCTTTCAACCCAAAATGCAACACCATGAAGGAAACATCCGATTAGCCTAAAATTCGCAGCATGCGTCGCCCGCGAGATGACATGCAAACGATTAGCATTGCAGGGCATAGGCAAATAATGTGCGCCCGGCACGTCGTCAAGAAGCACTATAAGAAGGGTGCACAGAAGGCGGGGTGTAAGTAGTGGAAGTGTGTTTTGCTGCCGGACCTGTGCGTGGCAAGCTTCAAGATGCCACGTCGCAGAATACGGCAGTCATTCCAGCACGTTTCGGAGTTCGACAGAGGACGAATAGTGGCTTATCGCGTAAGCGGTTTATCGTACCGAGACATCGGCGCCAGTGTGAGACGACATCCAGCAACAGTGAGGCAAGTATGGAATCGGTGGGAGCAGGAGGGACAAACAGACCGACGTAAACGTTTGCCGCGGGCACGGCACGCCACCGAACGAGAGGACTGGCATGTTGTGTGGCGGGCATTGATGGCTAGCTCCGCCACATCACGAACGTTAGCGCAGGAATTGGGGTGTGTTGCGTAACAACCTGTGTCAGCACGTACCGTTCGACGTCGTCTGCAGGAGTGGGGACTTGTCGTACGGCGCCTATTGCTCCGATTACCATTGACGTTACACCAGCTGCGAGTGCGGCGGCAGTGGGCCGTTGAACGCCACACCTGGACTACGGAATGGCATGATATCGTCTTGTCCGACGAATCCCGTTTCTGCCTACAACACCAAGATGATCGGATCCGCGTGTGGCGGTACCGCAGTGAGAGAGTGTATGACGCCTGCATTATGCATCGCCATACCGGTCCGTCGCCTGGCGTTATGGTTTGGGGCTCAATGGAATATGACACACGCAAACCTGTGGTACGCATCGCCGGTACCCTCAACAGTGAGCGCTGCATCTCCGATGTTTAGCAGCCTGTAGTCCTTCCTTACCTGCAGGACCTGCCAGCGGCCACGTTTCAACAGGACAATGCGCGCCCGCAGCACGCATCGTGCAACATTTCTTCACGGTCCACCAGGTGTCACTGCTGCCGTCGCCCGCCTGTTCTTCCGATATGCCACCCATCGAATACGTCTGGTCACTGATTGGCAACCGAGTGACCCGGCAAGCACCACCCGCGGCTACGCCTGATGAACTGTGGCAACGTGTGGAAGCAGCCTGGACCGACATTCCCCAAGCCCACATCCAAAGCTTCTTTCGTTCGATGCCGCGTAGTTTAGCGGTCGTTATTGCCAACCATGTGCACACGAAAAATTGATGTGTGCGTGTTCCGCATGTCCTGTAAGGTCAATCGTCTCATCTTTGTATCTGTCGTTGTGGGTCCAGTAAATCTGGCTTTGCTATCTCGTGTCCTTCTTGGTGTTGCACTTTGGGTGGCCAGCAGTGTTGAGTCGTCGCAGAAGCTTCATGCCTGAAATGTAATACTTATAATTGACAGTTATTTGTGTAGAAACCGCATGCTGACAGACTACACTTTCATGATCAAATAAATTATCATCATCACCTGCCCAGCTGATATGGTTTGGGGGTCTTTTTTCGGAAGTGGCAAGCCTGTGTGTTTCCAGACATTCGTTGCCCGCTTGCTGAGGGACACGAAATAGTGTACCCATATTTCTTCGGCCGTTATTACTGAGCTTTGAAAATTTGAATCTTTGGCAATCACTTTTTTCTACTCATGACAAACCCGAATTCTGGCTAATAATTGTTCTCTCATCAGGTGATAAGGTACCCATCTGTAACACACACGATGCGTCAACAATTTGTCGCGTAGAATGCAGAAATCCGAATTTTTGAAATATTAATGGACACCGCTGTATCTGTACACGCCATTCGTTCATTTTCTTGCAGTACTGCCGAAAGAGTGTTAACAATACGCTCCGTAACAACACTTTCTGGTTGACAAGGCCTAAGAGGGAGTAATGCCGACAAACGCCCTTTTTGAAAACATGGTGCTATCTTAAAATCTTTGACTCCCCCAAATATTTATCAGCGTAAGTTTTTTTAATTAAATCAACTGCTTCTGCAGCTGTGTTACCCGAATGATAGCAACATTTTATCGCACAAAGAATTTCACTTCTTAACTCTGAATAGCTGCATGGCGAAATGTAGATATACCTTTAACAACTTCCCTCCATAGATGTATGGCGAAATGCAGATATGCCTTCCAAAACTGCGCAAAAATAAAACCACGGCTAATAACTGTTACCAAAGATACTTCCTTATTCCAGTAGTCGTCTGCTTGTTTATTCTTTGACTTCAACTGTGTCCAACACAAAAACAATTACTCTTAGTTTTTCGTGGAACTGCCTTCGTATATTTGCAATTCTTTAGCACATGGGGCAAGCGAAACATTTAAGAATGGTGTATGTCAAAAAAAAAAAAAGAGATATATTACAGATATTACAAATGTATTATTCCAAGATAATGCTGAAAAGTATTTATTTTCAATTTTTGAAAATTATATTTTATTTATTATTTTCAAATAATACTGTGAGTATATTATTTATAAATGCCTTAATTATACACAATCAAATCACAAAATTGTTAGTACCTCCTACTTTTGACGTCCAAAAGGCATAGCCAAAGAAAAAAGACATGTGTCGCGAGCTGTCTTTGAGGGTATATCAGGTGTGCTGAAAGCATTCTGAAAACATATCACTCGTTGCTGTCATGGATAAAAAAAGCGATTTATCAGATTTTTAAAAAATGATGATTATCGGCTTTCACATGAAGGGTGGCAGTATTTCTGAAACACAGCAGTTTGTGAGCTGTTCCGTGGCTAAAGTGTATCGTGACTGGCGAAATGGCACCATTGCGAATAAACGAAGTGGAAACTGCGGTGCACCACGTGCCATTGATGTTAGAAGTGAATGTCGGCTTCATAGGTGATTGAGAGGCAATAAACATACTGTAGTGGAGCAACTCACTGACTGAAAGGATCAGGGTCTTAACTGAAGTGTGCTTAAAACGATAATTCACCAAACCCTGCTACGTATGAGGTTCCGATGCAGACGGATTGTTACTGCACGTATGCTAACGAAGGTGTATCGTCTGAAAAGGCTTACGGTAGTATCGGAATTGCATCTCCGCTGATTTGCAAAGGATTGCCTTCTCCAATGAGCCTCGTTTTCTGCTTCATCTTACGTATGGACGTTGGCGGATAAGGCCGGAAATATCGGGGAACAAACACTCTTCAACTATTGCTCAGAAAACACAAACTGGTGAATGCAGCGTTACGGCCTATGGAATGTCTTCGTGGCATTCCTTGGTTATTTCAAAACGGTGTAAGGCACTATGGACCGAATTCGTTATAAGTGCATCCCTGCAGACAACGTATACCCGTACATGCTGATTGTCTCTCCTTGGGCAGATGGAATCTTGTAGCACGACAATATGACGTGTCGCACGACTAGAAATGTTCATGAGTGGTTGGACGAACAAGATGAAAACTTTAAATTTTTTCCTCGTCCCCTAATTCCCTAGACTTAAACCCATTTGAGCATCTGTGGGACCACATCGATCGTGTTGTTCGCTCAATGGATCCTCCACCACGCAACCTTCAGCAGCTGTCTGATGCACTGCAGTCACGATGGCTCCACATACCTGTGAACACCTTTCAGCTCCTTATTAAGCCACTCGCAGCCCATCTAGCTGCGGCCCGCGCTGCACACGGCTGTTACACTAAATATCAGCTGGTGGTCACAATTATGTGACTAGACCTTGTATATTATCGGTAGAATATAGCACCTTATATGTGCATTCCAAAACAGCTACGGCGCGTCACTTCCGTATTAGTTATGAGAAGTAAACCCTAGCTTTAAAATCAGTGCACTGTTGAACAAATTGTCTTCTCTGTTTTTGGTCGAAAAGTATGAATACTCTTCTTCTAAGATTTACTCAAACATAGACAAAAATAATATCTGTCCCATTCCGTTTTATTTAGCATTGAACCTTTACAACAGATAGTAAATTACCACACAAACTAGATTTCTCTTTTTCAACATTGAACAAAATATACATGGTTTTTTCTTTCTGTTTTACATTTTTACGCCTTTCATCTTCAGGAACTAACTAGGGACAATTTATTTTTGTTTAAGAATAATGTAATACAATAATTATTAAGACGGTCTTCAGAAGGTCTCGAAAACATCTGACTTCTTAATAGTAAGGAGTAGTTTTGTTTTCGCTTTTGTCTATACCACATGTACATTTGCAGTAAAACATTTTAAATTTTTCCTTCATTGACAATGGAATCTCTTTGTTTGAAGACTTAGTTTTTAATTCTGAAATTTAATATTCTGATATTGTAAAAATATTTTGAATTCCGTGATGAGTTCAAAACGTTTTCCTCACAATGCTTATAACAGCGATTGATATTTTATTTTCTGTGTATAGGATGGAACCATTGCATCATCTGTATATCTATTAGATATGCAGATGATGCAGATTTCTCCATTTAGTATGTATTAGATGTTTAAGGTACGTCTGTTGTTGCTTTTTCTGTTACGATATGCAAATATATTTTTCTGCCTTTCTACAAATATCAGCACTTTACCAGCATAGGAATCAAATTCATTGCACAAGAACTCACAATTTGCGTTAAATCCATCCATCTCTCGAAATTTCGAAAAATGCTCTAAGTCAGTGTTCGAAATCAAAACTATTGTCAGTGCAAAGAACAGAATGAGGAAAACAAGTGTTTAAAAATGAAACTTCGAATTTTGGTTGTAACGCCGTGCTGATGAACTAATTCTCAATTATTATTTGTAGTCACATCCCGGTTTGACGTCATTCGCTATGACTAACATTAGATAGCTCGTCAATGCCACTCCTAACATGCACGTGTTACAATTATCTTGAGACTCGCTTATTAGAAACCTGCATGATGAGGCTTGTTGAACAATGAAGAACTTAGTTCGTTACTTCTTCAAATTGCATTATCAAATTTCGTATGATATTCAGTATAATATGATGAAACTCTGATTCCTTTGGAATTACAACGAATGAGCGTGAATGGACAAATTGTGCCCATATAAAGTGCAAAAGCAAGGACGCTATGGACTGACCGACTTTGGAAGTAAAGCTCAGAATACCAAACTCTTTTTCTACAAAGCATATTAATCCCTCGATTTAATCTCTGGTTAAAAGCTCAACAAGAATGAGCTGCAGCATCTAAGATGTTGGGGCTCTTCACTACGGGTTATTTTACTAAAATGTCGTTGTCTTGGACACGGAAACATTTTTTAAAAGTGAAATGTTAAATTTTTGTGTGAAAAGAATTTTTGCTCGCTAATAAGTAGAATTTTCTTATTTTTTATTATTTACGTTGTTTAAAATGTACAATTACAAATTTTCACAAACAAAAATTAAGTAAACCAAAAAAGAAATAAGCTGTGAAGGAAAACACATAAAATATGATTTCAGTAGGATAATGATTTCAGTAGGCCTATCACAGAAATAAGATGGCTATACAAAAAGGATTCGTGGTAAAATAAAACAATGTGATTTTCATACAGTGACTTGTATAATAAATAATCTACAATTTATTTTTCAAACAATTACTAGCTCAAAGAGTGTAAGATATTTAAACCCACGTTTTGTTATTCCGTTTTTACCTTATTTTTTTTAAAAACGTTTCCTTTCTTTATACAGAACAGATAAATATTGTAACAAAGAAAAGCATGCATTATGTGACGTTGTAAGATTACTTTCATGGTATTCATTCGAAATATATAAAAATCTGTTGATGGACTTGAAATGGTACAACTGAAAAATAATTTAAGATAATGTACATTTATTTCTAAGAATTGGGTATGTGAGGTACGTATGAGTTGCTATATGAGTTTCGAAGTAGTTGGTATATATATGGATAAGTCTTGAATCCAAAAAAAGCAGTGCGTCTTCAAAAAGATACTAAATATATTGAATTTATAAATGTTTAACTTGAAATCAATAGAAAAATAGGAGCGTGGTTGCGCTGTGTGGTGAGCGTTGGATAATTAATTACCTTTAATCCAAATGCTTTCTTGTTCGAATCTTGGCAAAGCATGGATGTTGCTGCTTATATTATGGCATTTGCCATTTTTCTTCCATGGAACCTGATTAAATGTGAGCGAACGTTGATTAGGAACACAAATATTAGGGACTGGTCATTAACGATTAAGGTGCTCCCAGTGGTCATTACATTATACCTCTAAACAGAAAAAAATCTGCACTTACGAAACGGTATTTTACAAATCAAAACAATTTAAACAAGTATAGCTAGGCATACACACGCACGCACGCGCACAACCAAGCACACAGATACACACACGCGCGCGTGCTTAGGCGCACACAGCAGACCTCCTTTCCCTCCCCTTAAATGAATAAATCTTAAGTTTGTGGTCAACAACAAACTGGCAGGAAGCTCTATGTATAAGAGGGAGAAAAAACATATGCCCAGTATGTCTAAAATGAAAAAAAATTCGAAAGCCTAAGAAATTATAAAATATCCGCCTATGTTAATATTGCCTAAAGGAAACACTTTCGCTTTGTCAAAATTTACTGGGAGGAAAAGAGAAACTAACAAACAAAAACAAAAATAATTTCTGTGGACGAAATATTCTTAAAATTTTAACACAGCCATAAGCAATCTGAATTACCTGTATTTATTGTTCTTCAAGTGATATCATTCACATCAGAAAAGTTGAAAAATGCATCGTTCTGGAGAGGAAATCGAACCCGTTTCTCCCGATTTCCATTCTATGCAGGTTCAATTCCCGCTCGAGAACGATGTAATTTTTCAATTTTACAATGTGATTCGTGTTACGTGAAAAGCAGTAAATACAGCCAATTCAACGATTTCTAGTTGTTGTGTTAACGATTCTAAAAATGATTTTGAATACCGTAGCTGGACCCGAACCAACTCGCCCCCTCCCCTTTCCCAGATAAAGAAGTGCGTGCGCGTTTAGAAAGGAGATACAATAGTACCTCTTTGAATTTAGGATTATTTTGTGTTTACGGATCTTTCTAGCGTCGAATTCTTCGACCGTGAAATAAGGAGAAGGGCGCCAAAGCGCTCTTTTCTAAGGTTCATGAAAATGGGAACTCTGAGGTTCTGTCGACGAGAACTGTGCAAATTCCTAGGAGACCGATGATTTCTCTCTGCCTAGCAGGAATTGGAGAATTCTCTGTAATTCCAAGAAGGCCGACTTAGACAAGGATTTGGAAAATGGTGGTCTCGTACAACGCTATTCCCAGGACACTTTCACAAACTTCTGAACCCCCACGGCATGGCAGAGGAGCTTAGTAATCTGTGGAATCACAGATTATTTGACATTGAACATGAAAAACCCTTTGAGATTGTGACAATATGGGTGTTTTAAACGGTATGCCTCTTGATCTGACAGTGAAAACGAATATATATTTAAAACAACGCCACCTAATGAATTTCCGTAAATGAATGAAAGCAGTACGTAATTGTTAGAAATACTAGGAAAGATATGATGCGTGTTGCAGTAGTCGAATGGTTATATTCCATCCAATAGAAGAGGAGAAAGAATTATTTTGAAATTCTCATTGCATCGAGCGCGTGGTCCCTCACGTGAACTCACACACGCTAAGTGGAGACAGAACTTATAATGACGTTGTTGTTTGTTCTTCATCAGAGCTCTGCCATATTTGCAAGCTATAAAAAGCGATCCTGTTAGTTCTGTGTATAGTGCTTCTATTACGTTATTTTATTAAATAGTTCGTCTTTTCTTCAACTCATGATGCAGTTATTCAAGATGAGTTTCGTTTATGCTTGCATTAATTTTTCTTTTCCGAAGGTATAAGTCTGCCTTTGAGCGGTGCGCTACATGCTTCCGGAAAGGCTTCAACGTTAAAGGGTAGATAGATCAACATTCTATTTTTCATATCACACATAATTATCAAACATCCAATAGTAATTACTGTTATTTGTCGAGCACTACCTTTAAAGCCAATGGCAGAATGCCATGACACCATTTAATAGTTATTCGTAAATATTATCGTCTACAGTAGGGCAACTCTCCGAGAAAACAGCGTTTGCAAAGCAAATACCAAAACAATAAATTAATACCTTCACTAACTTTTTGAGTAGCAAAAAACCCTGTGCGAAGATAATTAGAGAATGGAAGCAAACTCAATCACCACTGTCAAACATCCTCTTTCTCATTGTCATTACTAACGCTATTCTTAAAAAATTTACTCTTTCTTTTCTCTATCCTCTTTCCAGGTGCACTTTCCCCTTTTCATTTCCTCTCCCTGACCGATTGCATCTGATTAATAACCTATTTAGTTGTGACTAACCACTCGCTCTTTGACTTCGCAGGAGAATCCGAACTTGTCTCAGAATTTAATGCAGAATAAATGTGAGGATGGTTTGAAAATATCTGAAACGGAATCAGATGTTAAACCTACTTACGTGATGTTACCAATAGTCCGTTTTTGGTGTTATTCGTAACTATGAATATCACAGTCTATTTAAAGGCGATGGAGATACCCGATAGTTAGGATTGCAGCCAAAATTTCTCATGATTAAATTAAATTAATTTTATTTATCCGACAATAAACTGAAAACTGATAATTCAATATCCTTGGAATTAACGTTTTTAATACTATTATCTAGAAAACACAGTATTTCATAAGAGTACTGCAAATTGTGTTAAATTGGCATGCTTATAATGGAATACGTACAATCACCTTAGGGTTAGAATATTGTAAAACACTTCACATATATCACAGCATGATTTTGGAAGAAAATTATATAAATGTTTTATAAAAACTATTTGCAAGAGAAACCATGACGCATTACGTTCTGACGCTTTACATATATAATGTTCTGACGCATTATATAGCGAGAATTTGGCTCTTCACCGATACTAATGACTTATTGCGAAGGCAATATAATTAGGGATGAACGTAAACCATTGTACAGTAGATATGCTGACGAAATGGGGTATGTGGGCATATAATTCATGTTGAAATATTTATCATGTCTCATTGGGAGTCTTTAGGGCTTTTGACCCTATTACAGGCTTACGTAAAAATGTTATGGTACAATTCATCCAGTCATGGTCGTTCACTACGTTCGTGGTATTGTACACTTCACAGATGTCGTCACCTTGTTTCTGTGTCCTCGATTCGGCCTTATACTTTACATGACGGAGATTTATGTCTGCTGCATAGCCTTCTTAATCCTTAGTCTGCAGGGATTTTACGAGTTGGAGGAAAACGGGACTGAATCATTATAACACTGAATTAGATCTTTGGGAATACACATTCCAGTTTTCGTAATAAATCAGCCGAATTTAGGAGTCCATTCCGAAAATTAAGTTCAGGGCTCTTTGATTCTTCTAAGGAGCAGATCAACATCTTGAAAATATTTGGTTATACAAAAACTCAAGGATATTCATTTCGGGAAAAAATTCACCAAAATCATCAAATTTTAAAACGACAGAAGTGTGAAATTCTGGAAAAGAAATAAAAAAAGAAAAAAAGCTCACGTTAAAGTCTGACAGCCAAAGTGAAAAATCTGCTGTGATAGAATACTACATTTCGTCAATCACTGCATTTTATTTAGGGTATAGCAGGTAAGTAATTCGCCGCGTCCCTGTGGCTCGTGTTCTGAACGCTGGCATCTGATCATTCGTTCCAGATGTGTCCGACTTCAAATTCTGGTGAGGCATGGATGTTGCTTTTGTTTCACGGCACTGTCTCTCTACTTTCCCTGGAGCCAGCAACCATAATTTAAAAACGGGAGAGATAATGTATCCCATCGAGTTGCACAAAGTGGTCGTTAAACCCAGAAACGAACACATAAAGTAAATGTAATATCAGTGGTGCCTATGAAGGTTTTTGCCATTTTGGAAGCGAACATGCAAATGTGTTTATTGTAATAATTGAACGGGGTTTTTTTTTTCAGAAAATTCATTTTGTTGGGAGAACAGAAATATATTTTCTAAAACGTTTCCGATGGTAGGCAAGACGACATGAAAGGTCACTGAACAGAGAATTTCTATCAATCTCAGGTGAAGAAATTCATATTCCTTGAAGCGTGCTCAATTTATATAACAATTTAAGCGAACAATTAACTGCTGTAAAATTATCAATCCGTCCAAGAAAGCAGCTTGTTTCAAAAAACACATTTCTTTTTTTTATTATATACTGTGCTTGATGGAGAAATAATAAAATACGAGAATATTAATAGAAAAGTGGATACTTGTCAAAATATGAAATGAATGGGACACAGAGAAAATTTAAAATTCTTGTTGAAAACCACTTAAATTTTCTGCGAAAACGATTTACTCTGTTCAGTAAAGTGATGTTATTAAATATTTCAGAGATTTAAAAAAAACACATCATTATATTACCTTTTCTTCCTATTGAAAAATTTTAAATCTGTGTTGATGGCTATGAGCGTGGATATAGTAATATAATGGAATGGACAAAACATTGTACAGTAACTTGTATTTCCCACTGGATTCATAAATACACGCAGAGCTTTTCTCCCAGGATCATTTCAAGCGAATTTGAAACTGAGGTTAAATGGGTTGCATTACTTACAAAACTTCAAGATATCACTTTCAAATGTTAAACAATATTGTTTTAAGAATAAGATGGATCTTTAGCTGCATAGTCATTGTTTTGTTTATTTAAAGCTGAAACAATAGACATTTTCATTTAAAAGAATGATTGTTACATGACGTACATAAATGTTTCATATGTATACTATTACCTGGATATCATTTCTAAAATCTGAAAACTGCATGATGATAGCAAAATACCTTAGAACGAAGCGTCTTATAAGAAGCATAATTTAAATTTCTCCTCCTCTGAATCATATTTCAGATTACTTTCTCAACATCGTCATGATTTGATATTGAAATCCCTACTGAAACCAAAATGAAATCCTCTAATTATCCTAATTTAACGGTGAACTAATCTAGCAAAATGGGATGATTTTTTTTTTCTGAAAATTTCAAGTTGTCGTCTCAAAGGCATTGGCAAAAATACGCGGTTAGAAAATCCGACGGAAAGCAAATAGTGTTCTCAAAAGCGTTTCTATATTTTCATTTTTGGAATATTGGAAACTGCTCAGGAAATGTGAAGAAATCTGTATTCATGGAACTTCTTAATTGCTTTTGTCTCTGTTGAAATTACGGTACATGGTTACCATTTCCTTACGATATTTAATGTTTCAGATATAATGGTTTTATTAAGAAAATCTTTGTATGAACTGAATTTGGTACATATTGATGACAGGAATGTATACTATACGCGAATTCTACACTCCGCAAACACAAAGAAATCACGTGTGGTTTTTTTTTGTTTTTTTCAATTGGGTTGATTGCTTGGAGATTACAACACGAACACTGTACAAAAAAATGAAAGCAAGGACAGGCAGTTATTTGGGAAAACACGTTTTAGCAACGCCTTTAATTGACACATCACACTTCATAATAAACTGGACATATGCATACGTTTCAGCAACTAAAACACAAGACTGAATTACAAGAAACAGGGGAAGATTTGAAAGTACAGCACGTGGTAAATTGGGGAATGAGATTCGAATCCATGCTGGATAATTTTGTTGGATTATTGCTAGAGATCTGTGTGCCTACTCAAGCCATCTCTGACAAAGTTGTTCATTTTGGAAGATTTTTTTTTATTATAGCAAACATAAAACTTTCGTATATTAATTCTGAATGAGAAGTAATACTGTATTTTTCGGCTAGCATATGCTTACATGAAGGACACTACTGAACCCCTCACCGTCTCATAAAATGCTAGTTTCAATGTCTGTGGTTGATTCACATCTCATTATTTGTAAAATAAAAAAATGCCAAACAATGGTATTTCAGTGCACCAAAAATTCAATGTATTTTTTAAATTGCCAGTGTGATGTATGGCATGGGGTTTATTGAATGGAAAGGTCAAAAGACGAAGTTACATGAAAGTATCATTTCTAGAATGAATCTCATGTCTTGGCATGTTATCTTGGTTTTCGGCTTAGTTTCCCCACAAGCATCTCTGGCCTATTGCTGACTATTTCTAGTGGTAGCCATGAGAGGAGTAATACCATTTGCTTCTTGCTTATCGCTGGATGCTGTAACGTATTTGTCGAATGGGCCCTTCTATCGATGCACAATGTGCCAATCTCTATCTTAATCCCATCCTGACGAAGCTGAACATTTTCAGTATGCAGGCTCCTAACTAGTGCATGTTGGAATGATCTTTATAACTGATGTTGGTAGCACCAGATGGCGCCGTATGGTCCTGCAAATGTTTCGGCACTTTTTAGGTAGGTAATTTGTAGTCGGAATCAAAGCATGACATCCAAACTGCGATTCCTCGGATGGTAACTGCTTGGGCCTAGTGGATAGCATGATGTGTGTGGGTACTGGCTGACACATATGTGTTTATTATTATAGTAAATTTTTCACTTGTTCTTTTGTACACTAAATGTCATGTACGATGCAGACGTTTTTGTAAATATAATCAGTTATGACCCTTCAAACAGCTAAACTTCTTAATACGAACAGTGTCACGAAAAACATAACTTGCAGAATATATCAAATCCTGAAGAATTTTGGATTTTTTTCCCTTCAAGTGTTTCCAAGATATGTTCGCACATTTCACAAAACTTTGTAATCGAATGCTTCAGATACTTGATCGTTAGCGGAATAATCACATTTCCAACACTATTTTGGATGATTATATTATGAAATTTTATACGGCAAAACTTAGGTGATATGTTGAAGGCCGTTTTACTTGAATTGTATCTGTTCCTGGGAAATAATACTTATTACGAACAATCATAACAGAATATGAACATTCCCTTTATTTGAAAAATATTCTACTTTCTCCGGTTTACACGTCAACTAAATTGTTTTCTTTCTTCTATTTCAAGAAGGTTTTAAATTTTTTTTCAAGATGGTTAATAATTGCCATTTAAATATTATATATTTATTGTTTATGTTTCCCGAAGTAAAACTGAACTATGCAGTCCTACGATTTGCAATCATCAACTTCTAGCTCGACATTAAATGGAAAAAGTACTGTAAGTTTTTATTTGGAAAGAAAATTAATATTAAAGAAACATTGCATTTTTTAGCATTGCGTGCCTGATGTCCATATTGTTTCATGGAAAGCTGATGTCAGCTTTACGTGATCTAAAGAATAATGCCGCCGGTGCATTCACTACCAATTACTCCATTTGTGTGGCAATATGTGCTTCATTTATTGCTCTCATTTTCATGACGGTGCTTTTAGAACAAAGTATTAAAACTCAGAAGTATAGCAATAAAAAAGAAAACGGTGATGTGTGAGAAACCCATTAAAAGACGCTCTGCATTTATATTCAAATGTGGAATTGAATGGTATCTTTTTTCCATTTTTATAGTTTTAAAACTTTTTATTCTTCTTAAAACCTGTTGTCATCTTTTTTATGCTTTCCAATGGTAGATTAAAGAAGCGTATATGCTCTAGCTTTGTCCGTCCGTCTGTCGGCACGGTAACTCGCGTAAAAATGGTTCGGTTTCGATGAAATTTTAGTATGTGGTAGACCACCACTGGGAACGAACCCTATTGAAAATGGACGAAATGGGGTCAAAGGTCACGGCGTAGGAGCGGGATCCATTCCACTGCCCTTATGCGTCATAACTTGCGTAAATATGGTTCGATGTCGACGAAATGTTAGCATTTTGTAGGGCACCACCTGGGGATGAAACCTATTGAAAATGGGTGAAGTGGGGTCAAAGGTCACGGCATAGGAGCGGGATCCATTGCATTGCCCATATGCGCCATAACATTCGTAAATATGGTTCGATGTCGATGAAATTTTAGTCTATTGCAGGGGACTACCTGGGAATGAACTCTCTTCAAAATGGGTGAAGTGGGGTCAAAGGTCAGGACATAGGAGCGGAATGCATTCCACTGCATTTAAGCGTCATAACGTGCGTAAAAATGGTTCGATTTCGATGAAATTTTATTATGTGGTAGGGGACCACCTGGGGACGATCTTATGACGTCACAATCTCGCGCTTGCGATGTTGGCGCGAGGTCACGCCATCTGTCTCATTACGTCACGCATTGTATGTGGATCCTATTAAAGTTTTATGACGTCACACTCTTGCGAGCAGATGGTTGCGATTCCCATCTGCCTCATTACGTCACACGTTGTGTGCGTATGCCCGTCCGCACGATAACTCGCGTAAAAATCGTTTGATTTCGATGAACTTTTAGTAGGTGGAAAGGGATCACCGGGGAAGGAACTCTATTCAAAGTGAACAAAATGGGGTCAAAGGTTAGGACATAAGAGCAGGATACATTCCACTGCTCTTATGCGTCATAAATAACGTAAAGAAGTTTCGATTTCGATTAAATTTTAGTATCTGGTAGGGCACCACCTAGGGACAAACCCTATTGAAAACGGGCGAAATAGGATCAGAGGTCAGGACATAGGAGCGCAATCACTTCCGTCGCCATTATGCGTCATAACTTACGTAAAAATTCTTCGATTTGGATGAAATGTTAGTAGGTTGTATGGGCCTGCTTGGGGACGAATCCTATTGAAAATAGACGAAATGGGGTCAAAGGTTAGGACACTCGAGCGGAATCTATTCCATAGCCCTTATGCACCATAACGTACGTAAAATTGCTTCGGTTGTGACAAAACTTTATCATGTTATTTCGGAGGTACACTGAACCGGTTCTGTGAAATATAATCGAAATGGGATAAAAGGTCCGGGCACAGGCCCGAGATATATTCCACAGCCAATATCCTCATAACTTGAGCAATGCTTTCTGGTATGTTGGAAAGCGTATCATAATCAATGCATTGCATGATTTTACTAATTTGTTAATATTAGTTTTGTTCAGCAAATTCATGCTCAACGCGAGGGCCCCGTAACGTATCAAAAATACCAGATGTGTTTCGTTTTAAGCATAAGAATATTGGATTTATTCGAAGATGCTAGGGCAGCCAATACCCATAGCACGATGGATCATATCAAGCTGGGAAGAAACACACACTTCATTTGGGTTTAGGTTTATTATTCCTGTATAAATACAAGTCTAAAGTTATGAGACCTTTCGGGTGTACACTGGACACAACCTCAGATACACAAAAGACTACATAGATAGAGCGATATGTCACGCGCATATTACATTTGTATATTTAGAAGAAAATCTCTATGTAATCGTTTGTTTATCTGAGGATGGTTCCAGTGTGAACCCGAATGGTCTCATAAATTTAAAAATGTATTTATACAGGCATAATAAATATAAGCCATAATGGAGTGTGTATTTCGTCCCAGCTGCACTTCATACATCGTGCTACGGGTATTGTCTGCTCTATCATCTTCAAATTCACGCTTGCACGAATATGTAATAATACTACAGATTAAGATAACACAACGTAGTTGTCAAAAATGTTTATTTTTCAAGCCGACCATGGTTTCGCTGGATATTGACCTAGCTTCATAAGGACGAATGGCCTATACCCAGCTAGGTCAATACCCAGCGAAACCATGGTCGGCTGGAAAAAATAAACATTTGTGACAACTACGTTGTGTTATCTTAATCTATATACAATCGTCACAAGACTGTAGTCTTTGAGATAAAGAATGTAATAATACTAATATTGCATTATTGTTTACCACACAAATTATTCGAATGAAATCAGAAGACAACATATATTAAATAAAAATTTGAACAGCAGTATATCAAATAATTAAGAAATGTAAACTGTACACCAATTATATTCAAAATACTGTAGCTATACTAATGATCGGAATTTCTTGGCCTAGAATAGAAATCACCAAGCTTTCGCACATCAAACAGATGTCTTTCTGAAGGAAGGTAGACAACAAACTTTTTGCAGTTTGCTGTCTATTTTCCTTTTTACACGTAAACTAAAGTTTGTAATTTGTTGTTCACTTTCCCTGTTTCACACGTGACCTAAAGTTTGCAATCTACCTTCCGTGAAAAAGCCATCTACATGATGCGCGAAAGCTAGAAAACTTTCATTTCTATTCAACGCCAAGAAATTAGGATCATTGTTATAGTTATACTATTTTGAATATATCAAATGTCAAATTAAAAGATCGGACCGTTTGGATGTTTAATTTTCGAATTCGCATAATATCCGCATCATGCTTTTCGGATTGCATGCTTCAGCTTCATTAATTCTGAACTCCTTTGCGGTTCATCGCTAAATGAATCGATATATGCGGGTACATTGTGTAATACACACGGTGCGAAGCGAGTGGTATCTCTCTGTAACAGAGAACTGGCATCGAGGGACCACCGGAGATTTATGATCTTCACAGCGATGATTAAAATACAACTGACCTATAGCTTGCTGACGGTTTGCGCTTTGCCTACAGATGGGCCGGTTGTGTTCAGTGAAAATATGAGGATAGGTTTATAGCTGAATACACTGATACACAATACGAATACTTCATTTGCCAGCAATATCATATAAAGAACGAAAGAGAAAAAGAAGGGCTTTTTCCGTTTTAGCTCGTACTTGGATAAGTTTAACAGTTGGTGTATGCATGAATCATCATTATTCGTGAAACTAGACTTCAGATAATAAGCACATTTCCAGCGAAATCTTTACATAGCAGCTGAAACAAATTAGGAGCAATATTTTTCCAAAGTGATACAACATGTGCAACTTCGTTTACTCTTATAATAACGTTAGATTTCGATGTAAATGAAAACAATAGGTGGAAGGAAGGTTTGGTCATCTTCATACGCTAGAACTGAGCACTGTTTCTTCACATTGTCATCAAATTGCAACTTACTATCTGCTCAGTCTCAATAACACCTTTGTTTTCCCAACTTCTTCGTAATGAATTGGGCTGACAGATCATGCTAAAAGCATGATCTGTCGGTCGCATCATTTTTTTAGCATGATCCTGATCTGTCAGTCGTATGGCAGATTGCCATGAGAGCTCAACTGCTGCATTTCAGTTCATCAATTCATTACTCAACGTCATACAAGCATTCTAACGCCTGGCATCCAGACGATGGAAAAGGAAAAAATGAACTGTTGTACAAATTAAACTACAAGAAACGGAGAATGAGCAATGAATCTGCAGAATTCAATTAATTATATTTTTTCATTAATTTCATCTGCAGATATAGCATGGGAGCTCAAGAATTGCAAATTGCATTCATCACACGCACATATATTTTTAATAACGCCACATTGTTGGGAATCTACTACGTATAACTCTCCTCAACTCCCTTGATGCTGGCCTGATGGTGCAGTGGTCTAAGTGTTGGCTTCTCACCATTCGTCCGAAATGGATGCCGATCGAATTATTGCGGGGCACGGATAACATATTTTTCTTATGGCACTGGCTCTTTCCCTTACCTGGAACCAATGACCTTAAATTTGTCTCAACCCAATGCATGTGACCCATTGAGTTCTAAACGCTGATCGTAAAACTTTACTCTAATAAACAGAACAGAGAAAAAAACTCCGTTTCTCAGTTATGTAAGCAGAGATAGCCTCTGGGCGTTTTCCGAATATGTGCGGGATCCAGTCCTGATGAGGTACATTTCGCCAGCCCCCACCCCGTCAAATTCAAAATTCAACAGTGCCATTCGTTTGTGCTACGTTTGTGCTGGTTTGTGCCGCAAACCGTGTCGTTTGTGCTAGCATAGTTTTTGAGATATTCAAAATATAAATAGGGGGGCTGGGGAAATGGTCAGCACCCCCATCACGGCAAATTCAAAATTCAACAATGGCATTCGTTTGTGCTACGTTTGTTCCTTGTCGTTTGTGCTAGCTTAGTTCTTGAGATATTCAAAATATCAATTTGGGGGGGGGGGGGAGAATGTTTAGTCCCCACCCCGGCCAATTCAAAATTCAACAATGCCTGTCGTTTGTGCTACGTTTGTGCTGGTTTGTGCCGCAAACCGTGTCGTTTGTGCTAGCTTAGTTTTGGAGATATAAAGTACCTAAATTTCGTTGTCAACCATTACCTCAGCCCCGCCCTCTTTCCACCCCTCTCGCAAATTCAAAATTTAGTATAGCCATTCGTTTGTGCTGGTTAGTGCCGGAAACCCTGTCGTTTGTGCTAGCTTAGCTTCCGAGTTATTAAACACCCAAATTTCGGTGTCGACCATTTCCCCAGCCTGTTTTGAATATAACATGAATTTGGCGGGTGGGGGAACCCCCCCTCCCATCCCACAAGTTCAAAATTCAACGCAGCCATTCGTTTGTGGTAGCTTAGTTTTCGAGATATTTCTGCGAACAAGCCTTTCTTCAATAACAAACAGATCATGATTCTACATTGAGCACGAGGTCATAAATGATGCAATGTGGATCAGTGGCATTAGATCATCTGGAGTGACTAAAGAATTTGATTCATAACAAAAGGAGGACATTTGTACGTATGACGCTGACAACATGATCCGAACCCTACTGTACCTACATTCAAACAGTAAAGCATCCTACTGCCGTTATGATGTATGGTTGCATCTCAGCTCATGGAGTGGGTACACTGCGTAACATTGAAGGTAACATGAATGCTGCCCATTACATACAAGTACTGGAGAACGTTTCCAAATAGTAATATCATCTTTCAGGACGACAACGTGCCCTGCCATCGGATACGAGTAGTGGACAGGTGGTTGGTTTCTAAATCTGTCGGGAGGTTGCAATGTCCTACACAATAGCCGAATCTTAATCCGATCGAAAACTTTGGATAAATCTGAAACAGGTGAATACGAGAAATCCTACAAATTAAGTACAGTTACTTAAAGCTATGATTTCATGTTGGTATCATCTAACATCAAAGGATGAACTTGAACACCTATTGAGTAGTATGCCCAGGAGATGTGTCTTAGCAATTAAAATCAAAGGCAACCCCAATAATTATTAGACAATTTTATGTATGTGTACATACAAACAATTGTCTTATAATAATTATGCATAATAATTATGGATACATTATGTATGTGCACATACAGAGAAGTATGTCTTGAAAGAGATGTAAGGTCAGGTGATGCGTAACATCACAGCCTCTCCTTGACAAATGTCAACCCCGCCTTCTCGTGGTGCATCCTGTTCCCACTAAAGGGGCTCTGACGACCGCCAATAGCGGTATAACTATACCATCGGGATTCGAGTAAATGCTATCACACATTCACCAACCCGCTTGGCCAGCGTGGTGAGTTATGGCCAAACCCCTCCAAAATGACTCCACAACTTAAATCTTGGCCCTCAGTCTCCGGCAGCTGGAATGTACCATGCCAAGGCAGTGTCCAGTGCGACATGAAGGCAGAGGGTGCTAAGAATCCCCGGACGACCGGACTAGGCTGCCATCTGATGCTGACCTTGACTACGTATAATGGACGCTCCCTATCTTCTGATTCAAGGCTTCTTGAATTGGAAGAGGAACTACAAAGGATCAAGTGGGACATCGTCGGGCTAAGTGAAATAAGGAGAAAAGGAGAAGATCTCATTGAACTGAAAAGTGGACATCTCTTCTACTATCGTGGGACAGATACTGGCAGAACTAGTGCTGTTGAATTTATAATAAACAAGAAACTGAAGGATAAAGTTGTAGAAGTTGAAAGTTCCTCTGACAGAGCTGCACGACTCGTTATCCTACTCTCGAGAAGATGCAAGGCTCAGATTATTCAAACGTATGCACCCACCACAAGTCATCCTGAAGACGAAATTGAAGAATTTTATGAGGAAATTCGTCATCTAAATAATAAAGGTAAGCAGCACTTGAAGATAATTATGGGAGATTTCAATGCAAAAATTGGGCAACTGCAACAGAATGAAACTTCAGTAGGTAAATTCGGTGACGGCAACAGAAACCAGCGTGGGAATACTCTCGTTGAGTTTGCAGAGGCAGAAGGGTTTTTCATCTTGAACTCCTTTTTCAAGAAAAAGCCACACAGGAAATGGACATGGAGACATCCAAATGGGACGACAAGTGAAATTGATTTTACTATGTGTAACCAAAAATTCGTCATAGAAGAATGCAGTGTGCTAAACAAGTTCAACACAGGTAGTGACCATAGATTGGTGAGATGTAAGATGCACCTTAACACTAAACTCGAACGTGGCAAGCTCATAAGACAAACAAAATGTATTGACATAACCAACCTTAAAAAACACCATAATACCTTCAAGCTGGAACTGAAGAACAGATTCTCAGCTTTAGAAGGCCTAACATCGGAAGAAGTGGATATTTCTGAAGTTAACAGAAAAGTAACCAAAGCTCTTATGGAAACAGCAACAAAATTAGCTAGTCTAAGAACAAGTTGCATGTGAACAAATTATCAGGAAAAACCAAAATGTTGATGCAAAAAGAGGAGAGATGAGGACAACTAAAGAAGATGTGACTTCCAAAGTGGAATATATAGAGCTATGCAAGACAGTACGAAAAAGTATCACTGAAGACGTAAGGAAATTCGACTGTGAAGTAGTGAGGAAAGCAATTGAAAACAACCAAAGCCTAAGATAGCAAAGTGACATCTCAGTAAGGGAAGAAAACAGATTATGGCACTGAAAAAAGAAGATGGTTCTGTAACAAGAAATGGAAGCGAAATTTTGACAAGAGTGAAAGATTGCTACTCCAAATTATATGAAAGGGATGATACATGTACTCCCGACATCATGAAAGGTACCAGTACCAGAGTTCTTCCAGTCTTCCCAGCAGAAGTTGCACATGCAATCAAAAACATGAAGCGGGGAAAAGCTCCAGGAGAAGATGGAATTACTGTAGACACCATAAAATAAGAAAGTGGAGAAATCGAAACAGTACTCGCCCAAATTTACACTCGATGCCTTAATGAAGGGAAGATTTCTGAAGATTGGAACAACGCTACAATGATCCTGCTACATAAAAAAGGCGACATTGAAGATCTCAGGAACTACAGACCTATCAGCCTCCTATCAGTGGTTTATAAAATCTTCACTAAAGTTCTTTCACACCGTTTGAAGGTAACCCTGGACATGGCTCAACCGAGAGAACAAGCTGGATTCAGGAGTGGCTACAGCACAATAGATCATATCCACGTACTGAGAGCACTAATTGAAAGAGCGAGGGAATATGAACTTCCATTGTGCATGGCCTTTGTCGATTATGAAAAAGCCTTTAATTCGGTGAAACCATCAGCAGTTACAATGGCTCTGAAATCCTGCGGTATTGAAGATGTATACATTAATATTATTAATAACATCTATGAAAATGCAAGTGAAAAGATTAGGCTGTTTGAAAATACAACACACATAAAAATTGGAAAGGGAGTGAGACAAGGTGACACCATATCTCCGATGCTCTTTAATGCCGCACTGGAAAATGTCTTTCAATCACTGAACTGGGAAAACAAAGGGATAAAGATTAATTTAGATTTTCTAACTTACCTTCGTTTTGCTGATGACGTAGTCATTTTTGCAACTACCCCATCAGAGCTGCAGAGTATGATCCAGGAACTTGCTGACAAGAGTAAAGAAGTGGGATTAAAAATGAACTTTCAGAAGACAAAAGTGACGTTCAATGCTTTTACAAAAAATGAAAATTTATCGATTGATGGAGAAAAGCTGGAGATAACAGACACGTACGTTTATCTTGGACAGCAGATATCAAGTGAAGGTCACATTGATGAAGAAATTAATAGGCGTACAAAACTTGCCTGGAGAGCTTTTGGAAGAAACGGCATAATTTTTAAGAGCAGTATGCCATAATGTCTTAAAAGAAAAGCGTTTCATCAATACATCCTTCCAGTGCTTACGTATGGTGCAGAGATGTGGACCTTAACTGAAAGAGACATGCAAAGGCTGCAGAATACTCAAAGAAGCGTGGAGAGGTGCATGCTTGGTGTAACCAGGAGAGATAAGAAGAGAAATTCGTGGATCCGAAAAATGACAAGAGTGGAAGACATCATGATCAGAGTTAAATCCCTGAAATGGCAATGGGCTGCACATACTGCCAGAAGGACAGACCATCGATGGACAGCCGAAATTTTAGATTGGATTCCAAGGGACAGGAAAAGACCCAGAAGAAGACCACATGGGAGATGGGTGGATGAAATTCGAAAGTATGCTGGAGTGACATGGAGGAGACTGGCACAAGACATACCGTTGTGGAGGAAACTTGGGGAGACCTTCGTCCAGCATAGAATTGATAATGGTTGTCAATGATGATGATGATGATGTCTTGAAACATATTTGGTATTCATTGACTAAATGAACAAGTTTAACGAGTTCTATTTTTTTTTATTTCTCGTAACTTAAACAGTTTGTACTTAACCAGAAAAAAAGGAGTTTATGTTAGCTTTACAATTTCTTTCTGTGTGTTTTTTTTTTTTTTTTTTGATTGGAGGTTTAACGACCACCATGAGCAACTCAATGGGCTATAAGCAGTCGCCCGTCCCTAATTTAGGGTCACTGGTTCCAGGGAAGGGAGAGAGCCAGCGCCGCAAGACAAACACATCATCCATGCCTCACCGGGATTCGAACCCGGACCCCGTTCGGATGAATGATCAGAGGCCATCGCCTAGACCACTGCGCCACCGGGGCGGCTTTTCTGTCTTCTCATCCACTTCATGTACAAAAATGCAGATATGTTAGATTTGTAAAACGTTTTGAATTCCTTACGAAATTGTTTTTAAAAGGATGTACAGCCGTCGGTGGAGCAGTGGTCTAAGCGATGGCTTCTGATCATTCGTCCAAAAAGGGGTCCGGGTTTGAATCCCGTCAGGCATGGGTGTTGTGTTTGTCTTACGTCACTGGCTCTCTCCCTTCCCTCTGGAACCAGTTACCCTAAATTAGGGATGGAGAACTGCTTATAGCTTATTCAGTTGCTCACGGTGGTCGTTAAACCTTCAATCAAAAAAAAAAAAAAGAGAGGTGTTGCAGGACATTTGCTCTAAGTTGTATGATCGTGACTTTCGTTTATATTGTTATGACTTGGCCCTCATTATTTTGAATATAATGGGTGTAGCTAATCAGGACGATTAATTAGTTGATTAATTAATTCCCGGGAGCTGATTGGGTTTTTTGAACAAAGGAAAGAGAAGTCCCCCAAAATGAAGCAGAGACCACCCAAGATGCTTTGTCATTGCTTGTTGGCTCCGAAGGCGACGAAAACAGTCGTAATTCAACCGATGGTGTCTGGTTCCTAGACTAACCAAAGGGTCGGGGACGTTCCTTCAAAGCAGCCTGCTGAGATAACGATTGACAAATTGAATGCATCCCCACATCATGTCGTAATGGTGTGAACATTGGGCCCCTGATTAATTACTTAGCTTAGAGGGTGAAACAAAAATAATTCAGAAAAAAATTTGGATAAATTATGAAAATTGTCGTGGATAATTCAGAGAATAATTATGGGCATAATTAAGATTTAAATGGGAAAGAGTTAAGAGTTAGTGAGTGGAAGCACAAAGAGGGGAAAAAGAAGAGATAAGGTTAGAAGGGATTAGAAGTCGTTCACCCCCCCCTTCACCCCCTCCCTTGTTCTCAAACGCTCTTTGTGTACCACGCAGGTCCCGAGTGAGGGTTGACAATGATGGAAGGCCAGACGAACAGCAAGGAATTGCGCGCGAGAGATAAACAAACCCATAATTTGTCGCATACCATGAGACATAGGCTTCAGAATCTGACTGTTAGAACGGCAACTTACGATAATGGTGGGTGAAGAGGTCATCCGAGAAGAACAGTTTTAGCATAGAATCTGTCCTGAATGAGATTCCACTCAGCCAGTTGACATAAACCAGACGCGAAGAAGGTTCTCAGAAACGCAAACCAAGCCCACACAAAGCAAGAGTTCCAATCGCATTCGAAATTTCGAACGATGAGGTCTTACCGGAGATCCTCCCAGGGCTGTCAATTTGATTAAAAAGTTGCATGTTAATCCCGAAAATGTGAATATCTCTAGAGGATTCAAACCAAGCCCATGAAACTACTTCTGTGAGGTACATTTAATCGAAGAGTTGTTAGTCAGTCTTCGTAAAAGATTGTACAAAAATGCCGAAGGTGTCAGTAGTAGATACATCTCTACTACTTGAGTTGCTATTGAAATTTAGAGACAGCATTGTAGATTGTAATGGAGTTATTCAGCCTCCATCTAGTGATATTTGGGGGAAACTGTGCTGACTTTTAGATCACAAGTGCTCCAAAAAATATTTGTATACTATTGTGAAGTTAAATAGATTTGGAAGTTGGAATATTCTCGGGCTGACTGTGAAACAGTCTGTTGCTGAAGAAATAGCTCCTACGAATGACCCTGCTGAAGAGGAATCGGAATATTCTTCAAACGATGAAGAAGCCCCTCTCGGAAACAACAGTTTATATGAAAGTTTGCAATTTACCATAGCCCTTACCCCAGGAGAGTGGCATATTATATGTCCGAAGGAAGTTGTCTACAAGTGCCAAAATATATCTTATCCTGCAAGAACATCACGTGCTTACCAAATACTTAGCCCAAATGTATGGTCACACATCGTAAACGATCATTTTTCCGAAAAAACGCTCGCGCCTTGTACTTTGTCTTTCAAACGAGCTAAAGTATTTAAGGACTCGGATAATTTTGTTAAAATATCGGGTGAATGTGTGGAATGCAAGTCAAAATTAACTGGTAGCATGGATGCAGCCCCATCTGAAGTATCGGGTGCTGTATTTCATTGTACCTATCAAGGACATTTTAAGAGCTGTCGGTCGGTCCGCCGAAGAAGAATTTCTGGCCCAATCTGAAGTTTAATCTCCCGCACGTTAATAGAAAAAAATGTTTCTCCTGACTTATTTCGGAGAATGGAAGCACAAAAATGTATGACGTTTGGTGACTTGGGGCCAAAAAGTTTACCGTCTGCAAACGCACTTCGAATTATGAAGTGTAAGAAAATAAAAAAGGAAGAGAACAGGAAAATCCTATTTTAAGCATAAGCGAAATGAAGTACAACATTGAATATCAAGCAGTTGTAAAGGCCATTGGACAAGATCCATTTTATGTTTACTATTGGATGCCGTCGCAACTTCACGTATACCGCTCATTCTGCTGTGAAGCTAAATGCTCTAAAATTTCCTTAGATGCTACTGGTGGCATTATAGGACGTTTAGCCAGACCCTACGGAAACAAATCGGCTCAAATATTTCTTTACGAAATTACAGTTAATGACATAACAAGTGGAATGCAATATTCTGTGTGCAATATGATCTCGGAGAAGCATGACAGCAATAGCATTTATCATTGGCTTGCTGAATGGAAGAAAGACGGTGCTCCTTCGCCAAAGGAAGTTGTAAGTGACCATTCAGTGGCACTTCTTTCGGCAATTGTAAGAGCCTTCACACAGTTCTCAAGTTTGTGGGATTATTTGCGTGCTTGCTCGTCCCTTCTTTTAGGACATGGAAAAGTCTCCATTCCAAACTCCTTCATTCGCTGTGATGTGGCTCACACAATTAAACTCATTGCATCCTGGAAAGTTTTATTCGGGCAGAACAATCGAACGCGTCAGCTGTACATTCGCAGCCTCGCACAAATAGTGCAGTCAACAGATATGACAGATGTCAAAGATTTATTCCGTGCAATATTCACCGTCGCTCTAAGCGAAACGGAAGGAACAGATGTTCACACTGGAGATGTAACTTCCTGTGAAATTGAAAAGAGTAAACTGAAACGCCGAATAGCGACAGGTCACTCTGAAACTGACGAATATGCAAGTGATAACAGGAATACAAGACGTTATGAAGAAAATGAATCTTTTGAACTAGGAACACATAATGAATTTTATACGTGGATTCAAAATTTAGTTGAAGAATTAAAAAAGAAATTGCTGGTCAAGAAGGGGACCATGATAACTTGACTTGCCCGACATAGTCGATTACTGCTCGCGATTAGCAAAAACCTTGCCACTTTGGTCTGCTGTTATGGTACCGATATTCTGCTACGGGAAAACTACAGCAAGCAGTGCTCCAGTGGAAAGTAGTTTCAATGATCTGAAACACCGAGTGCTTTGTGGAAAAAAGATCCCATTGAGAGCCGACGATTTTCTAAAGTTGCATATGAAATCCTTAGAGGGCACCATGAATTTGGTTGCATCCGAAAAAAGAAAACAAATTTTACCTAGCGCTGAAGCAGACATTACCGCTTCTGCTGAAACTGATGAAACTGATGAAGTATCTCAACAGTATAGTGCAATAAGGCAGTATGATGATGCGATGCCAAATACCTCAGTTTCCAGTGAGACTCATATTTCAACGAAATGCATCGCTTGTTCAAGAGGAGACTTCCCGAGTGGTGCACATACGTGTGTAGTATGCCACATTCCTGTCCACATCATTTTTGAATTGCTCCCTTCCTATTTCTGATAGCTCCGAAGAAGGTTTTGGAGAAAAGCGCATATGTTTTAAGTGTGCCGCCAAAGACAAAGAAAGAAGACACAGCCTGGAATTTAATGCTCAAGAGAACTGGAGAGGCCTTGCTTTGCTTCTTAAAAAAAGGGCGAGACATTCCTATCTAGAGCCACAGTCTGAGGTTTTGAAATGGGATTTTTCTAGAAAATTAAATGCAAAACTTTTAGCTATCTTAAAAAATGGAAATAGAAATCTAGATTTGAAAGCAATCAAAGCTGGAAGCGCACGTTTCATATTATCAAATACATGCGCTTTTGATTCTTTCGTACAGGTTTTGGCTTGTGCAATGTGTGACAGCGCACAATACGAAACATTTCTCAAATCAATGACTGATTGCGAATTATTAGAAATTGTAAAAAATATAGTCACTTCTCGAATTACTTCGAAAACGTATCAGAAACGAGCTTCATTGCTCTTGTAGTTCTGTGAGGTCGTTGATCTACCTAGTGGCGTAAAAGAGATTTCTGCTGAATGCACAGCGACAAAAATAGTCGAAAACCTATTTCGACTGCATCCATCTGTAATAGAAAACACAAATTGTTCAGAAGAGAAGTGCTCTTCAAACAAGCAATTTAATAGGACAGTGGTATTGTTTGCAAAAAAAGGTGTCTCGTGTTTGAGTTGTATGGAAGACGATTTAGTCAAAAACTTCGGCAACACGGAGGCGGATACGTGATCAGAAAAATCCTGAAGGATCTTTGTGTCCAGGAATCCAGAGGAGGAACTGCAAAATTTCTAACAATCACATTATCGTAGAGCTGCTAAACAGTTCCATTGGAAGGGAATGTGAAAGTGACTTAATTATACCTCTATTAGAAATTCCACGAACACTCTGTTTGGATCAGAGAACATTTTACCTCAGGAGTGCAATAGCATTTTCTGGAGGCCATAAAACGAAAAATGTCGTAGGACATTATGTGGCTGTGTGCTATAGGGCAGACGGCTACTGGGAAATATACAATGATCTGGTAGACAAGAAAGTAAGTTGCTCTGGAAATGCGAAAATGAAATGCCAGCTGCTAATATATACGATTTAACGCTATATTATATCTATTGTATATGTACTTAAAAGCACAAAAATTAACTTACCAAAACACATTTTTGAAGATGACAATCCGATTTTTTATGTAAATGTGACAAGGATAGTAAGTCAGAAAATATCCGAAAACTTGAAATTTCATCGTCCTGGAGCGGGACTTGAAACCGCGTCTCCCAAATAGCACTCAGGTGTGCTAACCACTACACCACCCAGAACGACCAAGTCTCAAGTTTCCGATTAATTTGAGTCTTGTCACATATACACCAAAAATTGGAATGTCATCTTCAAAAATTTGTATTATGTGGTGTAATCCCGTATTTATTTCATGATTTATCTGCTCCTCCTGGCAATCACGGGATATTATTCTTAACCTCCAGATTCGCTAAACATGAATGCCGGTTGCTTCGACTGGCAAATCCTGTGATAGGTATATTCAAATTAATCGGAAACTTGAGACTTGATCGTTCTGGGTGTTATAGTGGTTAGCATACCCGGGCGCTATCGGGGAGACGCAGATTCGAGTACCGCTCCATGACGATGGAATTTTCAAGTTTTCAGATATTATCTGACTTACCATCCTTGTCACATTTACATCAAAAATCGGATTGTCATCTTCAAAAATTTGTATTATATATTGTAATCCCGTATTTCTTTCATGATTTACCAAAACAAATTAACTTTTCTGTAAAATTCTGTTTGATGAGTTTGTTGAATATATTTATCAAACAGTAATACTTTCTGGAGAACAATCTCTTATCCTCAGCTGTTCAAATGATCATACTCCGGATTCTTCCAAAAGTATTACTGTTGTAAAATTTTTTTTAAAAAAAATCATGAAACATAGTTTTACAGAAAAAATATTTATTTTTCTGGTAGGTTTATTTTTGTGTTTTAAGTATCATTTCATGAATATATCATCATCGTCATCATTGTCAACCATTATCAATCCACTGCTGGACGAAGGTCTCCCCAAGTTTCCTCCACAACGGTCTGTCTTGTGCCAGTCTCCTCCATGTCACTCCCGCATATTTTCGAATTTCACCCACCCATCTCCCATGTGGTCTTCTTCTGGGTCTTTTCCTGTCCCTTGGAATCCAATCTAAAATTTCGGCTGTCCATCGATGGTCTGTCCTTCTGGCAGTATGTGCAGCCCATTGCCATTTCAGGGATTTAACTCTGATCATGATGTCTTCCACTCTTGTCATTTTTCGGATCCACGAATTTCTCTTCTTATCTCTCCTGGTTACACCAAGCATGCACCTCTCCACGCTTCTTTGAGTATTCTGCAGCCTTTGCATGTCTCTTTCAGTTAAGGTCCACGTCTCTGCACCATACGTAAGCACTGGAAGGATGTATTGATGAAACGCTTTTCTTTTAAGACATAATGGCATACTGCTCTTAAAAATTATGCCGTTTCTTCCAAAAGCTCTCCAGGCAAGTTTTGTACGCCGATTAATTTCTTCATCAATGTGACCTTCACTTGATATCTGCTGTCCAAGATAAACGTACGTGTCTGTTATCTCCAGCTTTTCTCCATCAATCGATAAATTTTCATTTTTTGTAAAAGCATTGAACGTCACTTTTGTCTTCTGAAAGTTCATTTTTAATCCCACTTCTTTACTCTTGTCAGCAAGTTCCTGGATCATACTCTGCAGCTCTGATGGGGTAGTTGCAAAAATGACTACGTCATCAGCAAAACGAAGGTAAGTTAGAAAATCTCCATTAATCTTTATCCCTTTGTTTTCCTAGTTCAGTGATTGAAAGACATTTTCCAGTGCGGCATTAAAGAGCATCGGAGATATGGTGTCACCTTGTCTCACTCCCTTTCCAATTTTTATCTGTGTTGTATTTTCAAACAGCCGAATCTTTTCACTTGCATTTTCATAGATGTTATTAATAATATTAATGTATACATCTTCAATACCGCAGGATTTCAGAGCCATTGTAACTGCTGATGGTTTCACCGAATTAAAGGCTTTTTCATAATCGACAAAGGCCATGCACAATGGAAGTTCATATTCCCTCGCTCTTTCAATTAGTTCTCTCAGTACGTGGATATGATCTATTGTGCTGTAACCACTCCTGAATCCAGCTTGTTCTCTCGGTTGAGCCATGTCCAGGGTTACCTTCAAACGGTGTGAAAGAACTTTAGTGAAGATTTTATAAACCACTGATAGGAGGCTGATAGGTCTGTAGTTCCTGAGATCTTCAATGTCGCCTTTTTTATGTAGCAGGATCATTGTAGCGTTGTTCCAATCTTCAGAAATCTTCCCTTCATTAAGGCATCGAGTGTAAATTTGGGCGAGTACTGTTTCGATTTCTCCACTTTCTTCTTCTATGGTGTCTACAGTAATTCCATCTTCTCCTGGAGCTTTTCCCCGCTTCATGTTTTTGATTGCATGTGCAACTTCTGCTGGGAAGACTGGAAGAACTCTGGTACTGGTAATTTTCATGATGTCTGGAGTACATGTATCATCCCTTTCATATAATTTGGAGTAGCAATCTTTCACTCTTGTCAAAATTTCGCTTCCATTTCTTGTTACAGAACCATCTTCTTTTTTCAGTGCCATAATCTGTTTTCTTCCCTTACTGAGATGTCCCTTTGCTATCTTAGGCTTTGGTTGTTTTCAATTGCTTTCCTCACTACTTCACAGTCGAATTTCCTTACGTCTTCAGTGATACTTTTTCGTACTGTCTTGCATAGCTCTATATATTCCACTTTGGAAGTCACATCTTCTTTAGTTGTCCTCATCTCTCCTCTTTTTTGCATCAACATTTTGGTTTTTCCTGATAATTTGTTCACATGCAACTTGTTCTTAGACCAGCTAATTTTGTTGCTGTTTCCATAAGAGCTTTGGTTACTTTTCTGTTAACTTCAGAAATATCCACTTCTTCCGATGTTAGGCCTTTTAAAGCTGAGAATCTGTTCTTCAGTTCCAACTTGAAGGTATTATGGTTTTTCTTTAAGGTTGGATATGTCAATACATTTTGTTTGTCTTATGAGCTTGCCACGTTCGAGTTTAGTGTTAAGGTGCATCTTACATCTCACCAATCTATGGTCACTACGTGTGTTGAACTTGTTTAGCACACTGCGTTCTTCTATGACGAATTTTTGGTTACACATAATAAAATCAATTTCACTTGTCGTCCCATTTGGATGTCTCCATGTCCATTTCCTGTGTGGCTTATTCTTGAAAAAGGAGTTCAAGATGAAAAACCCTTCTGCCTCTGCAAACTCAACGAGAGTATTCCCACGCTGGTTTCTGTTGCAGTGACCGAATTTACCTACTGAAGTTTCATTCTGTTGCAGTTGCTCAATTTTTGCATTGAAATCTCCCATAATTATCTTCAAGTGCTGCTGACCTTTATTATTTAGATGACGAATTTCCTCATAAAATTCTTCAATTTCGTCTTCAGGATGACTTGTGGTGGGTGCATACGTTTGAATAATCTGAGCCTTGCATCTTCTCGAGAGTAGGATAACGAGTCGTGCAGCTCTGTCAGAGGAACTTTCAACTGCTACAACTTTATCCTTCAGTTTCTTGTTTATTATAAATCCAACAGCACTAGTTCTGCCAGTATCTGTCCCACGATAGTAGAAGAGATGTCCACTTTTCAGTTCAATGAGATCTTCTCCTTTTCTCCTTATTTCACTTAGCCCGACGATGTCCCACTTGATCCTTTGTAGTTCCTCTTCCAATTCAAGAAGCCTTGAATCAGAAGATAGGGAGCGTCCATTATACGTAGTCAAGGTCAGCATCAGATGGCAGCCTAGTCCGGTCGTCCGGGGATTCTTAGCACCCTCTGCCTTCATGTAGCACTGGACACTGCCTTGGCATGGTACATTCCAGCTGCCGGAGACTGAGGGCCAAGATTTAAGTTGTGGAGTCATTTTGGAGGGGTTTGGCCATAACTCACCACGCTGGCCAAGCGGGTTGGTGAATGTGTGATAGCATTTACTCGAATCCCGATGGTATAGTTATACCGCTATTGGCGGTCGTCAGAGCCCTTTTAGTGGGAACAGGATGCACCACGAGAAGGCGGGGTTGACATTTGTCAAGGAGAGGCTGTGATGTTACGCATCACCTGACCTTACATCTCTTTCAAGACATACTTCTCTGTATGTGCACATACATAATGTATCCATAATTATTATGCATAATTATTATAAGACAATTGTTTGTATGTACACATACATAAAATTGTCTAATAATTATTGGGGTTGCCTTTGATTTTAATTGCTAAGACACATCTCCTGGGCATACTACTCAATAGGTGTTCAAGTTCATCCTTTGATGTTAGATGATACCAACATGAAATCATAGCTTTAAGTAACTGTACTTAATTTGTAGGATTTCTCGTATTCACCTGTTTCAGTTTTATCCAAAGTTTTCGATCGGATTAAGATTCGGCTATTGTGTAGGACATTGCAACCTCCCGACAGATTTAGAAACCAACCACCTGTCCACTACTCGTATCCGATGGCAGGGCACGTTGTCGTCCTGAAAGATGATATTACTATTTGGAAACGTTCTCCAGTACTTGTATATAATGGGCAGCATTCATGTTACCTTCAATGTTACGCAGTGTACCCACTCCATGAGCTGAGATGCAACCATACATCATAACGGCAGTAGGATGCTTTACTGTTTGAATGTAGGTACAGTAGGGTTCGGATCATGTTGTCAGCGTCATACGTACAAATGTCCTCCTTTTGTTATGAATCAAATTCTTTAGTCACTCCAGATGATCTAATGCCACTGATCCACATTGCATCATTTATTACCTCGTGCTCAATGTAGAATCATGATCTGTTTGTTATTAAAGAAAGGCTTGTTCGCAGAAATATCTCGAAAACTAAGCTACCACAAACGGCACGTTTTGTGGCACAAACGAATGGCTGCGTTGAATTTTGAACTTGTGGGATGGGAGGGGGATTCCCCCACCCGCCAAATTTATGTTATATTCAAAACAGGCTGGGGAAATGGTCGACACCGAAATTTGGGTGTTTAATAACTCGGAAGCTAAGCTAGCACAAACGACAGGGTTTCCGGCACTAACCAGCACAAACGAATGGCTATACTAAATTTTGAATTTGCGAGAGGGGTGGAAGGAGGGCGGGGCTGAGGAAATTGTTGACAACGAAATTTAGGTACTTTATATCTCCAAAACTAAGCTAGCACAAACGACACGGTTTGCGACACAAACCAGAAAAAACGTAGCACAAACGAATGGCATTGTTGAATTTTGAATTTGCCGTGATGAGGGGGGGGCTGACCATTTCCCCAGCCCCCCCCCATTTATATTTTGAATATCTCAAAAACTATGCTAGCACAAACGACACGGTTTGCGGCACAAACCAGCACAAACGTAGCACAAACGAATGGCATTGTTGAATTTTGAATTTGCCCGGGGTGGGGGGCTGAACATCCCCCTCCATATTTATATTTTGAATATCTCAAGAACTAAGCTAGCACAAACGACACGGTTTGCGGCACAAACCAGCACAAACGTAGCACAAACGAATGGCATTGTTGAATTTTGAATTTGCCGGGGTGGGGGCTGACCATTTCCCCAGCCCCCCCCAATTGATATTTTGAATATCTCAAAAACTATGCTAGCACAAACGACACGGTTTGCGGCACAAACCAGCACAAACGTAGCACAAACGAATGACATTGTTGAATTTTGAATTTGCCGGGGTGGGGGGCTGACCATTCCCCAGGCCCCCCAATTTATATTTTGAATATCTCAAAAACTATGCTAGCACAAACGATACGGTTTGCGGCACAAACCAGCACAAACGACACGGTTTGCGGCACAAACCAGCACAAACGTAGCACAAACGAATGGCACTGTTGAATTTTGAATTTGCCGGGGTGGGGGGCTTACGAAATGTACCTGTCCTGATGTGGCATGGGTAATACGCTTCTCATACACCACTGGACCTGCTGTCCCTCCAGGGCAAAAATGGTCCCAAATCAAAAGCTGTTCACGTTAAAGTACCTGGTCCCTAGTTTTCGTGAGAGCCGTTGCTAAGTCAGGAAAAGCAAAACATAGAATAAAAAATTACTGCTTTCGATTTGTGACACCTTAGTTTTACCATTCTTGATATTTGAGCATTAAATTCAAGGCAACAATATGCATTAATAAAAGGCACGTTATATGGCCACTCCAACTGCCTTACCCCAACTTCTACCTTTGAGAAATTTCTGCAGCACATTCCCACACGAACTGGAATTGAAGTTAGCAATGTAGAAAATAATATTGATCCTTGAATGGCAATATTAGGAGAAACGTTCTTGGTTAGAAGTATATTGTGTAATTGCTTACATGCTTCTTGCGATCATGCAGGTGTTTTCCGAAAATGATGCAGAAATGTTGCAGCTCTATATAATTGAAACTCGAGAGATCTTGGAAGGATTCACTTCAAAAAATGAGACACGGAAGTTTGTGTTGCCTCTGAAAAGGAGGTAATCAATTTTCCATGCCTTTTCGTTCATTATAGTCACAAACTCTTTAAAATTATACATTTACTTAAGGAATTTTCAAACTTAACTATTTAACTTTTTTCTGACCCGTTTCATTCCTATTTAATTTCTTTGAAACTTTTTCTTGTGAAGTCACAGACTTTATTAATGCTCTTCAAGATCCGCCTCAATTTATTTCGCACCTCGTAGGAAAACATATAAAGTAATTTCTCCATAAATTACTCTGTGCATCTTGTTGTTTTCAAAACAATGTTGCGTTTCCCTTTCATTTATAAGATAGCAGTGGTGGTTTGTTATCAGAGGAGCAAGTGATGTGTCTCCTTATGAGGAGCCATTAAAACCAAATGCATATACTTTACAAAAAGATGATCAAATTTCTGCTTTTTAAGGAAAATGATTTCATCGTAAAACGGCTGTTTTGCTTCAAGTTTGGAAAAATATTTTTGTACCGCGACCCTAGTAGAAATTCAGTATACATAAGGGACAGTCATTTCTGTCTCATTCATGGACCAGAACAAATTATTCTTCCCTAATTTTCCTATCGACCGATTTCACGTGGGTTTCGATTGTGCCGCTAAATGTGTCGAGCGACAACATGTGCTGCAAAAATATTGCAAAAAACACTGCGTCATCACGATAAATAGTTATTTAATCAGTACGTTCTAAAGTCTTGAAGTGTATCTTCGTATTACAATAGGTGCCAGAAAGGTAGTGGCGTTTGTAAAATACAAACCCGATATTTTCTGAAGACAAAAAGGACAACCAGGTTCGACACAGAAAAATGAGACTGCCAGTAAAGCGCTGATATTGAAATCAGAAAAAGCGGAACGGACAATTATTACAAGAAAAGAGGCTTCAATGCCATCATAGAAACCAAAATAAGTAAATCTTGCCGAAAACTTGCACAAAACAGGTACTTTTAAGTTAATGATGTGCAAGTGCTTTTATTATAATGGTGATTCCTCATCAGTACATAAACTTGCTGAATGCATCTGAAATTAAAACGAAATAATTTATAAATATTATTAAAAAGTTTCAAGTTCCAGATTTCATCTAATTTTCAACTTCTGGATTGTCCTTTAGTGGACGACAATGGGCAATATGACATGTGTCCTATCCCACTGATTATTTCCAGGAATTAGGTTCATAATAAAAGCCGATCATATACTGTCCGTGTTGCGTAGTGAGAGGGCAGAGACTCGCTCGTCGTTACGGATAAATTTGGGTTTTCACATTGGTGCCCGAACGTAAAAATGGATCTTCTGGCGGTCACATCGGGGTCTCCTAAAATGTGTGATGCTTGTTCCACACACCATTTGGAATTAATAAAAAATTCTTACTTCGCTTAAAAACATAGAAAAGAAAGGAAGAAAAATAAAATTAAGAGAAAGATAATGTGACTTACTACAGAGGTGAACCACGTGTCAAGACGACAAACGTGCAGTAGTGGTTTCTATCCGTGTAGCTTAGTTAGGAGAGCAACTTACCCCGAAGGGAGGGGGCGTGGTTTCGGTCTCCGTCATGGACAAATTTGTGATTTCAGATACTTCAAATCTGCTACTATTATCCGATTTTTATTTTATTTTAGGATTGAAGTTATTCCAGCGTAAAAGTGTATTCTCATTCATAGAAGTGGGCTGCGGTTAAGTCGTTCGCCTGTTTACTTTAGAGTTCTGAAGTCTCAAATAATGGTTCCACACTTCATCAATGAAATATTTTGATTTTTCGCCTACAACCCATAACATCGTACACTTATAAACTGGAAAAATGTTAAATAATATTTAGTGAAAAGAGTGACAAAAGTTAATACACCACACGAAATTTCCTTTTTCTAAATTGCGCGGTATATTGGCATGACAAAGAAATGGACTGCTGGAGAAGCATTCCACGGTTATTTGAGTAATGAACGTCAGCATCCAGTGAATATTTTCAGAATAAAATGTATTTCGGAAAATTTTCCATATTTAGATGTATTTTCTCATGTTCTCTAGACTAGTTGCAACTAAATTCAATTTCTGAAAATTTTTATGAAAAAATTTATAAAATTTCTACTCTCTGAGGAGCATCAAAAATTTCATCTTATAATTTGGGTAAAGTTATTATAAAAACGTATTTCTATCAGTTACGATTTATTGTTCGTGTTATTGAAAATATGTGCCAGGATATCGGAGCGATAAATATCCAACAAAAGCTTGCAGTTTTATATTTGCAAATTTAAGTATTATTGCAGTATGCTCTACTGCTTTTTGAAAGAACATTTGCATGCCTATTTTAATGATGCTGATTTGAGTGGCTGTATAATTTGTTTGAGATAACTGAACTTGACGTGCCCGTGTGTTGCGTGGTCGTTTCATCGTGGTGGTCGGAGAGTTCATTACTGTATCAACAGGTATCCACAAAAGTACATCCTGTTTTTCATGGGACTAACAGAAACATCTTGTAATGATTGAATTTCCGGAGAGACAGCGTTCCGCGGGCTGTATATCACCAGCTGATATCCCAAATTGATCTGCGGATATGAATCAGATGAGTAAGCAGTTTGGCAGTGGAAAGACGTACGATTCCATTGGTGGTATCAGTGGAGATTCTTCGTGGCTGTTGTACGAATTTAGACTCGGTTCAACTGCTACAGGAACAACTCATTCAATTTCATTAGCATTCAGGGCAGATGCTGTAAAGGAAGGCGCAACTCGGAATTGGTTTCGACAGTTTAAAGAGAGAGATATATCCCTTCAAATTAAGTCCCGGAGTTATCGTCTATTCAGCCCTGATACAGGAACCCTGAAACTTTCTACTAAGCAGAAGAGTAGCCAAACAAGACAGGAACCAGCTCAATCATTTCGTGTTAGTGATAAAACCGTCCGAAGTCATCTGCATGAAATTTGTAGAACATACAAATTGTTAAAATGGTTCCCCTACGAATCGTCAACGGTGAACAAACAACAACACGTCTCAGCTTGTCTTACATTTCTGTCTTGCCATGACGAGGAACTATTTTTAAATATGGTACTCACATGTGATGAGAAGTGTGTGCAGTACAGCACTCCAAAACATTTCAGACATCGGTTGTCCTCCAGTAACTCAACCTCACACACCGAAGCCAGTACTACATCCACGTAAAGTTATGTCGATTGTATTGTTTACAATACATGGTGTTGTTCATGATAAACTCTTGCAAATGTGGCCAAACGATCACCGAGGCGTGGTACTGTCAACAACTGAATTGTGTGCATTGGGCCCCGATATAGAAGGAAGCAGCACTGGTAAACAGAAAGAGAGTTCTGCTTTTTCAAGAAAACGATTGGGCACACTCCGCTTCATTGACCAGTAACACTAACAAAGAATTTGGGTGGAATATTTTATGTCATCCAGCTTACTCATCAGGCATATCTCCTTCAGAATACCCCTTGTTCCTTCCACTCGACAATCATTTGAGCGCACACAACTTCTCCAACTTTTGTGAGTTACATAATGCCCTCCAAAACATTTTCTCTTCCTATGACTCGGAATTTTATTGTAGGGTTACACACGGTCGAGTCACATTATTGTAACCACTAGCTAATATCCAAGGTTACCAACGTGTGCAGCTTGGACAGCAGCCAGATGGGCTGGAAGTGACTTAATAAGGTGCTGGAAGGTGTTTACGGGTATTTGGAGATATGCCTACTGCAGTGCATCTGACAGCTGAAGGGAAGCGCGTGGCGGAGGATCCATAGAGCGAACAACACGCTAGAGGTGATTCCACAGATGCTCAATTGGGTATAAGTCTCAGGAATCAGGGAGACAGGGAAGTAGTTTGAACTCTTCATCGTGCTCTTCCAACCACTCTCTGGTATTTCTAGCTGCATGACACGTCGCATTGTCATGCTAAAAGGTCCCCTTCCTCCCACGGAAGACAATCAGCATGTATGGGTGTACGTGGTTTGCAAACATGGCTTCATAACGATTTCGATCCATAGTGCCTTCCACAGGTATGCATGGAGCCAAAGAATGCCACGAAAACATTTCCCAGGTCATAACGCCTCCCCCACGAGCTTGTGTTTCTCCAGCAATGGTTAAAACGTGTTTGTTCTCCAATGATTCTCGGCTTATTCGCCAACGTCCATCTGTTCGACGAAGCAGAAAACGTGACTCATCGGAGAAGGCAATCCTTTTCCAAACAGCGGAGGTCTAATTCCGATACTGCCGTGCAAATGTAAGCCTTTTTTGCCGATGCATCTTCGTTAGCATATGTGCAGTGACCATCCGTCTGCATCGGAGCCCTATACGCAACAGGGTTCGCTGTGCTGTCGTTTTATACATACTTCCTGTAGCGCCTGGTCCATTGGGCCAGTGAGTTGTTCCACTGTAGCGTGTCAATCGCACCTTACGCACCTTTGCAGCCGATTTTCACCTCTCACATCAATGGTACCTGGTTCTCCGAGGTTTTCACGTCGCTTATTAGCAATGGTGTAATTTCTCCAATCACGATACACTTTAATTACAGCAGCATGCAATTAGTTCACAAACTGCGCTGTTTTTAGAAATACTGCCATCCTTGGCAGGAAAGCCGATAATCATCCTTTTTGGAAATCTGATAAATTGCTCTTTTTATCCATGACAGCAATGACTCATATGTTTACAGATTGCTTACATCACAATTTACATACCCTCCAAGACAGCTCACGACACAGGCCTTCTTTCATTGGATACGCGCTGTTGACGTCGAAAGTAGAAGTTTGTCACAATAAAGTGACTCGACTGTGTATAAGTTCCTAACACGTTGACAGCATGCCATTGAGGCCCATGGTAACTATTTTTGTGAACCAATTGCTTTTCACAACGCATGTATTATACATTTTCTCAGCCTCCGAGAACGGCAAATACATTTATGGTTCCCTGTTATATCCCAAACAAGATATGTAACTTTCAATTTGCTGAGCCGTTTGTACTTTGATCACATGCTCAAATCATGCAGACATTTTCTGAGGCATGAAAACAAACTTGTCGAAATATTTCGAAATCATGCACCACGATTTGCATTTAAGCATTTTGCTTTCTGTTCCAATGCTGTGGTACACTTGGATGGAACGGACAATAGTGAATCATTCCACACTGACAAACACGTTACTGAAATGACTAAACGAACAGTATAAAAAGCACTTTCTCTCGTGGCAGGAACATCAGAGGAAGCAGAGAGCCGATATAATCATTTCGCTATTCTCTCTGCCCATTCTTCTGTTTTTATCTCACTCAAAAAGCTGTTCTTTCCACTTTTCATCTGCCCACTTTGAGAGATCCATTCTGTTTAAAGTTGAATCTGTTTGATTTACTGATAATTAATTACAAGTTAGCGTTAATTTATTAATAAACTTCAGCATGTTTGCTAAACATGTACTTCAATTGCACGCCAATATTACATTTGCAGAAGGTTAGGACTCGTTTGGGTTATAGAACTCTAACTTTGGTTTACCTGGTTTGTATAAATTGTAGTAGCTGAAGTGTCCTTAACTAGACATACAATCACCTTCAACATATGATCAAACGTCAACAAGCAAAAAAGATTACTTGCATCAATTATCCAACCATTCATTGTAGCTACACTTATCCTGCGCGCACTTTATGGAATATACAAAATCGCATTAGTTCAATTTCAGCAAGATGCGTGGTTTAATCCACATTCAAGAACACTATTCCTTGAACATAATGAGCATCGGCAGGTTCACTCGCTCATTTGTACATCAATTTTGAACAAACATAAAAATTTGTCTAAAACAGATCAATAATGGAAGCTCGTTTCAGCGTCATACCATCAATATGACTTGAAAAAACGATGCCTGAAGGGCATAGCCTAATATTCTGGTTCATAATAAACTGCCTGTGGTAAAAGAGCTTTTCTATAGCTCAAGTAAGACTGGGTCTCGATGACTGATTGCCTCACTTCTTATCATTAGCCTTCGAGTACATAATTGTACTTTATCTGATGCTGGGCAGTTGCCAAAGTAAATATGTCGGATTGGGAATATGTGGCGTACAGAGATCAAAGTGTTTAACGCTAATAAACTAAATTTACAGAAGGAAACAGGAAATAAAAAGGGAGGTTAAATGAAAGGATTAGTCACAATCTCCATTATCGTTTTACTTCACTTCATGCCTTCATTCATTTTGTTGACGTAACGCGCAAGTTCGAAATACAGTTTGTCCTGAATTATTTCATCCAGCTTACGCAAATATATTTTTTAGAGTGTCTTTCAGTTTTATGTTTTATTCATATATTATGTGTTATTCATATGTTTATTCATATATTTGTTCAGGTAAGGTTTTTATTTATTTTATTTTTTTTATATGAAGGTTTAACGACCGCCGTGAGCAACTCAATGGGCTATAAGCAGTCGCCCGTCCCTAATTTAGGGTCACTGGTTCCAGGGAAGGGAGAGAGCCAGTGCCGTAAGACAAACACAACATCCATGCCTCACAGGGATTCGAACCCGGACCCCGTTCGGACGAACGATCAGAGGCCATCGCTTAGACCACTGCGCCACCGGGGCGGCAGGTTTTTATTTTATTTGTACCTCTTGCGTTTAACATCCGTTTCTCTCCTACAAACACCCATTCTTCACTTTCTTAGAATTGAACATTCCAGGAACTTGCAGTTATCTCTACGTACTCATCTACATTTCTCATGTCGTAGAAAATGGTGGATCATGCATTTCCTTTCCTGCATTTATTTGATTTACATTTTCTTTTTATCTAAGTCTTTGATCACTTCGTTAAAACTTGTCTCATTTAAAATGAAGAAACTGTCGGAAGTATAAATTCATTACTTTCGCGTACTAGTGTGCATACTTTAGTGCCCAATTCGGGACTTTAAAGGATAATATTTGATTGAAAGATATTTCCTAATTAGAACTTGTATTCCTTCTCTCAATAATACATGCTTTACAATTTATGGGAATGAGGGTATCCTAAACGTAGTATCCACAGTACCGTAGCACAACTTGATCAAGCAATATTGTTGCTTCTTTCCTTTTCTTTAGAAAAAACTATTTTTTAAGCCTGCAATCAATATAATTGGTGTGAATTAATGAACATGTCTTGTCTTCTGAATTACGAAGTTCCCCAGCGAGATGTATTGCAGAGATGTGCATAAGGCGGGTTCTCAGAAGTACCTGCATTCCTCTCCTTCGAAGGCAAGGGTATCGCAGACAAGAGAACTCAACTAGTTACATCACAACAAACAACAAAGGACTTCTAATACCGAGAGATACTTTTTCCTTTGCATTCACTTAGATTATCACAGCAACCGAGTTGTTACTTTCTGGAGCATTCAGCTATTCAGTATACTGTGGAACAGATTTTCGTTAGTGGAAGGAATTCATCGTATGTTTTAATATACAAATATTTTCCTCATTTTTGTTGAAACTATCCTACAAGAATGTCCAGTCAATGCCTCCATACTGGTACGTTATACTTGCGTTTCCACGTTTGTTTCTAAGCTGTCGATCAAAATCATCAAATACAAAACATTAAAAATGGAAAATTTCTCTCTTTCACAATAGGTGGTACCAAATCTTGTAGCCCCAGTTCTGTGTGAGTCAGTTCAATAAATTTCTGAGAAAATACCTTTAAAATACTAAAACTAACAACCAGAACCCATACGAAATATATGTTTCGAGAAATCATCTAAATGTGTAAAAATAAAGATTTTATTGTGTGTAAAAGCACAATTTTTGTACTAAATTACTGTACTTCAAGTTGTTGACACCAGTGCCTAAAATGAAGATTTGACATCTACTATCCAAGACTAGCGTCAAATGTAACCTGTGCATTTAATACCTGACAGAAATTGAACAATATCCATCACTTTACGTAAATATGTGGTGGTAGAATGAATTATAGGAAATTTCCGATGGAATGGGAGTAAGGAAAGTAGTTTCTTATGAACACTTGTTATATAGCTGCAAACATTAATTTGTTAGATCAATAGCTGAAAAAAGGAAATGCACATTTATAGTTTCAGAGATATTCAACATTAATACTAAAAAAAGCTTCAGCATTTAATAAAACGCTACTTATTTGCCTCATCAAAGGAGAGACAGAGGAAAATCGATTTGCGTACTGCAATGACAAATGATGCCACTAGGTTAACCAACTATTATGTATTTCGCCATTTGTCAAAACCCAAAAGGATGTCAAGGCGTCAAAAAAACGTCAATTGCCAATCAAAATTTATCGTTTCGCAGCTGTTCTGTGCTTAACGATAATTCCAGACTCAATTTTTGACATAGACCTCATTTCTTCCTGCATTAAACAAATAACAACTTCTTTTAAACAGATAAAAACTACAAATACGCAATCCATTAAAAAACGAATTTTTATGAACATAAAGAACAAGTATGTATTTAGACCTAATGTTGCCTAGCGAAAGGCGAGTTCGACGGATCAAAACCTGCATACTACCAATAAATGCTTTTAGCAATGTTTTATATAAAAAATGTTTCCAAGAAAATATGAAAAACTCCTTAAATTCATTTTTCTCTGAAAGCCAATAATTTATGAATTACGTTCAAAACGTTTTGCTGCAAATTGAAGAAAATCATAGGAGTTAATCTCGTGTAACGTAAGTTGAAATACTACTGTTTTTGAGCATAATGTTTTAAGAAAATTTGTTTAAGACTTCGGAAGTGGATGCCCTTAAACTTACACTTCCTTCACAAAGAAGATGATGGTACTTAGCCACATTTTTTATAGAATATATAACATCTTTCATTTAATACAAAACCTTCATGTACTATCCTCCTTGCTAAACAGATTTTCCTGTACAATCGGAACGTTATGTCTTCGGACATGCCTTATCTATAACACTTTACTTTATCGAATACAGCATTGGCAAAAGATTGTTGAAAATTTAGATACAAAAAAGCGATTGCCGAAAAGACCGAATGGAACTACAGATTAAATTAATGGAAACAGTGTACGAATCGAACTGGGAAAGAAAGAACAGTATTCCTAGTCACTAAATTTAAAGTATCACTAATATGCGCAGTAAAAAACACTGGTAAAAGTTTGTGCCATGGTGTGGTAACAGAATTGTTATGTATGTGTGTAAACGGTCTGCGAGTGCGTTTACATAAAATATGACGTAGTTCTCCATAAGTACGGAGGATCACAAGGAAATCTGTCAGGCTATATTTACCTGCTCATACGACACTAAATTAGCAAGCTGTATCCATCGCATGTGTGGTTTATGCCAAACACGATTCCTTCATTCGGCATGACAGAGCAGAAACCGCCATTCGTCATATCCGATGACGTATTTCCTGTCCACCCCACTCCATCTGGCATAACATTTTGCTAACCGCAGCAAAATCTTTCGATGTTCTGCACATAGCAATGGGACACTATTTGACCGTCGACTGGTGTAGCCTGTTTTTCCATAATAAGACGGAATCTTTGAGAAAAATCTCGGGAACCTGAACTCTATTAAATTCCAATATTATCTCATTCTGTTAAGAAATTGATTGCTTGCAACATTGCGGCACAGTGTGCGCTGACACTCATAGTCAATTGCTGGTTTACAGCAACATTTCTCCCGTTGGTATGCAGTTTTGCGGTATTCCTTGTAGGCTAGTTTCACACGTATGTATGTTTGACCTAAAAATACTAACAGTTCTGCAGTTACGGTGATAGAACAAACGGATTTCCTCGCACCGGCTGAATTGCCGTCGTCAAACTCGTTTACTCATCGGCCTTTACCCATGATCACATTTCGTGATTCGTTCACAACACGTAAAGACCTATTCTACTATAATTATTGCTAGTTTCAGTGTCCCAGGAGACGGAATACGATACTCTTCATGTTAGCATATTGTTCACGAGATATATACAACAAATTACCCATTTCGTGCATACAATAAAACATTTCCTTTTCTTGCAATTGGTATATTTCTCGTTTGGTGGAAATGAAGTCAGAGCATGCTTACCCGGATATACTTTTACAAGTTCGATTTTAAAATTATCGGTTTTAAATATATTGGTGTTCAAAGTCAAACAATAATCTACAAAAACATATATGGTTGACGATGGATGTAAAATAATGAACTGAAAATCACGGAACCCCCAAATTTCACTAGAGGGACCACTGCTCCGCATTTGCTTTTGTTACAGATAAGTCGGAATACGCAAATCAGGATTGGCTTATAACACGCGCGCACTACTTAAATACTCAATGAAGAAAATGAAGAAAAAAGCTTTGAGTACAATAAATCGTTTTGTTTTACTGATTGAAATAAATATTTAAATTCCATTGCATTGCATAATTTAAATGCATATAAAGAACTGGAACAGAAAGGACAATGCATCACAATGTTTCAATTCATATAATAAATACTGACAACCCTTCCAGGTAGAGTAATTAACCAAGAAATTAAAAGTGCAAGAAAATATTAAAGAAAATATATTGACATTTTTCACTAGAAGCAGAAGATGCTCCATACACAAAGGACTACAGAAAGTTGTAGGATATAACATGGGAATGAAGTGGAAAAGAAATGAAATTGATTGTTCCCATATAAAACATAGAAGGAAAATCGTTACTAAATGAAAAAGAGCAGAAAAAATAGTTGGGTGGAGTACTTCTCGGAGAAATTTTCAGGAAACGATTGATCGCAACCATAGCTCAAATTCAAACGTACAGAATCTATTGTTAAATATAAATTTGAACTAAATAGGAAAAATAGAAGCATAATAGCAAAACCTCGAATTAAAATAGGTAAAGCCTTTGGAGCTGATAACATACCAGGTGACGCCCTAAAAGGAATTCCAAAACTTATACTAGAGAAACTACTTCCCTTACTAAATGACTTATGGCAGAAAGAAGATTGGCCAAAGGAATGGAATATTGGATTATTTATTAAGTTGCCCAAAAGTGGGAACATATCTGACTGCAAAATTTGAAAACGCATAACACTGCTGAGGGTTATAAGTAAAATACTGGCAAGAAAAATATTAGAAAGAAGCAAAAGAGAAATATTAAAAAACAATTAATTCCAAAACAGGCAGGTTTTAGAGCCAACATATCATGCATCGACCACATTGCTACTTTACGAGTATCATAGAAGAATCATTGGAATGGTAGGAAGCTTAGATTTGAAATTTGTTGATTCTCAACCATCTTTCGACAGCATAAACAAATCTTTCCTACGGACATTCCTTAGGAATTATAGAATTCCAGAAAAAATTATAAGAATAATGGAAATAATGCACGAAGATTTTGAAATTAAAGTAATAGATGGAAATACCTGCTAGAAAGTAGAATAAGTCATAGTGGTTTAAAAATTTTAATAAAAAAATAGGAAAATATCATAAATGAATATTACAATCACATCTTTTCGGATGGTGTCCTTATGAAAAACATAATTAAAAATACAGAAAACCAAAAACCTTTTTTTAATTGTTATTTGCGCTAATGCTGAATTTACAATTAATTCACGAAAAGCGCTGTACGTCACAGTTCTGCTATGGATTGATCGAATCATATTAACGTATTAAGGTCATAAAAACAAGGCATCACGTAGAGTGTCTAAGACATATCGTTTTATTGCACTTCCCTGTTGTTGCTGTAGGATATTTCAGAATAATTTATTAGAGCAGGTTTAAATAATTTACTCGTATATCGCACCTTGCTCACAAAGTTATTACATGAAACGACGACTAGTTTTTTTAAATTTCTAAAATTTCAGCGGCGTGAAGAGAACAGTTGTTAGAAAATTACAATTTTTACCTGTCATTTCTCATTCTGTTGTTGTTATTTTGAATTGTACATCTTCAATGTACTGTATTAATTATGCAAATAATGTAAACAGTTTCTCCAGTCTATTACTCGGAAAAATAGTAACATTAACAAAACAATTTGAAACTTCTGTACATATCATTTGTTTTAATTTTGACGCTTTTGAGTAGGCTATGATGGTTGTATTCAAATTAATCGGGAACTTGGTACTTCCATGTTCTGGGTGGGGTAGTGGTTAGCATAACAGAGTGCTGCCTGCAAGACGCGGGTTCGGTTCCTGCTGTAGTCCGAAAAATGTTTCAAGTTTTCGGATATCATCTGACTTACCATCTTTGTCATATTTACACCAAAAAACCAATTGTCATCTTCAAAATGTGTTTTTATGCGCAAACATTTATCTAACTAAAATCCGTTTCCTGCTTGTTACACTTTTTTACACTCAAGTAACTTCATATAAATGCAGCAAAATAAAAAAAAATCCGTTTTGTTTAAGAAAAGTAATGGAAATTAAAACCGAAAATAGGAACAACACTATTTCAATTTTAAAACAAGATATGTGGAAACAAAGACAACAAAAATGACATTGGGGAGATCTTAATCTAGACGACGATGAAATGTGATTTCCTATGAAATACGCATTACAAATGAAATTAAGAATGACAATGCGACCTTTCGTACGAATATAAAATTTCATCGGTATTGAACACGACATAAAATTTCACCTTACAAATTGCACGTGAACCAGGGAAGCACTGGTTGGTCCTGACAATATGTTGATCAAAGGTGTAGCGTCGGAGGAAGGGAGCACGGGAGCTCACGTGCTCGCAAACATAGAAAGTCGAAAAACTAAAAACTAGTTACTCGTCTTCTAAATGTGATAAAGTGGGGAATACAGCAAATGGAACAACGGTGCACAATAACGAGCGTTGCGTAGGTGCAATCAAGGTGAAACAGGAAATAATATAATTAAATCACCCGAAGCCACCAAACCACGCTCTGCTACCACTCCCAGGAATATTTTTGTATAGAAACAAATTTGGAAAAGTACAGGGAAAAAAAGACATTATATTCCTAGGTACGTGAATACTGTAATTCCTAGAATATTGGTCATGTTAATACAATTTGTATAGCCATGTCCTACAATCGGTGCAGCCTCCGAATCTCAGTCGTTTACTCAAGATATGCAACGCTAAGCATCTGTCTCCTAGAATTTGCTTCCCGAACACTTCCTCGTGTAGTTGCTGAAGCAGCTGTCTTACTTTATTCCGAATAACAGTACGCTATTGTGAACGAAGCATTAACATAATTCATTAATGTAATACCGTGCACGAGCCTATTTTGATATTTCCTTCTAAAAGCACACCATACAGCACTCGTGGAATGACTTTCTTTCCAAAAAGGTAATCAGAACTCACAGTGAGGTATGCTATTTGGGCATGCATGGTGAACCGTCTTTTAGGATAGACTATCTTGCATAACTGGTATTGGCGCCACGAATCGAAAGACTAACTTTTTTATTACATGTTTTGCTTTCCGAGTTTAGCAACCGTCCTCAGAAAAACAAGGGCTAAGTTTTTTAGCATGGTCCGTATTAATTTAGGACCCTTTTTGCTCAGGAGGTACAGCAGGTACAGTGAGGTAGGAAACACGTATTACACATGCACATCAGGATTGGATCCCGCACATATTCGGACAAATGCCCAGTAGGCTGTGCTTACATAACTGAGAAACGGAGGTTTTTTCTTTGCTTTCTATTAGAGTGAAGTTTTAACGATCACTGTGCGGAACTCAATGAGTCATTGGCATTCGCTTGAGAATAATTTACGGCCACTTGTTCCAACTGAAAGAGAGAGCCAGTGCCATAAGAAAAAAAACATTATCCGCGCCCCGCCGTAATTCGATCCCGCACCTATCTCGGACGAATTGTGAAAAGTCAGCACTCAGACCATTGCTCCACTAGGGCGTCATCAAGGGAGGTGAGCATGCTTATCTTTGACAGCGACTCCTTTAATACGTGGTAGACTCCCAATAGTGCTGGGAGATTTATAATACATGCGCGTGTGATTAATACAATTACCGATTCTTCAGCACCCAAAATGTAAGTGCTGATGAAAATAATAAAAAAATATTATGAATTGCATTTTGCCTAATAATTGCACATTCTCCGTTTCTTGTGGTTTAATTTGGACAACAGGTTGAGTTTTTTCTGTCATTCAAATCCGTTAAACTTTACGAAAAGAAAGGTTTATTGAGACTAGCGGATAAGTTGCAATTTGACGACATTTCAAAGAAAGAGCCCGCAGGTCTATGCGAGTGAAGATGATCAAACCTTTCTTTCCCTGGATATTTCATTTACATCGAAATCATACCCTTTTTAGAATAAACACCAAGAGCACATGTTGTATGACTGGGAAAATATTGCTCGTAATTTGTTTCAGCTATGTTAAGATTTCACCTGAAATGCGCTTTTAATTTGACGTCTAGTTTCATGAATAACGATGCTTTAAGCACACACCAACTGTTAAACCTAAGTACGAACAGAAACGGAAAAAATCCCTTCCTTTTGTCCTTAGTCCTTTATGTGATATTGCTGGCAAATGAAGTATTCGTATTGTGTATCAGTGAATTTAGCTAAGAGGTTTTTTTCCAAATTTTCACACTAGAAAACTGGCCCACCGGTAGGTAGCGCGCAAACCGACAGCAAGCTACAGATCAGTTGTATTTTAATCGTCTCTGTGAAAACCATTAATCTCCGGTGGTCTCTCGACGCTTGTTCTCTATTCCAGAGAGATACCAGTCGCCTCGCACACTGTGTATTTCCCAATGTACCAGCATATTCCGATTCATTTAGCGACGAACCACAAAGAGTTTCAGAATTAATGAAGCTGAAGCATATAATGCGATAAGAATGATGCGGATGTTACGCGAGTTCGAAAATTAAAGCTACAACTGGTTCGATCTTGTAATTTAACATTTGATATATTCAAAATATTATAACTATACTAATGATTCCAATTTATTGGCGTAGAATGGAAATGAAAGTTCCAAGCTTTCGCACATCATCCAGATGGCTTTTTCACGGAAGGCAGAAAGCAAACTGCAAACTTTAATCGACGTGTAAACCAGATAAATTAGACAGCAAACTGTAAACTATAGTTGATGTGTGAACCAGAAAAAGTAGACAGCAAACCGCAAACAATAGTTGATGTGTGAACCAGAAAAAGAAGACAGCAAACTGGAAACAGTTTGCTGTCTACGTTCCTTGAGATCGCCATTTAGTTGATGCGCGAAAGCTAGGTGATTTCTATTCTTCGCGAAGAAATTCAGATCATTAGTATAGCTAAAGTATTTTGATTATAATTGGCGTAAAGTTACAATTTATTAATTATTTTATATATTACTGTGGAATTTTTTTAATTTAATATATGTTTTCTTCTGATTTCATTTGAATAATTTGTGTGGTAAAAATTAATGCAAACTTAGTATTATTATATTATATTCGTGCAGACGTGAATTCAATGACAGGGCAGCCAATACCCGTAGCACGATGTATCAAGTTTAGCTGGGAAGAAATACACACTCCATTCCGTCTTATGTGTATTATGCCTGTATAAATACATGTTTAAAATTATGAGACCTTTCGGGTCCACAGTGGACACATCCTCAGATACAAAAACGATTACACAGAGATAATAATTTAAATATAAAAATGTAACGTGCGCTCTATCTATGTAGTCGTTTGTGTATCTGAGAATGGGTTCAATGTGGACCCGAAAAGTCTCATAACTATAAACATGTATTTATACAAGGATAGTAAACATAAGCCCGAATGGAATGTGTGTTTCTTTCCAGCTGGACTCGATCCATCGTGCTATGGGTATTGGCTGCACTATGATCTTCGATTAAATGCAGTATTCTTATGCTTAAAACGAAACAGATTTGATGTTTTTGTTACGTTACGGGGCCCTCGCGTTAAGAAGGAATTTGCTGAATAAAACTAATATCAAAATAAAGACAAAAGGTTGTGAGAAGAATAACATAAATTAAAACTATAGAAAAGGTACCATTCAAATCCACATCAGAATAGAAATTCAATGCGAATCGTCTTTTTTGGGGGTTTCTCACATATTACCGTTTTTTTGCTGTTGTTATGCTTTTGTGTTTCATACTTCGTTCTAAGAGCAACGTCATGAAGGTAATAATAACTGCAGTGCAGATTTCCAGATACATGAAATAATAAGTAGTGAATGCCCCAACAACATTATTTTTTAAATCATGTTGTTGAAGCATTCACTACTTATTATTTCGGATGACTTCAGCGTTCCATAAAACGATATTAAGAAATCTAGAATGAAGAAAAAACTACGAAAACCTCTTATCGAATTATTTCCAAATAAAAACTAATAGTTACTTTTTTTCTTTCGGTGTCGTGTTAGAGGTTGATGATTGCAAATCGTGGGCATTCATATTTCAGTTTTACTGCGGGAAACATAAACAATAAATACCTTTGATTTAAATGGCAATTATTTTCCATCTCGATAACTCAAAAAAAAAAACATTCAGAAGTCAAAGAAAACAATTTAGTTGGCGTGTGAACCAGGGAAAGTAGAATATTGTTCTAATAAAGCGAATGCTCATAGTATGTCATAATTGTTCGTAATGAATATTATTTCCCAGGAACAGCTATGTTCAAGTAAAACGGAATTGAACATTTCACCTAAGGTTTACCACATAAAATATCGTGATTGAATCAGCCAAAATAATCTTCGAAGTCTGATTATGATGCTTATGAGTAAGTATCTGAAGCATTAGATTGCCAAGTTAGGTGAAATATGTTAAAATATTTTGAAAACACTCCAAGGGGAAAAAATCCGACATTCTTCAGGATTTGATATATCCTGCAAGTTATGTTGTTCATGAAACCGTTCGTATTCAGAAGTTTAGCTGTTTGAAGAATCACACTGGATTGTATTTACAAATTCGTCTCCTCTTTACAAGATATTTAGTATAAAAAATAACAAGTGACCTAATAACAATAATAATAAAAACATATGTGTCAGCTAGTACACACACACATCATGCTATCTACTAGGCCCAAGCAGTAGCCTACCGAGCAATCGCAGGTTGGTTACCAGTATTTAATTCCGACTACAAATCATCTACCTAAACAAGTGCGGAGACACCCAAAGGACTATACGGCGCCATCTAATGCAACCAACATCAGTTATAAAGATTATTCCCAACATGCACTAGTTACGAACCTGCACACTGAAAATTATCTACTTCGTCCGGGTGGTATTAAGGTAGAGATTGGCACATACTGCATTGATAAAAGGGCCCATTCGACAAATAAGTTACGGTCTCCAGCAAGAAGAAAGAAGCAAATGGTATTACCCCTCTCATGACTAACACGAGAAATAGTCAACAATGGGCCAATAGGCACGAGATGTTTATTGGCACTAATCAGACGATGCAGGGAGGGCACCACTGCTCGCTGATTATTCGCAATCGTGGCCGTAGTGTCACTCCGTGCATGTCGAACAACCCGTCGGCTTCTCCGTGGTTCCTCTAGGTCTCTCAGAAGATTCCTGTCGCTGCTGTGTGCCTTGATCTATTTACTGCTACCAACAGCGTGTTATGGTGATATTTGCACGACTGGTATTGCGGGCAATACGGCGATAAGACCATCCCATTTCTCGGAGCCCGACGACGAGGCTCCTTTTGAACTTCTCCAACTGCTTAATATCTTCTGATTTACTCCGAGGCATATTTTACTTATAAATGATGCAACCAACAAAACAGCACAAGTCAAAATGACAAGCACGCACAACGGAATGAGTTTATATAGCCCGTCTGGCACAGCGCTACGACCCGTCCTTGCTGGCGTCACTTTTGCGGCCTAGAGTGATACTTGAATCATTAATCATTTGCATGACTCAAAATGTTAAACCTGCTCACTAAATTTCATTACTGTCGTTTGTTTGCTTCTGGGTGTCAGTATTGTTTTTGACGATGAGTGTATATTCAGCTAATGGAATTACAGTGCTCTCAAACGTATATGGAATGTGTGATTGCGCAACTCTCATTCAGTTATTTATGAGACATACCAAACCTAAATCTTTAGGGGACGAATGAAAATTCAGTCAGCTGAGTGTTAATCAATATTTGGTAATATTAATACCAGCAATCATTTACTTCAATCAACACTAGTAGAGGCGTATCAGCTCATTTAATGTATCTGCATATGCATTGCTCGCATTTGTTTTGTACTAAATGTCAATGAACTGTCTTTTACTAAAGAATGTGCCTGTTGTGGAGAGAACAACTGAAAACGTTCCAAAACGTACTGATTCCACATTGTCGGAACCATCATCGAATTTCTTAAAATTTTAATAACATTATTTTGCTGCTTATTGGGATAAGCAAACTGAATAAAGAATCTGTCAACGTCAGCATTAACAGGGACAACTCCCCTAAAAGCAAGATTATAAATCTACCAAAGCAAAAATTAATGACTCTAGCTTTTGAAATTGTAACGCGTCGAAATAAAAAATAACTTTAAAAATCGGATTAATATTTTTAACGATATCATATTACCAAGTACGAGAAACTTTGAGGTCTCGTGTTCTCCAGGACATCTTCAAATCTTGATTAGAGATTGTCTGATTTTTGTAAGAGGAACCGTATTTACTGAGTAAAATATAAATATGATTCTCTATGCGATTTTCATAAGCTAGGCAGTTAGTTCTCTTTAATTAAATGAAGCTCTTAATCCCAAATGCTGTCTGAAGTAATTTGTATTGCACCCCGTTCCTCAAGGAGTGGGAAGGGTTCCCAGAACTCGGATGCTTGAGTTTTTTCACTCTCTCGAGTTTTCGTTACCAATACGTTTTCCTTATTTCGAGAAAAGAATTGATCTGTTAGAAAACATATGAAAAAGAAGCTTGCAGTAAGCATAGCTTTTTCAAGGGAACCAGGTTATTTTTCCGAGATAATATTACTCAACGAAAAATCTTGAAAATCTAATTTTGCGATAATTTGTTATATTGCAGATAATTAGTTTCAGAAGGTGACTTTCATTTAGCTCTCGATAACTGTACCGGAATCCGAAACATGATATTCGCCAATAGATAATTTTGCATAAATGAAATGATGAGGATTTCAAAGAGATTCTTCTAATGAAAAAAGTTGTGAAGATAAAAATTATTCATTGGGATGTAATTGAAGTTAATGAAACTCTTCAGTGTTATGCAATTGAAGATGACCCTCCTCTGGTATGTAATTAAAGAAAACGAAATTTTCTTTTGTTTGTAACTGCAGTGTTTCTTGTTGTACTGTAGTATTGCATTTGGAAATTTGGAATATGTTTACCCATAAATAGATTCAAAGTAATTTAAATTATAGATAAAGAAATAACATGCAATTAGACAATGCAAAAGAAACCGGTAATGATAATGATATCAAATATCATAGCAGCGCGAGAAATGATTATTTCAAATTAAATAAACGTTGGGTACGATATATTGTGGCTAATAAATTACTTCACGATATACAGAAAACAGATTTTATTTGTAATAACGTAGATGCTATAATATTCAGTTGTCACTAATTCAGTGAACAGAGTTTTCATTTCTTAAACAGTTTTTAACATAAAACTTATTCGGACTCTCCTTTTTAGACGAGCTGTTGTTTATGCAGTTTCAGAAAAAAATAATTTACATTAGCTGGAGTTTGCTTGTCAGCTCATCTACAGTACATGTGAAGACTTTTTAAGGAAGGATCTTCGTTAAGCTCATTTTCTCCATTTTGGTCATTGGATTTTCTCTGGTCCTCTGTAGCTAAATACCTTAACGAATGCCCATTTAATTTATAATGAATCACATTTTCATTGTGTACTGCCACAGGATACTAAGCCATGTAAGAGCCTCAGTGAAATATTTCGATGTTGGGTATCGCAAATCGTGGGACAGCATAGAAATCCCTTTCGATTCATCCAAAATGTTCAGATAATGTATTCCCATGACATGCAATATTGTCACCAATCTCCAGAAGTGACGAATCGGCCATGACGTCTGACTCATTTCAGTTTGCCCACTGGCACGGAAAGATAAACTGTTTCCTTATACTGAGTGTGCTGGTTGTAACTCGTTATTTACAACATATCAATGGAAGCATTCAGATAGTTGAATGCTTCCATTGTTGCTACAATGCTATCCACTCAGTACCCCAGGACACGTTTCATTTTTGCCTTCAGTTTGAGTTGAGTCCCGACTTTGAACGGTATAACATCATATCACAAAACGCATATCAACATACGCTGTTTGAACCAATTTGGGGAAAACGTGATGTTGAATGTGGAAAGACACATGGTGAGTTGCCGTTCAAAACAAAATTAGCGGAAAACCGTATGATAAAACACAAAACGTTGGGAACTAATGAAATAAAAAAATCAAGCTTCTCGTGTAGGGTATGTGTTACGGGTAACTGCTAACACAGCAACATGCTTTTCAGAGGTACTGTCAGACACGTGCCAACCTATCAATTCAATGCCGTCCTCAACCATGTGGGAGATAACTACCTTTCGTCATAAGGAAGAAACATGTAATTAATAAAGATGTCTGAAAATCTTTTTGCAACTTAATAAGACATCACATTTGGTCTCACTGCATTATTTCGATATAGTATTGCTTTCAGAAGTTCATACTTAATGATATAAAAATATGTAATACCACAGATTATTATAGATCTTTATAGTGGAAGACATCATGATCAGAGTTAAATCCCTGAAATGGCAATGCGCTGGACATACTGCCAGAAAGACAGACCATCGATGGACAGCCGAAATTTTAGATTGGATTCCAAGGGACAGGAAAAGACCCAGAAGAAGACCACATGGAAGATGGGTGGATGAAATTCGAAAGTATGCGGGAGTGACATGGAGGAGACTGGCACAAGACAGACCGTTGTGGAGGAAACTTGGGGAGACCTTCGTCCAGCAGTGGATTGATAATGGTTGACAATGATGATGATGATGATGATGATGACGAATACCACAGATAGTGACACATCTCGAAAAGCTTCGCATTAATGATGCCTCTAATGGAAATAAAACATGCTGTGTGTTTCTCGTTCCCCTGAAACGGGGCATCGTCAAATTATTCGACTCCATGCCAAAGAGCAAATTGTCATTGAATCAAACTGACAAAAACTGTGACTTCTTCAGGCGGAATGTTTGTCAGCCTATTATCTGAGTTCTGTGAATTGACAAGTTATTACAGTGATAAACGACATCCATACATGGTGATTATGCTTAGGTATAATGAATTAGCTTTATTTACTTTCCGCTAAGCTAATTATTATGAATGATTCTCTTCCTACCAGCTAGCTAATGATATACTTGTACTAAGCTTCAAAATAATGAATTCAAAAGGGTGTTGTTACTAGTTAATTACGAACTTAAAACAAAGTCTCAACGCTGGTTATTTATAGGAATCAAATAAATGTTGTTAACCTAACAGCCAGACAGAGGTCTGACAAAAACTATGAATTGAGAAAGACTGAACTTACTGAAAACTTCTTTATTTGAACGACTCTTGGTCAACTAAGGCACTCATAACTCTTGTACACAATAATGAATAATCTTTCCTCTTATTGTACACGCTCTCTCTTAACGACCACAAGCTCTCCCCATAACAACACACACGCTCACCTCATAACAACACACACCCTCCCTCGATGAACGCGCCTATATACTAGCTACCACCACGTCATGACTTACACTCATTGCCAGATCTAATTCAGCGGGTGAAATAATATTTCGTTCAGTAAGAAGATAATTTACATAGTAAAATAAAATAACCAGAGATAGTAAAATCAAAAGGAAAGTGAATATAGAGTATACGTTACATAGGCATTGAATTGATTTTGCTTATTACGCAAACTTAAATATCCATGCTAATCCCGAAACGGTGATATTCTGCTGGCCACAAGAAAAACAGCACAACTGAATCATAATCATTCATGTGGGGTTTATCATTCATGGAAAACATCCGCCTACTATGCCTTCATTTCAAGCACACGCCTGAAGCATTTCCGTCGAGTACTTGAAACGAAGCCATACTAGGCAGAAGTTTGATGATCACGATTGGATTGCTGTTATGAAGACAGAAGTCAAAAGCACACACTAGTAATCAGAGAGAGAGAAGTGCGTGTGGGTGGAGAATACACGCCCGTATTTTTAACAGGTAAAAGTAATTCCTGTTCGGCGAACTAACCTTCCATTCGACGTAAGGTCTATTATTTGTAGTTCAACACATCTGCTCTAAATACGGTTGATATTAGCAGATCTTCCTTATATGTGAGAAATCGGATATATTAGCAGATCTTCCCGATATGTGAGAAATCGGATTTTTAAATCAGTGAACTTACAGGACGAACGACAAGCCAAACATTTGACACAGTGCCCCATAAGTTTAAATATGTCAATAAAATAATTGACGGTGCAATGTGTAAGAGGTATATTACCAACATAATTCAAGAAATGCAATTCATGTGTCACTTTTTCTAACAGATATGATGCATATGCATTTTTTAAAATTATGTTTCACATAAATTTATATAATTTATTTTATATATATTTATTTCAAATAAACTTTACTTTTGTTTTCCAAAACAATATTTGTCTACTTATTCAGCCTTTACTTAGTCTTACTTGGGTAAACCATTTGATCAAATTGTTTGATTCGTTTTGTTTTTCTTAAATGCTAGCGTATGGGTAAATTTATATTGGTGCTATACATTTTATACTACACCTTATTATTTCATTCTTTTCTGTTAAGTTTATGAACTAAATTTCTGATTCATATCAGCGAATTTATCATTAATTGGAATTTTATTTTTCGATTACGAATAACGTACACAAATTCAGTAATTGTGATATATTCAGTTGTTATCGTGCAAACAAAATTTTGTTTATGACTACCATTTGCCGAATGCAGAATCACTGCACGTCCTTAGAAAACATAAGTTAAAGAAGATACCCTTCGAATTTCAAGAGAAGCGACATTGTTTCATATTTATTTTACTTTCCCTGTCGACCAAAGTTTCGCTGGCGTTTATTTGTCTAAGCTGCTCCATGACGAACTTCATTCAAATACTGAAATAGCATACGACATCTTCAAAATTGTTGATCGCCAAAGCTTTTTGTTAGTGTAAATCATGCGCTTGATAGAGATGGAGGGGATGCACTGCTGTTCATAAATTTCGAAGACACGAAAAATAAATTGTTTGTAAAGGATGCCGGTTTTCTGATCTTGTAACCGTCAAAATGACTAAAGTAAACAGTTTTTGGAAACATTTCAATATTTTATCTCACTGACAGGATTTTACATGTTAGATGTGTTCAAGGTTCCCTTTTTCTAAAACATTTCGCATTTAGGAAATTCTTTCTGATCGTGATATATCAACAGCAGCAGGCCGACCTAAATGTTTTGCTCCCTGACGTGGTTTTCACGCGTGATATGTCTTCTTTGCAGCAGTGGGAATATGCGACTTAAGACATGTCCATCCTTGTCATTAGAGAGATGAGTTCATTACGAATGCTATGTTACCCTCATGTCAAACCGCCTGATACGTCAGTGTCATGTTTGTCGTCATACACTACACATTTTAAACCAATCAGTCGCCTTGTTTTCCACATGATGCCACCAAAAGTCTGAACTCATCTTTCTAATGTCGTGGATATGCATTTTCTAGACCTCCTTGTTTAAAAACGTTTGCTCCGTTTCTAACTCAGCAACAAAGATTTTAAGCCTGCAGTAAGACCGCGCAATACCGCATGATTCTTGGTATGATTACGCCAAAAGCGTTAATCCATGATCTGTGAAATTGAGGTGGAAATCGCAATGTAACCCATTGCAACTACGTTGAAACCAAACCATAATTTCCTACCAAAACCAAAACTCGTGATTTGGGAGATGACCAAACAATTAAAAAAAAAAGAACTCACGTTCGTATTTAAAGAAACTGTCAGTTTAAATGATTTTCTTTCTTTCCAAATAAATTAGTTTCTTTTCAATATTACCGCAGTACACTAGTTAGAATACATGGAATGGGATGGCTAAGCAAATTAGGTACTTTGCGATATCAAATTTAATAAACGTACTACGCTGTTCTGTATTTAAACCTGTGACACCCCCGAACGTGTGTGACGTTTTGTTCAAGCACGTGATTGCCCTCTAATGCAACATATATTGCCTTAATTTCAACTTATGTATTATGGGTTAGAATGCCGTAAAGTAAAACAAAAATATTTCCAACTGCTTTCGGATCTCCATTTCCGTATTGGGTTACATGTTTCCGTTATTAACACATTTCCGGTAACTTTTCCAAATATAGAACTTCTGATAATTGTAATGGGAATTTTTTTTAAAACAGAAGTACCGCGTTTTTTTAAGAAGCGCTTTATTCACATCGAGGTCTACTCTGCAGAACCTAAAGTTTTAGCTTTTTAAGCAGATAATCCGCTGATTTTATTAAGATAGAAATACCGTAAACCCCAATTAGCGTACAAAACCTGGCTTACACAGTCTGGAGGTACAATTGTTTTCTGACAAAAATCACCATTCTGTTCACTATTTAAAAACATTCGTCACGCGTCCATATTCATTTTGCACACAGAACTGAGTTTGCAATGAGAGCCTACTTAAAAGCGTTTTACTAACTGTGTTAAGCAAAACAAATGACTAAATCAACACTTTTGAATCAGTAATATAATATACATTTTTAAAAATATCATACTGCGCACTATTTTGTTTGATTCATTAACAGAATTCTCCTTGAATACAATTTTATCAATAACTACATTTTTAAGGAAATTTCTGTTAATCACTGCACATGTGGTAAATGGTGGAAAAAAACCCTCAAACCTTCGAATTTCAAGAAAGGTGACATTGTTTCATATTTATTTTATTTTCCTTGTCGATCAAATTTCCTCTGGCATTTATTTGGCTGAGCTGCTCCAGGACGAACGGAATGCAAATATTTAAATTGCTTATTGGGATGAACGTGTGCAACCCGCTGAATTTATCGTAGGATGCTAGCCGCGGATGGCTTAGTGGTTAGTGTTTCAGGCTATCGATGCTGGGTCCCCAGGTTCAAGCCTGGGCTGATCTTTCAGAGATGACGTGATTTACTAACAATCGCTGAATATCCGCCGTGCATCGGACGAGCACGTAAAGTGACGGCCCCCAGGCTGGACCCACTGGTTAAATGGGTATCCTTTCCTATGTCCTCCCTGAAATTCTCTCACCCATCTATGTGCAATATCGTACTTGTACGGTGGCGCCATCTACTGTACTCTAATCTCACTACAAACTGTTCTGTCAAAGTCGCTAGACTTGCTCTCATTCCTTCCGTTTCTGTGTCCTGCCCAAAAGGCGATCTTGCTGTAGGTGGCTGGGACCTAAACTCTACTACCTGTGGACGGAAGTCCTACAAGAAAATGACGCTGACAATGTACCACATGATATCGTAGGATGCTTGTGCAATATGAGGAAGACAACTGGTTGGACATACACATGTGTACAAGTGGATAGAAAATGTTCAAGCCGGTAGAATGAATATGATTGATGAAGCTCCCTCGTGCTATCAGTAAACCTCTCATACAAATGACCATCTGGATTGAATCGATGCGCTTATTAAAGAAGATTGCTGGGTTACGCTGTCTGAGATCGCCCGAAAGGTAAAGAGATATAGTTATGCATTCTCAATAGTGCACAACGATATCAGGTATCATAAAATGTGTGCCGAAAGAGTACAATGGCATTTCTCTTATGCGCACAAGCAGCAAAGTCTGGAAAGTGGCAGAAATTTTTTTGCCGTGGTATGAGTCAGATTCCTGCACAGAGGTTTGTCACTGGGGACGAAACATGTGTCCACCATTGCGACCCCGAGAGCAAAAATGCAAAGCATGGAGTGGAAACATCCTAAATCTCAGTGCAAAAAGAAGTTCAAAGTTGTCCCTTCGGGTCGAAAATTAATGCTGACTATCTTTTTTGATATGAAAGGATCTATCGTTGAACTCTATCAAGCACAGGGTGACTCAGTTAACAGTCGCTAATATTGTAACTTGCTGAAAGACAAATTAAAACCAGCAGTTCACACCAAAGAACGGGTTTATTATCAAAAATGTGCTGTTGCTGCACAACGCTTGTCCATATACAGCATTGGCAACTCAACAAACAATTATCGAGTTGAAGTTTGAGGCGTTATCACATTCTTCTTACAGCCCCGGTCTGTAGCCATGAGATTCACTTGTCTTCGAGCCACTGAAAGATCCTTTTGAGAACATGACGCTTTGAAATTGCTGTCCAGATACAGGAAGCTGAGCGTACGGGGCTGTAGGAAAACCCCAAAACGTTCTCTGCAAGAATCCAGAAGCTTATAGACAGATATGAAATATGCGTAGAACGAGAGGGGGCGTATTTTGAAAAATATGTTAGTTTTTATCTGTATGCCTCTTAGTTTCCTTAATAAAAGAAAAGATTTACCTTCCTTTTTAATTTGCTCTCGTACTATTGCATTTCGGAAAATATCTATCAGCATACAAAATTTTCGAAAACACGCGATTTTGCGTGAAAAATACTGAACAAGAAAGTAATTTCACCATGTAGAAAATGGCATTCTCTGACTCCAAGAATAGGCTAACATTAATTCAGGCAAGGAACGGGTTAGATTGTATATCTAAGAGAAATTAATCCTTAACTCGAAATAAATTTCTGTTTTCCATAAGTAACTCCGTGCAAGGGATAGTTATATCCTATAGACCACAAACTATACATAGCAAGTTATGTAAAATCATGGTTAAGTTGATATATGGCATGCATTTTTATTTCGGATGTTCATGAACTCATCTGATGGCGTTATGCTGTCGCACGTCTTTTGTTAAGGCCAATATTTTCCAAGAAATTCGGAAAGTCAGTGAGATAGGACAGGATCACGCTATGTTTATGCATGATTTATATACCATATAACTCGGACAAGGGGTCAGAACCGCACACATGTGTCCAATTAACAACCTCATAGGCAAAAATGTTTTTTAAAATTGCGAAACGGATTACTTATGCTTTTCGTTTTATTCGTGGTATAAACACCATCCAACAACGCAAAGCTGCATTTCAATTCCCATGAAAAATTTCCTTTCACTTTCTCCTTAAAGAAATGAATATTATGCTGCTTTACCTTGCTAGTACAACCACAAGTAAAACAGATTGTGTCCTGAAGTAACCAGGATTAGAAACTTTTGAATTCCAAAGGTCACTCACACTAGTTGCTGTCGAATGCATTAAATACGTTTTACTTAACGAATGCAAGGAGCAACTGCAATGGGTATAAGGCTAACCTTCCAAAAGTGGCCCGCTCCGACAGATGGCGCTCTGGCTACGCACATTTCACAGTCAACCACTCCCTTAACTTCACTGATCCCATCACAGGGGCACATTCACAAGGAGTAGAGAGCAATTGGCGTCCCTTTAAGCTTAAGTCAACACAGGGCAAACACAAAATGTACTTGGCAGACCATATTATGGAATATTTATTCTGACGAAATTCCCGAATTTCCTCAGAACATTGCTTTGAAGTCCTAATTCGTGCGATCAGGCAGTTCTTCCCTGGCAGATAAAGCTTTTCGGGCTTTTATTCTGCTAGGTAGACAGTTTAAGATTCATGAGGAAAACTCACTCTGCCGTCGTAGCAAATATTTTACACGTATGCCAGAATGTACATTCATACAGACCTTTTTAAGTGCCACCTAAAATCCATATTATTCACTTCCTTTGCCCATTTCACAACGTTACGCTACGCTTCACGATTTAGCGATATCTTTTCGCTATCTTTCGTCGCTTCAGAAACTACTTTTGGGCCACTTTCGGAAGGTTTACCGGGTATAATTAGTCTTCCGTTCTTATTTAAGGCCAATGTTTTCAGGGAAGGAAGACGGCCAGCGTCGTAAGTCAAACCCAAAAAAACATCCATGTCAATGGTTAGATGCCATCTCTTTATGCAAGGTACATATTTTACGCACTTCAGATGGTTTCAACGGTATACTTACCGCAAACACAAAGCACTTATACATCACGTAGTTATGGTCAATCTCAAAAGAATATTTGTCGCATAAGTGTCATAGTATAAATAAATGTACAGAAAAGTAACAATGAATGAACTTTTGTTAGCATTGAACAAAAGCTCTCGATTTTTGTATAAGAGCTGCCGAATTTGGTTCCGAGTTCGAAACAAACTGTTCGTAATATGAGTGCTCAAAACTTTCTGCAATTTAGGCAGTGCGTTGAAAGGAAGAGCCCAAAGCTTTCATATTAAACATAAAGGCATCACTCTCTTCACTTTCTGTGATTTTATTGCCAAATACATTTTCTGTGCAGGGGTTATAATATTCTACCCTGCCTTGTGCTAATCATATGAAGATACGATGTAAAAGGGGTCTTTTCAGACAAAGAAATACATTTCTAATTCCAATTTTGGAAAAAAAAACTCTAAGATATGGCTACCGACAATTTTTAAGAGTGTGTGTGCCCAAACGGACGAAGACTTCCTAAAATGGTTTTTCTCTAGCGAATGGGAATCTCGAGCAGCAGTTTATAATTTATTATTTTCCTACTTTTACTCACAGCTGATAGAAAGAAACTACATGCATAGCGAAATCAATTCCAACAGTTTACTTTTATTATTACCCAAATGTTTTTCTGTATTTCAGTGGTAATGTAAAAAATTTTGATTGAGCTGAAAGTGACAAGGCTTCAAATTAATTGGTACACTGATTCTAATTTTTGGGTTATAAACACATGCTGAATTGAACAAAAAGAGGAATATTATTTCCGCTCAGTTATTGACACTTTATTGTAAATGTTTAGAAAACAGCGCTGTATCCGTAGAAAGCAGTATGGTTAAAGCTGCGACTCTTTCCTATTATACTTTAAACAATGCTGTTTAAGAAATTTTGGATCCAGGTTTTTCTCAAGCCACCAGTTATTAGACACCCCAGGTATTTAGGGTAGCGTCCTTGTCCATATTTTACCAGACACTGAGCTTTTCAATTTTGAAGTACGCTGTCTGAGCCTTACAAGCTATTTGTTCTAGCCTCCGATAAATGTTGTACCTAAATCCGGACCAGAGAAGTTAATCAAAAACAGATTGTAGAAAATCATTTCATTAAAACTGAAATTTTTGAAATATTATTTTAAAATTTTGTTTTCGATATTAAAGTGAATGAAATAGGAAATTTCGTTTTAATTCCAAGTAAATTACTGTTATTGAATGTATGAAAACTTTATATACTAAGAGAAATGTTTCACAAATTTTTCTGAGGAATTTTTCTGAGAACAGACAGCCTTAAATCGGGGTGTAGTCGATGCCCTATGAGAGTGCGAACAAGCAGCCTTATAAACCGGCGTGTAGCCGATGTCCCATGAAAGCGAAAAGCACCGGCCTACGCAAGCAAGAGTACAGAGTGACAAGAATGCCAAGAAAAGGCCAGGGAAGTCGATTTACTAAACTTTGAGAGAGGAATGAACATCGGTCTGAAAACCGCAGGGTAGTTGGCGCGCCGCATAGCCCGCCACGTGGATTGTCCTGATCATACCGTTCAAATGTGTTGGGAGCAAAGGACACGTTATGGCACTGCCACACGGCGGAGCGTTTTCGGACGGACCAGACGGACCATCCGTAGAGAGAATCGACGAATCGTGCGACAGACATGAACGGATCCCGCGAGGACCCAGTCCACTGTACAGGCAGATGTAGCGGCTCCTATGTGTCCACGAACCATTTCCCGACACTTCGTGGAAACAAATCTGCTATACCAGCGCTCCTTACGTGGGTTGCCATGAAAACATTAAAACCGGAACATCGCTGGCTCCGTGTGCAGTGGTGCCAGGCCAGAGCGACGTGGGACGTCACAGACTGAAACATCTGGGGTTTAGCAACGAGTGCCACTTCGTTTTGGGGACAGATGATCCTCGCATCGGGGTGTGGAGGTATCCGGTCAACGGAACAATCCATTCCTTGATATTGAGCACTGCGCCTCCCCTACTGCAGGCATCATGGTCTGGGGAGCCATGACCTGCAAAAACTGATCAGCTCCAGTGGCGGTACGTGGATCATTGACGGGCCAGCGGTATGTGGATGTGATCCTACAGCCCCATGTGCACCCATTCCTGGTCGGGATTCCAGGTTCGCTATGTTTTACAGTCTCCAAATTTTCGGCTCGTCCTCTGCGACAATTTTTTCGTCGTTTCTAAATACCATTCTGCACCTTGAGTTCCACTGGCTTTCTTTAATGCCGATTGCAATATCTCAATCTTATGCTGGACGTGATATCCCCGCCTTTGGATGATTTATTGATGAAATCCTGGAGGATGAAAACTTCCGCAAACCTGTATGAATTACTCATCTGTGTTTCCATGGGAAGGTTGGTATAACAGAGGTATGTCCCAGATGAATGCCAATGGCGCTATAAATTTCTAAAAGAGTGCACCTTTCTGCACTTTAATGTCGGAGTCCAAGGAATCTGTCTCTCCGGAGTTCGAACCGTGGCCCTCTTGTCACTTACTTTTCACAGGCTTAGGCGAATCTGGACCCTAATGTTACTTATTCAACCAACTCACATACTTTACATCTCCTCGTCCTTAGAACCTTCTACTTAGATACTTCCAAAGTCCCAAATGATTGTACATCAGGCTTTGAGGAAGCCTAACCATGTAAATCAAAGTTCATAAGTCCAGTACTTGCAAGAGGTGAGCACCAAAACATTGTATATGATAATTTAAGCATTGTGGTTTCACTACAATATATCAGAAAACCGAGTAGCAAAGTCCATGTGAGCTAAGGAGAAATGCACTCAGCTGAGAAGTCTCCACGAAAACAGGCTTTCCCTCTTTTATTGGAGCTGGTTATATGTGAAAACCCGGAGCCTAAGAGAATGAAGATGAAATCTGAATCCTGTCATCGATCCCAAAATTGTGATTATCTGTTAATAAATGATTCCTTGAAAAGTTTTCTGTCTGTGAATTTTTTTGCTTAAAATCTTACAGAAATCTCGCAGCCACGACATGAGTTCCTCCTCGTCTAGGTTGTTAACTTTGTGCATTTATTTTTACAAGTAAATATTTTGGAACTGTTATTGTAAAATGCTGGAAATGTAGCGTCAAAATGGCAAAATTCTCTACGTGTTGATTCTTTAACATGGATGACGATATCTGAGACAATTTACCCTAGTTCCGATGCTTCATTGGTCTTACAGACTCGCAGTGTAATCTGCGCAATAAAACTTTATTTCTGTTACTCTTTGTGGAGTGGTCAAATTATGTACGATATCAGCTGTTCATTCTAAGTGCCCTTAATGACATTTTTATGGACGAACTAATCGTTTCCTCTACTATTCAATAAAGACAGGGATTTAATATGTTTCGGTTAGTTCAATGTTTTTCATTCACGGCATATGCTATCTATGTCGTGCACACTAACTTTTTGTTCATTCTGAAGGAAATTATTTAAAACCCCTGCATGCGGGCCACGAACTTTGTATTCTAATATTTGCCAATTTGTGGGGAGCAATTTCCAGGAAAGTCCAGGTCATGAGAGCTTTTTCCACATCATACCGTTCTCTCGAATTTGCAAGAACAGTGTTAAAAATGTTATTTTCACACCGTTTATAGCACTTTGGATGAGGTGGCATTTACGTTATATAATTTTTAATTTTACAGAAAATTTCACATTTCATAACAATGGTATGGGATAATAAATTCACTTTAAAGCCTCACTACATGTTGAAATCTATCTCCTCCTTAAAACTGCATACACAACTGAGACATATTTGAGGACATAAATGAATTCAAACGCATGGAAAACCTGCGTTATTATGCTTTATGTTTCTAGTGCTTCATTTATACCGCAAATATGCTCTTCATAATGCAGTCCTATTTCAGAAATATTTTCAAGATTTTAATTAAGATGGCTACGAAACTTTTGCACCGCCAATCACTGTCCCTGAGACATACGTTTTTAGAACCAAATAAACTTAATCGGAATATTTAGTGTAAAATTTGCCCGTTAGTTATTTTACAGATTGTGACAATGCGATAAACGTTAATGGAAATTATATACGAACCTGCGTTTTTTGGACAGAACGCCCTCTACTTCGTGACTCATGGAGGAAAAGCAAGAACTTTCTCACAATTGTAAAGAAAGGGTATACATTACGAATTAAGAGAAACCAATATGGCATACCATGTTTTTGCAAGGAATGGAGATTTTGAACGTGTTGGGAGATGTGATGATAATATATTTATTGGACCTCATGAGGGGCACCTCAATCAAAATTAAGGGATATATAAAAGGCGAAACAATATTATAATATTTGAGCTGAAAACTATCAATTTCATATGCCACCTAGCATAAAGTCTTGAAGGAAAAGTTATGTAGTCAATGGACTCTGAAATATTAGGAAGGGATCAGGAGGACGGGCGTTTATCAAAATGGTCATATAGAGGCTGCGGACAAGATTAAGGTATTTTCTTTGGTCTTTTCACGCACTGCAGGTGCGTTTCATTTGCAGGTAGTCACTACTTACTTACTCATGCACGAATAGGCCGATTTACCTTTATCGACCAAAATGGTCATATACAGGCTGCGGACAAGATTAAGGTATTTTCTTTGGTCTTGTCATGCACTGCAGGTGCGTTTCCTTTACAGATAGGCACTACTTACTTACTCATGCACGAATAGGCCGATTTATTTTTATCGACCCCCTGTACTCCTTAAGCTTGACAGGCTCGCAAAAGATTCTCACACATTAGGCATGAGCAGCGACTTCTTCGGCAGGGGAGAGTATGTAACCGAGTACCAGTAAGAACCGACCAACGGCATATGTAACCGAGTATGAGTATGTAACCGGCCAACGGCTCGACGAATACATCGCAATGTATATTTGTCCTGCCATTGGTCGGTTACATACTCAGGCATTCACACGGAACTTTCTGCATGTTCGACTAACATTTATTTGCAGTAGGCGCCTAAAATCGGGAAAAGAAGGGTGAATATCGTCGAATGCGGAATAGTATGGAGTTGACCGCCGTTCCCAGTCCACACTACTCCAATTCTGGCTATAGTTTCCGGATAATATTGCGCCTAACAGCGCTGTACATTTGAGCATATAGTTCCGTTTGTTAGTTAATTGGCCTTGACCATATAACTTAAACAAATCGCTCACAAATCCTCAAAGAGTAGTTGCTTTCTGTAGAGAGTTCTATTCTGGATTTCTTGTATTCAACAGGATTTGAGTGATTAACTACGAGGAATTGTGCATTAACTATATCAAAATTAGTAAAACTGTATTAATTATGCGAATTTATTGGCGTAGAAATATCAATGATCATTCCCGGTTTTATGTCTAGCTTTCTTCAAAAAGCGATCTGGCTAAAGTGCGAAAGTTTTGAAACATTGAGTTCTATCCTTCAACTAATTTGAACATTGCTGGCTCTGTTCTAAATTATTTAAAACATGACTGCCGTTTTTCAGTTTCATATTGATATAAATATAAATATATATATTTTTTAAAGAAAATGTTGTTCCTATTTTTTTTTGTTTGGAGGTTTAACGACCACCGTGAGCAACTCAATGGGCTATAAGCAGTCGCCCGTCCCTAATTTAGGGTCACTAGTTCCAGGGAAGGGAGAGAGCCAGTGCCGTAAGACAAACACAACATCCATGCCTCACCGGGATACGAACCCGGACCCTGTTCGGACGAATGATCAGAGGCCATCGCTTAGACCACTGCGCCACCGGGGCGGCTTGTTCCTATTGGCTTCATTGTTTTGTCATTTCTTTCGTTGAGAGAGAAATTACATATGACAGTTACGGAAAAATAATTAATAGCAACACTGGAAATTTCTGACGTTTTTGGATCTTAAGTGAAGCTACAAAAATAAATATGCAGACAAACTCACAATCATCATCATTGTCAACCATTGTCAGACCACTGCTGGACGAAGGTCTCCCCAAGTTTCTTCCACAACGGTCTGTCTTGTGCCAGTCTCATCCATGTTACACAAGCATACTTTCAAATTTCATCCGCCCATCTCCCATGTGGTCTTCTGCTGGGTCTTTTCCTGTCCCTTGGAATCCAATCTAAAATTTCCGCTGTCCATCGATTTTGGCAGTATCTGGCAGTATGCCCAGCCCATTGCCATTTCATGGATTTAACTCTGATCATGATGTGTTCCACTCTTGTCATTTTTCGGATCCACGAGTTCCTCTTCTTGACTCTCCTGGTTGCATCAAGCATGCATCTCTCCATGCTACTTTGAGTTGTCTGAAGTCTTTGTATGTCTCTTTTAGTTAAGGTCCACGTATCTGCAGCATACGTAAGCACTGGAAGGATGCATTGATCAAAAACTTTTCTTTTAAGACATAATGGCATATTGCTCTTGAAAATTATACTGTTTCTTACAAAAGCCCTTTAGGCTAGTGTTATACGCCGATTAATTTCCTCATTAATGTGGCCCTCACTTGATATCTGCTGTCTAAGATAAATGTAGGGTAGGCATTGGTTATCTCCAGCTTTTCCCCATCAATCCATAAATATTAATTTTTGAAAATATTTAAGTAGAAGTAATGTAATAATATCGATTGATGGAGAAAAGATTGAGACAACCAATTCCTACATTTATCTTGGACAGCAGATATCGAGTGAGTGTCACATTGATGAAGAAATTAATCGGCGTATAAAACTTGGATGGAGAGCTTTTGGAAGAAACAGTACAATTTTTAAGAGCAGTAAGTCTCAAAAGAAAAGTGTTTAATCAATGCATCCTGCCAGTGCTTACGAATGGAGCCTTGACATGGACCTTTACTAAAAAAGACATACAAATACTACAGACAACTCATAGTACATCGAAAAAAACATGCTTGGTTTAACCAGGAAAGATAAGAAGAGGAACAGCTTGTGGACAAGGAAAATGACAGGAGTGGACGACATCTTGACCAGAGCCAAATCACTGAAATGGCAATGAGCTGGACATGTTGCCAGAAGAACGGATTACCGATGGACAACCGAAATTTTAGACTGGATTCCGAGGGACAGGATAAGACCCAGAAGAAGACCACATGTGAGATGGGTGAATGAAATTTGAAAGTATGCTGGAGTGACGTGGAGAAGACAGGCCCAAGACAGACAATTTTGGAAGAAATTTGGGGAGACTTTCATCTAGCATTGGATTGATAATGGTTGATGATGATGATGATGCTGAATGTAATAACACAAGACAATTTTAAGACTGTAACTGAAGTCCAAAGAAATATAACTGTTATACAATGAAACGAAAATACGAAATTGCGAAGCTAATATCTTGGTTGCGCAATATTCAGCAGACGGAAGAAGTTAGCGAAATATAGAGTTATGAAACAACGACAAAGGAATATCGAAGAAAAATTATGTGAAAGCAGGAACGTAGAAAAATAAAATTGAAACTGAGAAAACCAGGTTGCCTTCATCAGGAGAGCAACAACCCATGGCTTTTCTGGTATCGGTGAACGACTAGGAAAAACCAATAGTCGACTGATCCTGCTCCCGAAGCCACTAAATCCAGACTAGTTAAAATGGAAAGCATCCGAATGTTAAAAAACTGTGGAAAACAAAGAAACGTTAACTCAACCGAAGAAAGTTCTTTAAAATATAGTTTTTTCTACAGTTTTCTAACACTCGGATGTTTCTCATTCTTACTAGTCTGGATTTAGTGGTTTCGGGAGCAGTATCAGTCGACAATTGTTTTTTCCTAGTCGTTCACTGATACCTAAAAAGTCACTTCCCCGGGTTGTTGCTCTCCTGATGAAACCAACCCGGTTTTTCCAGTTTCAATTATAGTTTATTTTATTTCTCTTCGTTCCTGCATTCACAAAATTTTTGTTCGATATTCCTTTGTCGTTGTTTAATAATTCTCTCTCTCTCTCTCTCTCTCTATATATATATATATATATATATATATATATATTTATATAATCTTAGAGCACATTCATGCAGAAGGCAACTCAGTTTACAGAATACGAATATCTTCAATAGAACTCAAGTTATCACCAGAAATGTGCTGCGAAGGAAGCACACTTCGTTATAGTATGTGTCATCGTCGCTGCTACAAGCCGACGGAGCTTACTTTTGTGTCCACTTACATGTGATATAAAACGCAGGTGATGTGCGTGGGATTATTCAAGGCGTTTTCGCAGTGTGCGTAGGTAGTTCGTTTGCATTGGTGAGTGTGTAGTCGTTAATCCTAAGGACTGCAGTGCAAACCCCAAGGTTAGAGTGAGGTTTGTTTATTATGTGCAAACTGTGTTGCAGTTATGGGAATATTAGGAGATACCTCATACGAAAGGCTTCGCGAAACGTACACTAATACTCAAACTTTAAATCTATGTTACTTTAAAAACTCCGGGAATGGTTACTTTGTCACATTCCCGAAAAGCTTCGCGAATGTGACTAAGTAAATTCGGCAAAAGCAATGCACAAATTGCCCGGATACCTAGGGTGCACAAGAGTACAGTTGGACGGCAGCTGGCGAAGATCTGTGATATGGATGGAATCAAGAATGGCAGGCTGGGTAAATATGGCCGAAAATGAAGATATCTCCTAGAAGTAACAACGCGTTGAAACGGTTATGTCTGCGAAACAGGATCATATCGTCAACAGTTCTATCCAAAGATTTGTGGGAGAGCTGTGGAAGAATTGTTTGTTCTGGAATAGTGAGGAACAGGTTACGTTCTATTGGTTTGACGTCTTATAAGGCGGTAAAGACGCCATTGCTGACCTATGTACAATGCAAGAAACGTTTACAATGTGCAAAGGAACATAAGGATTGGAACACTGATAGTTTTCGTCAAGTGTTATTTAGTGATGAGACAAAATTGAACATCGACGGTAACAAAGCGGTGGGCCGAGTGTTTCTACGAAACGACGAGGCGATGCATACCCCTTGCATACGTAAGAAAAGAAAGTATCCATGCAGTGCTGCGATTTGGGGATGCTTTGCTGCTTCTGGAGTGTTCAGAATACTTGTGTGTGAGAGCACTGTTAGTGAACGGTGTACACAAGTATACTTCAGGACAAGATGGTGCTTCCAAGACGTAATTTGTTCTAGGGTCAGCCATACATCTTCCAGGACGATTCGGCCCCATTCCACAGTGCAAAAATCATTAAAGCTTATCTTACGTCTTTAGACAATGTTGCGCTTCTTCCTTGGCATGGTAATTCAACAGACTTGAACTCAATGGAGAATTTGCGGCGCATTCTGAAAAGAAAAGTGCCCAAACGTCACCCAAAAATAAAGTGGAACTAATTAACGAAATTACTGAAGTTTGGTACAACTGTATTTCATCCGATATGTTGCGTAAGTTGTTTGACTCCATGCACAAAAGGTGTGCAGCCGTTTTTAAATAAAAAGGACATGAACGAAATATTACATGCACGGCGGAGCACAGTATTATAATTGTTCAATACTATGAGTACCGCACACCAAACTTAAGTTATGTGAAGTATAATAATAAAACTCATGCTATTTACAATATTTCCGAGATTTCTCCGTTAAAATACATAGCGGGTGAGTATGTTTTCAAAATGTTGCAGGCTACCTAGGGCTATCACATCTTGCTCAAGGCGTTTCTATAAGTGAATATGTGAGGACCCGTTTGATCCCCAAAAGAACATCAGAGCAAATAGTGATGCAGAGGTGTATAATAGACAACAGTCTTATCTCAGTTAATCCTCAGTTGCTATAATTATCATGCGAGTGAGATTGTTTTTTTCATAATAATATTTTTTGTTAATGTTTATTTTTGCTATTAGATTGGAGATATTAAATTAGGGTTTCCGGAAATTTTCTTAAAAAAAATTATATTTGATGCATTATTTCTGTGTGGAACATTCAGTGCTCTTGTAATATACGAGCTTTCTGTCTGAGTTAATTTTTTCTCTATCTTTATATTCCTTCTTGTTCAATGTTTTCTTTTTTATAAGAAAGTTCTACTTATTCGTCTAAACCGTACTGTCATGTTTTATTATGTACAGTTAGAATTATACTGCGAGCAACATAGGTGACCCAGCCTGTTGGACGTCTGTTACGCCATCTATCATATATTACAGATATTTGAAGCTGCTAGTATTGCTGGCCAAAGAGGAAAATTTTCCATTTTCGTTTTCTTCATATTGAAATATTACTTGCGCCCTAACAAAATGACGAAACAGAATTGAAACAAATTTTTTATGCAAACAGTATTATGCAGTGTGTTCATTTACAGTACATAATGCACTGCATTTGTTACAAATTGAAACATTTCTTCCAATCGAATAAAATGCAAAATCTGGCTCTTGGATATCTTTAAATATCCTAAAGGATGTTTATATTTATACATTACGGTTTACAGGATTTACTTTTTATTAATTTAAGATTTATTTCTCTAACACTAATATCATGTTTTCTGTGTCATGCATCAAAAACTGTAACGCGGAAAATGATTATTCGTTTTAAGGACATGATTATGTTTAAACCGTTAATTTCTTTACAGCTTTTCCGTCTATATTTAAAATTGAGGCATATAATTTCGCCACGAAACATTCTTCAAAGAGTTGCAAGATGGAAACTTGCTACTCTTTGTCGAATGTAAAACATTCGACAAAAATTGATATTGTGTTTTAAATAAAATTCAAGTTCTGAAAAAGAAACGCGACTGGCAAAGCAAAAAAAAAATAAATTAAAAAAAAATGAAGAGTCCAGCATTTACCTGCACGGTTTTATTGGACATGATTTGTTTTCAAATACTTTAATCCACTCATTTTTGGTTCTTATTGCCAGTTCTGTTTATGTAGGCAGATATAAGAACATTTCGAAACAGTCATTCCTAAATTTTGCGGGAGAAACCAGCTATTACGTATCTCAGCGGTAATAGATTACTTTTTTGACTCAAATGTCTAACCAAAGGCGAAAAAAAAAGAGGCTGATGTGAACAATTTCAACAAAGAAATTATCGATTTTTTATAATTACTTTTTCCAGAAGAAAAAACTGAAAGTAATTAAAATGTCAACCATTTTTCAAATACTAAATACTATTTATTTTATAAAATATATTATCAACTGATTTCTCTTAGTAAAAATACAAAAAACACATTAACAGCATAAAATGTTTTAGAAGTATGTCATTTAATTAATGCTTTAATAACAATATCAAGTGTTATTCAGGAAATAAATTACCTTGATGAAACAAATATGTTCGACTTGGCACAAGGCCATGTTTTTTAATTGGCAGTGTTTTTTTTTCGCTTTCCAACCGTAGGTTTAAAAGCGTATATGCCCCAACTTTTCCAACTGTCCGCACGATAACTCACGTAAAAATGGTTCGATTTCGATGAAATTTTAGCATGCGGCAGGGGACTCCTAGGAACGAAAACTACTGAAAATGGGTGAAGTGGGGTCAAAGCTCAGAACATAGGTGCGGGATGCATTCCATTGTTCTTATGCGTCATAACTTGCATAAATATGGTTCGTTTTTAAAAACATTCTAGTGTGTGTTAGGGGACCTCCTGGGGACGAACCCCATTTAAAATGGGTGAAGTGGGGTCAAAGGTCAGAACATAGGTGCTGGATGCATTCCATTGCTCTTATGCGTCATAACTTGCGTAAATATGGTTCGTTTTCAAACACATTTTAGTATGTGGTAAGGGACCACTTGGGTACGAACCCTATTGAAAATGGGTGATGTGGGGTCAAAGGTCAGGACATAGGAGCGGGATGCATTCCATTGCCCTTATGTGTAATAACTTACGTAAATATGATTCGATTGAGACAAAACATTATCATGTTGTCCCGGAATCATACTTTACCAGTTCTGTTGAATATCATCGAAATGGGGTCAAAGGTCAGGTCATAGGAGCGAAATTTATTCTACAGCCGTTATCCTCATAACTTGAGTAATAATTGGAGTAAGGATTTCTGGTATGTTGGAATGCGTATCATGATCAGTGCATTGCATGATTTTACTAACTTGTTTCATTCTCTTGAACCTTACTGTACTTTCAGGAACAGAGATCATATGACATCCACAGTCTGTTCTTAGTACCTTGAATGATATTAAATTTTAAATGCAAGTTACGAAATTCACCTTTAACATCTAAGATCGTCAGTTACTGCGAGAACAGGTTTACGAAAATTGAAAACGCTGTTTTTTTCCTCCACCTATTGAAAAATGGTTTCATCTTCAGCTCGTGTGCTTCTCTTTGCTACCGAAAATCATAACGTAACTAATCTAATCCAGCTGGTACCGATAAAGGTAGATAGCTAGGATTCATCGATGTGTAATGTTGGCCACATTTTGTGAACTGATGCGTGCTGTTTGCGCCTGTTGGCGCCATATTGGATGCATATTAACTGAAAATCTTATTTATGGGGACAATGCGTCTTTCTTTGAATCCTTAAGCTGCGAATAAGTACAAAATACATCAGCTGCATTTTTTCGGGCGATTTTTTCCACAGAAGCTCCTTTTTTCGTTATAAGCCACTTATGGTGTATTAGTAATCGTCATATTTCTCTATCACACTGAGTATCCGATGCTTCAGAGGAAAACAGTAGCTTTCATTTCCTTGAATGTGCGATGATGCAACTCGAAATGTGAGGTTTACTCGGGTGAGTCACGTGACTGTTTCGGCTGAAGAGGGTAACTTCGGCGAAGGCGAACTGTTGTGACCTATATGTGTTTGTGAAATCAGTAGGGTCAATTGGTTCAAGTCGAAAGAGTGCGGCAATTATTCCATAAAGCAAAGAACAGCACGATTTTCTTGATTCAAACTTTGTTTTTTTTTCCATTCCGTTGCTTTTTAAAAAAAGCAAGAAGAAAACATTACAAACAGAAACGTGTGAAGAACTAAGACTTCGCACAGCCTAAAGTGATATTAGATAGTACTATATTAGGTAGAACTAATGTAGCCTGGTCTATACACGGTTGATTAACATTATTGTGACCACCAGCAAATGTCCAGAGTAACCGCAATGTGCAGGGCGATTAGCAACTATAGGGGCTGGGAATGACTCGATGATGTGCTGGAAGATGTTCACAGTTATGTGGAGCCATGCTGAATTCTGTGCATCTACCAGCTGCTGGAGGGAGCGTGGTTGAGTATTCATAGAGAGAATAACACGATCGAGGGGGTCCCGCAGATGCGCAATTGGGTTTAACTCAAGGAAATTAGGGGCCAGGGAAATAATTTGAAATCTTCATCTTGCTCTTCCATCCACTCTCGGATATTTCTAGCTGCCTGACACGTCGCACTGTCGTACTGGAACATTCGATCCGCCCCAAGGAAGACAATCATCATATATTTGTGTACGTGGTCTGAAAGGATGGATTCAAAAGGAATTCGGTCCACAGTGCCTTGTACAGTTATGCGTGGACCCAGAGAATAACAAGGTAACATTCCCCAGATATAAACGCTGCCCACATGGTTTTGTGTCCTTCCAGCAATGGCTAAAGAACGTTTGTTCTCTATACAATCACAATCGAAAATGTCATGTTTCGAGCTCTGCCCATAGAACTAGAAAACTTTGTATTAAAGGATGTGGAAAATACACTAAACACCTTTCGACGAAAATAACACTGACATATTGCACTTTCACCGAAATTTGTAGGATAGAAAACATATGTTGAAGAACCATACAGATTATTTCCCAAGCGCAGAAGCTTTCTATTCCTCGCACTAAAGGCATGGCGTGTTTTTTTACTTTGCGGCAAATATCTAAACAGAATACTTTATTTTATAAGTAGTTTACAAGGGTATAACATATCATGCTGAATCAGAGGATTTTCTTACTTCTAGGAGAATCGTGCTTGGCGTGAAATTGAAATACGCCGCTAAATAAAACGCCTTGATTTATTTAACTTGGAATCAGATATTAGTGCATTACATAAATGGCTAATTTTATACAGTACATTGTACGTTTCCCAGTGTTATCAGAGACCTAGCGCGCGTCATGTCATCCTTTTAGATTATCACGTGCTGTTCGGATTTAATTAAAATCCCAGACAATAAGAGAGTATCTGGGGTTATCCGTCTTAGATTTACGAGTTCCACTCTGATGCTGTTCGGATTCAATAACGCATAATTTCCAGGAAAACTTTTCCAAAAAATTTTGAAAAGCGTATGGATACACAGCGAAAATCTAGGAACCGTTTGACAAATAAGTAATTAAACTAACAGAAGAAAGCTCATACATTTTTACGAAATTTATTGAGATCCACGTGAATCATTAACACTAATTAGGAACGTAATTTTTATTCAGAATTGAAGACACGTCCATGTTTCATGGAAGAACATATAGATTTTGTTAATATCTTCTTTTGCAAATAAAAATCTGGCAAATTCCGCAAGATACAAGATACTTCTATCAACTCTTTTAATGATACATTGTCAAAAATGTGATAATTTTAAGTAAGAAACTTTCAGGTTATATCTGAGAAAAATGTTACATAAAATTTTTGCTTTGAAATTTCTTTCTGGTATATTTTTAATGCAGTTCGCGACGCCTTTGAACACGCTACAATTCGTAAGGTACATTTTAAATTTAAAATCATGAATGTAAACAATTTGCGTTGAAGTAAAATGTGCGCATTTCCAGTATAGAACCGTAAATTGAAATGTCACTTAATCGCCTAACTAATAGAAGTATAAAATAATATTTTTTGTAATCTAGAACTCTATTTCCCAAGTAAATTAAAATATCGGCTACAGGTCATTATATCTCATATGTTTCGACTCATTCTGAACAACGTTATAAAATTTACATTAGTCTTATATTTTCATAAGAGATTTCCACACTTCCTATACTCTTCAGAGGTATTTTGACACTATCATATAAGAGGAAACGATAAAACCTTAAAAGTAAATTTATTCAGGCTTACTCTCTTAGTGGATCGTTATCCCTCGTCCTGAATGCACATGATCCGTTTAATAGGTAAAAATAAAAATAAGAATTCGATTTACTACAAGTACCGATATGCAATTTTACTTGTGAGGCTGTTGTCTCCAAGTGAATAAAGGTTTTTCATATTTTAAAGATTTTATGCAGGGAAATCTGATTTAATTAAATTATCGGCGTTTCGCTATATGAAGAAATGTTGGTTGTCAATAACAGCATTTTCAAAAATGATTTTAAGTTTCGTGATGACAAGAGGGCGTTACATTTCACCTTACATTGCGTGTCGGAATGTAGACAAATTCGTGATAATAAAAAAAACAGGAATGAAAATCTCTTGAAAATAAATTTCGAAAATAATTTCTACTTCTTTGACAAACATACTCGTATAAGCAATTATGTACAGTTAATATACAAAATTATTGCACATGCAAGTGACGTCATTTGATCAGTCAATAGCAGTTTGACTTGGTAGCTCACCCTGCGTTAGAACATATTTTTCCTAGGAACCTTTATTTGAAAGATATTGCTATACCGAGTTTTGTAATCCGGTTACAACGCATGTTGAGTCTATTGCGTTCACCAAAGTAATAAAGATGTATTTGTCCTGATAAGAGGTGTGCTGATGTTTCGTTTTTTTCTACTTGTTCAATGCTTTTCTTGTGATAACGTCCTGAAAAATCAACATCTTCACAATTTTTGGAAAAAAAACATGATACTAGCATATATATATGGATTTATGCTGGGGATAATTTTTCTGCGTTTATTTCCTATACAATGTATCACATCATTTGATATGCTTCTTTTTTGTATAGAAATATTTTTTTCTCTTTTCTTATTTATATTCCAGGACTACAGAACGTGAAAATATTTAAAAAAATATTTTATGGATACTTTTAATTAAATAATCACATCCCTTGGGAACGTTACGTCACCTATACGTCAATAATCAGTACGTTCATATCCCTTGGGAACGTTACGTCACCTATACGTCAATAATCAGTACGTTCACATTACGTCAATAATAGACCTACTTAACTCTTTGGGCACCTAACCACTTCTGTAGCGGAATATAATTTAAGGCACGCGCTGTTATGGGAGGAATGAAGAGGTGTTAAAGATGTGTAATGTGAGGCAAAATAATGTTAATAAGGTGGAAAATAGTATTCTCAAGTAGCTAGGCCATTTTCAAAGATTGAGTGATGAGCTGCTGACTGAGAGAAATATTTTCAGCCCAAGTGGCAGGAAAGAAAGTTAGAGGAAGGCCAAAAAACATCATGGGAGAGAGCCAGATTCAGGAATGTCTGCTTGAGAAAAAGATTATGAGTATTAAGTACAAAAGGTCTTGTGTGCGGTGTGTGTTGGATGTTAATGAAGAACGAGAGGTGTGCAGAGATCGTTTCAAATGCAGACATTTGACACACCAACAGTAAGTAAATTCTAGTTCTATCAGTTAAATATGTACTTGGCACATTGTCTTTCTTTCAGGAGCTAACCTCTGAATCTCAGAAAACAGGTTAATGATATTTTTGAGAAGGTGTTATTGCAAACACTTAGTGGCTTTAAAAGAAACTGTTATTGTTGTGAAATAAAAAAGAAACTGTTATTCACCTATGTCGAAATTTTGACAGAAAGGATATTTGTAATCTCCTTTGTAATCAGATTTAAAAGGAGCTTTAGGGACATTGCACGATGACCCTTGAAAGAGAACGAAAGCATTTGAGATCTGAAAAGCTATTGGCAGATATACTAATTTGCATACATTTTCCGTTTGTTCTACTGCATAATGTCAGTGTGCAGTTTAAATTGATTTCGAAGCTGGCTGTAACGCTTTAAATGGACGCGCGGAACGAATTTAGTCGGTGCCAACAAAAATGGGCAGAGATTAGTTCGAATGAATGTGTACGCAGTCTAAGCAATATGCGGAACACGGCAAACATTTGGAAATTTTTCGCTGTCCAGCCAATGTGCAAACTTTAAGCATTTCAGCAACTGACGATAAGATATATTCATATTTTTACAGTGAACTGGTTCTTTAGAAGGACCATTGCAAGCAATGATATCTTAATTTAATTTCTTTAATTCCTTTTTCTAATATGTCTATACATATTCATTTAAAAATATGTTGCAAATATCCTTTCTGTCAAAATTTCGACATAGGTAAATGCAGTGTATGCATAATTTAAGAAATACCTTGCAGAGTGAGGTGGGCTGGAAAACTTCCCTTATGTACTACCCTTTATTTCTGTCCTTTTCATAGCTATTTGATAAAAGTTTAAAGATTTCTATTACTCCGTGAAATTCCGTTTCTTCGTTTGGTGAAATGTGCATCCACTGTTTTAGATCTGATTCACTGTTTCTCAGGACAGGAAAAGACATTCTGTCGATAATATCAGATGAATCATTTGCAGTACTCTCAGGAGCCATACGGTTTCCAGACTCAAATCAAGTACCATTTTAAAAGTCCTGCTTACAATCTCCTTTTAGTTTGTCAAATTAAGGAATAAATTACTACTTGTAAGTGCTTCCATGTTAGGTCTCTCGTTTGTTACTAAATTTCACTAACCACATTTTAGAGGCAGTCCAACAGGACAACAGTCTTTTTGAATGCATTCAGAAAAAGATAATTCACAGTTTGCAACTCCTGTGCCTAACAGAAGAAAAGCACATACTCTGGCTAATCATATGGGTCGAGTTTGTGTTAGTCTCCCGTGAGGCGCTGGTACTTTGTTTAGAAGATGTTATGCTGTGCAAATTGAGGCACCAGTCGTGAGTTTATAGAGGGGCCAGTTAATTTGATTGCTTTTCGTAAGCTCCATGTAATGATTGACACGTGAGTTTGTATCATATTGCTTTAAAACATTCCCGTTTATTCTCTGCAGGTTGATAAATTGTTACAATTATTAGTGGTCTAAAATCCGCTAATACTATGAACACCGACAAGGTTATCAACATGTATTCAAATAAGCTGTCGCCGAATAAATATAAAACATTCTATTTAATTCTTACATGTAATGGTTTACCATCACATGTCAGAATATATTGCTGCGAATTATTTGATGGCTGCTAACATATCTCGGAGTACCACAGCTCTAAGCTTGGTTGACATCTACTGTATCCACAAGGTATACCTTTGGATTCCATTCGAAACACAGTAGGAACCACGAAGGAGAACTCTCAACATATCTTCAGCAATTACCGTTGTATACCACTGCTTTCGCCTCTTCAACAACTTCAGCCTCGCGGCCCAGTGACGCAGTTGTCTAAGCGCTGGCTTATGATCATACGTCCGAGGTGGGCCCCTGTTCAAATCCCGGAAAGCCGTAGATAATGTGTTTGACTTCCGGCTCTTGCTCTCTCTTCTTCCTGGCACCAGCGACCCTAAAGTAGCGACAGACGACTGATTACAGCCCAATGAGTTGCTCACAGTGGTCGATAACCCGCAACCAAAAAAATGTATTCTGCCTCTGTTTAGATTCCCTTTAATATTCTGTTATCTACCAATCAACTCTTCGTCTATTCTCTGCAATACAGATACGAATCGCTAACACTCGCACGGAAAGTACACTGTCCATATGAGTTTGATACATAGATCTCATTCCCGTAGTTCAAAATTTTGTTCTGAAGGTTGACCTAGCATTCTTCATTACGCCAAACCAGAAGTTCCATGGGATGTTTGATGAGATGGCTAAATTAATAGAATGATGTCCACACATAGATCTCATCCTAGTTCAAAGTTTTGTTGGGAAGACTGACCTAGCATTCTTCATTACGTCAAACCAATAGTTATATGGAATGTTTGATGGAATGGCTAAATTAATGGAATGATGTACACATATAGATCGCCACCCGGAAGATCAAATTTTTGTTGGGAAGGCTGACCTAGCATTCTTCATTACGCCCAACCAGAAGTTCCATGGAATGTTTGATAAGGTGGCTAAATTAATAGAATGATGTCCACACATAGATAACTCCAGTATCGCGCCAGTTGGGCAAGGTAAGTCTGACGTACTTACGTGAGGTGCTTTAAGGTGTTTCAACGCCATTGTATACCCACATCATAGGGATCAACTACACCTTATGTTAAAAGCCACAGTGTTCATCTCCACCATATAGTGTAGATGTACCCTATGGCGTTAAAACAACTTACCGAAAGCCACTTCCCGATTGTTAGCATAAGAGTGGAAGTGTGTATCGCACAGAACCCGTACACTCAGTTATCTGGTAACTATGAATTCTAAAATCTATCACTTATTCTACCTAAAGTAATGCTTGAGAGTGTTAATGTGAGCCACAGCATAAGTATTAAAAGTAACTTCAATCAAGAGGGGCTGACTCTTCTGCAATTGAAGTACGAATGGAAACCTCGCTTACAAGCATCTTTCTGTGTCTGTCAGCTGAATTGTTTCAACAAAAAGAAGCGCTTTAGGTTGACGCTGTCGTAGATGTAATGACACATACTTGTCTAGAAAAGTAATTCATTCTGATATGTCTGTCGGATTGTCCAACTGATAAAATATATGATAGATCACCACGATATTGCATGGCACCAAACCCATAACGTTTAAGAATGATTAGACCACCTCACTCTAAAAGAAGTAAACAGCTGTTCAGAACGTGATTTCACAATCCCGTTTCTAAAGTAGGTGGATGACGTATCCTGATTGAAACAAAGTACGTACTTTACTTTCAACAACAAACGTCAACTCCAAAATAATATGCACAGCTACATTTTGTACCTACAGAAAGTGCTACTTGTGTGAAGCTCGACATCGTAACTTTAGGTGAAAAATTTGATCTTCAAAACTAGACTTATGAACGAGTATATTTGGGCATTTTATGGAGATTATGTGCATTCATTTGCTCCGAACATTGAAACTGCAGAAGGTGTCAGTCTTATTTTCATAAAATAAATTTTATATATTAATGCAATTTTTTGAAATTTTGAAAAGTACATGAAAGTATGGGAAAGTAATTGAAGCTGTCGTATCCGCAGGCGTAAGTTTAAATAAACATATTTTTTTATTATGTTCTGTTATGTATGAATACGTGTTTGATTCTCAATTGCAATTGTAATCTGCGAGCACTAGGAGCTCAGATTTCTGATAGCAATTTATTTCTGTCAACTGGTAACCATTCCGATCATAAACTTCGTAACAGCCACTTCCATAGTGCGTGGAAAATCCAAGATTGTGGCCTTTCTCTTACGAAGAGAAATGTGTAATTTTATCTACGTCTCTTTGCTGCGTTCCTTTGGAATATTTGAGTTTTATCCGACTCACAGTAAGTTTAGGGTTGATAGGTTTGCTTTAGCTAAAATGATCGGTTCTGTCGAAAATACTAAGACGCCACTGTAGCCGAATTATTATTTTGGAATGAGCCGGGCTTCGACTCTCAGAGAAAGGATGGGTGCTGTTTTTGCTCTATGTCTCTTTCTCTTTCCAACCGCCGCTGGAAACAATGGGCAAAAAGTAGATACAGTATATAAATATACATGAGTACTATTAACGTAATTAGGGATTTGCACGTAATATATATATATATATATATATATACACTAAGTGGCCACTTTATTATAACCACCCCCTCAGTACTTCGTTGGGCCACCTTTTGCCTTTAATACTGCGTCGATTCTTCGTCGCATGGATTTCACGAGATGTTGATAGGTGTTTTGTGGAATATGAGGCCATGCTTGATGGATAGCACTTTCCAGGAGTGTGAGATTGCTGGGTTATGGAACCAGCTGTCTGATGGCTCATTCAACTTCATCCCACACATTTTCAATGGGGTTGAGATCTGGAGATTGTCGGGGCCACCTAAGCAAAGTAATCTCACCGGCATATTCCTGAAACCAATCCTGTATAATACGAGCACTATGGCAGGACGCATTATCTTGTGGAAAGTAGCCATCGCCATTGGGATAAACCATCCACATGACAGGATGCACTTGGTCCGCAACGATGTTTAGATATGATGTGCCGATCAGACGTTGATCAACACGAATTAAAGGGCCCAAACATGCCAGGAAAGCATTCCCCAAACAATAACGTTGCTTCCACCAACTTGAAGGGTTGTAGCAATGCATTTGGGGTTAATGCTTTTGTGCTGTTTCTGCCAAATTCTCACTCGGCCATCGGCATGGTGTTCATCGGACCACATAATTTGTTTTCAATTATCGACTGTCCAATCCTTGTGCTCCTGTGCGAGCTGGAGACGTTTTCTCTTGTTAACTGCAGACAAGAAGAAAGGTGTTCAAACAGGTCTTCGGCTGCCATATTTCATCCGATGCAGTATAGAGCGAACCGTGCGTGCAGAGATCATTTGAGGTGATCCTTGATTAAGATGGTCTCTAATTTGCTGCACTGTTGTTCTTCTGTTGTCTGTTACCAGTCTGGACACTCTTCGTTCCGCCCGAGCAGTCACTAGTCGATGACGACCACACGTTGCACGTAGAGACCCAGTTTTTTGGCTGATAGTCCAGTCTTTAAACACTTTAACAAAAGCTGCTCTGGAACATTTCACGAATGCGGCGGTTTCGGTGATACTCGCTCCATGGCTCCGAGTTCCTACAATCATCCCACGTTGAAAGTCAGTCAAATCGCATTTTTTACCCATCTCGTCACCGAAAAGTCACTTCTACTACTTTCGCAAGCACAAAGCTTTCCCTTTTTATTCCTGCCTCGCCTTCTGGCGGCAACAGCATTAAGCCGTAGCTCATTTGCTTAAAATTATCAGGTGGTCACAATAAAGTGGCCACTCAGTGTACATACTTGAGTAGTGTGCGAGAGATTTAGAATTTTACAATTCAGATAGTAAGGGTACGTTCTTCTTTCCGAACTAGTGAACTTAATAGCGCATATATTGCATACATTATCGCTAGCAGGAGAAGCCAAAAAAAAAGTTAAATGTCTAATTTTCCCATTACCTGTTAAAGCGCTTTCCTGGATAACTCTAAAGAAATACCGTTATAAATAAGCCTGCTGGTGACAAACGCATTCAACCCAGGACAAAGAATTATTCTTATTTAGTGACAGGTTCGGTTGATATCCCGATTTTATCCATCACGGCAGCCAAAATGTTGGATTTTGTGTATCTGTGGACCATAAAACGAGATGCACTGATTTGCTGTGAAAACTTCTATTTATGGGAATGTAAAAATGATATTCATGAAAAAAACATTTATCAAATATGTGTACAGCCTCATTTTCTACATTTGATATAAAAGTTAATCACGACATTAAACAACAAGCTGGGTTTACTTTACGATTGCATAAGAATTATTCTTGCTACTTAGAGACGGCTAGATGCTGCTGAGCGGAATAAATGTTTTAATATTAATATTTCACACATTGATTTTTATTTTTAATACATTACCAACGAGATCGAATATGAAACGTGTCCTCTGGGGAAAAAAGCTTCCCAAATTTAAGACATATGTATGAGTCAATATCTCTAAGGTTTTTGCTACTAGCATACTGGCCTAAGGTATCTAAATGGTCAAGAAAGTATAAATCTGAATATCCATTCCAAAAAAAATTAAACTCAGCGACAATGTGGTTTTCGGATGTGATACATGTATGTGACCCTCTTAACCTTCCATGTTCTTCATAGATGTTGGTTTTGCCGTTATCTGAATAAAGAGAAGAATTTCTCGTACCCTAGAACTGGTATCGTTTGTCTTTAAAAGTTGCAAATTTTTAATCAACTTCCTTCGTTACAGAAGCTAGGCATATCCATTGTAACAGTGTTTGCAATAAATTACTGTTTTTGGAAATACCTGAATGCGCACAAGTATTTTCGTCCTGAAAAGTGTTATGGAAGAATTAACCACTGCTTGTCACTTCTCCCTTCCTTAGCAATTTAATTTCTTTAATACCGAAGTTGCTCTTAGTTGTGCAAAAAATGAACAAGCAGTGCTTCTCATGCCATTTATGAATTCGCCAATCCGTGTAATCCTTGCTATCCTCTTAAATATATGAAGCAACATGCATTTCTCCGGGAACATTAGCAAATTAAAATTCACGATTGCACCAACTATTAATGTGGCCCCAAAAGAAAAGCAGTGGCTTTTCAAAAGACACTTAACGCTGTGTTCTTTGTATATGGAATGTATGTACCTCAGCAGTACGTTAGCAGAAGGTATTTTGAAAAGAAAAACATGAATCTTGAAGTTTTGTTGCTCATTATCACACAGAATACGTACTTTCAAACCTCACAGACAGAAGAAGTATAACTCATTTTAAAATGTTATAGTACATAAGTATATACATAATACGGCGAAGTGTGTATATCTGAAAACAAAAGCAAGCCTTGCTTTGGATTATCTGGAAACCAACTTGAAGAAATAAAAGATGTTTCTCAAGGGCAAGGGACCATTCAATGCAAGTAAAGTTTCTCAGCTTGATGTCTGGCCTCAGTATTTCCATCGTGATCAAAATGAAATTACTACATGGCATAAAAATTTGTTTAATTCACATTAAAAATACGTTTTCATTAGCAATTGTTAGTGAGCTTTTCCCAAAGTAATGTTTTTAATAATCAACGGAATTCAAAACTCTAAAGGTTGTAATAGAGAGATATGACAAAGCGATATACTGTATCAATACGCAGTCAAAGTAATCATTCGAATGATCACTAATTTTAGACCATACTATCATATCAGAATAATATGACCAACCCTGGAATCCCAGTGTTACCGGCAGGCGCGTCACAGGGTTTACGGCACCAGATCGACCACACGGCGATATATGCAGCCAGCCAGGACAGATGATTCATTGTGCCTTACGTGAGCTCAATATGCAGACGTAGTAATTTGACGGACGTTAAAAAAAATTATCAGCTGCCACGCGTTAGGTGGCAGCATCTCAGAAACAGCAGACTTCTTAGGCTTTTCGTGAAGTGCTGTAGTACGGGCGTACCAAGAATGCACCGCTGGCACACCGAGTACCTTCCGACGTCATAACTGTGGGGCCCCAATGGCTATCGACCATAGAGTAGAACACCGCCTGCGACGACATGTAAAGGGCAATCGACCGGTAACACTGCAACAGTTGACCACGTAAATGAACGCTCGGACACCTAAGTACGGGTCCAAGATAACAGTAGAGCAAACCCAGTTACGCATGGGTCGCCGGAGTCGACGCAGCGTCAAGGCGCCCATGTTAACCCAGGTTCATCAGCAACGAAGCCTGCAGTTCGCAAGGGACTACCGTCATTGGGCAGTGGCCCACTGACGGTAATCCCATGCGAACACTTTCACTAAAGAATGGGAAAATTTTGCCTTTTCCGATGATACGAGGTTTCTACTCCCGAGAAATTACAGGCCCTGGCGGATACGGCATCATACACGCAAAAATTAACAACCGGACACACTTGCCCGTCAAGTACAGGGCGGCGGTGGGAGACCTGTAAAACTGCATGAGTCACTGAACGCCAATGGATATTTGTCCATCCTCGCTGACCACATTCATCCTTTCATGTTGGAAGCGTACCTGATGGCGATGGTGTCTACCAACAGGAAAATCCGCCCTGCCACGTTGCTAAGATTGTGCGTGCCTAGTTGCAGGAATGCGACAGCGAAGACTCCGTTCTCCCTTGGCCGGCGAAATCGCCCGACCTCAATAACATAGAACACTTGTGGGACTCGATTAACAGGTTCGCCTTGGCGACCCACAACCACATAATCTCCAGTCGAAACGGGCACGTGTGACTCTGGCAAATTTCCGGGGCCTCCTTGCGTCTATGACACACAGTCTCGCAGCTATCATTGGGGCCAAGTGTGGTTATTTCCAATGTTAGGTTAGATGGTCATATTATTCAGATACGAATGTGTATACTGCTACAAAACACGAAACCATCACAGCAGAGCAGTGTTCTTTCTTTGAAAAACCGTGATACGTATACGATTGTTTTATAGTGTTACAAAATAGAGGTAAATTGGTTCTGCTTACCGGAAATAAGGAATGCAAACTGTAAATGAAAGACGAACAAACCAAATGATTCTCGATTACCTTGACTAAGATAGAACTCCCACAATGTCAATAGATCCTACAACAAAGGTTCATTTACACACACGAAGGCTATTTCAAGGATTTCTAGTATCTCGGAACCTCTCGCGCAATTTTCGAAGAGTGAGCGATTTTCTAAAAGAGAATTCGAAAGATGTATTCCTAAGGCGAGAACTTTTCTCGCCTTAGGAATACACTCGTTTAATCGAGACATAGTAGGAGAAATCGAACACTTCCTCGCTAGTTGTTTTTGTTTCATTCGAATAATATTGTCGTAATATAATGCTCCAAGAGTTTTTCATAATCGAATGATTCGATAGTTTCTACTTGATTATGCCCATCACTAGATCAAATATTCTGCTTTGAAAACCAACATTTCATCTTTTGCTGATTTCAATATTTATTTTGGAAAAGAAGTTATATAAAATATTAAGCTATTTTTACTTTTGAGAAATAAGGAGTTATTGATGTCTAGATATGATTGGAAAGCGACTCATGTAGATTAAGGTGGCACAACGGTCTAAGAACACTTGTATTTACCCTCTGCGGTAAGACGTGCAACGTTTATAAATGCAGAAAAGAATATTGTGGTATTTAAAGCAAAAATAAACACACGTGCTAGAAAAATAAATGGAATTTAACACAACTAAATGAAGGGATTATTGCTTACAACTTCTTAAGCAGAGCTTCATTATGTACAATTTATTTTCAATTTTACTGCGTAGATCTGTACCACTGCCATCCCTGGAGATTTTGTAAAGACGGGTACCAATATTTGTAGATAACATTTACCGTAATAAAACATATTATCAAAAAGAGGAACAGTTAAGGGAATTTTGTTCAAGATTTCTCGGAATCCGTGCACATCTACTGACATGTCATTGCAAATGAACTCTATATTAACATGTCTTACACTCTTGGTCATCGGCTTTGTTTTGTTAAAAAAAGAAAAAAAAAACCGTTAAACTCATAGACAAAACATTTACACTTTTCATTATCAGAAAATTTCCTCTCCTAAATATATTTGTATTTAAAAAGGAACTGCTGAACAAATAGCAATGCAATAACAGGCACGTTGTTGCATGAAAGTCTACTATGATGCATTGATACCGGCGTTTACCCAAAACGCCTGTCAATTTCTCGGTACAGAGATTCATTTTTTCTCTTACTAATATTCCGTCCGGTGTTCATAATGAAACCTTCTTCTGTAACACAAGAAGTTCCCTTTCGACTCATTGTCGGCTCTTCACAACTGCACCATTTCATTTGAGCCAGCACTTTATACTTAAGACCGGACAGTTCGGAAGGCGCTGCACCGAAGTCTCATGAGCATTTTCACTGACATTTCAAATATTTTTTTATGTCCATACATGCTCGTTAAGTTTCCAGTTAGTACGATCAGTCCTTCATGATCTTGCATTTTCACAAACAGTGTAGAAATTCAATCTGCTCTGCTGAAGTGTCTGCGAATGCATACAGACAGACACATGTACGACGTATCTAAAATTTCAAGAGTGCACTCTACAAATCCGTTATAACTGTTCCTAAAGTTGCGCTATCGTTAACATCGGCTCAAGTACAACAGTTCCAAACAAAAGTGTTCAGAAAATCCGTACAACATCTGATTCTTCTTTCGCTCGTTATTTACCGAGTTTGATATTGCCTTTATATCCCTCTCCATACTTGACCTCAATTTACATAATGCTGTTGGTAATAAATATTTCATCTATTTCTGAGTTTCTCTTTACATGATAGCATTAGTTACAGATATTCTAGCAGTTGTTCTTCCAGCCCAATGGTAAGTCTCACATTATGGTTCAATCCTCAGTATCTCAGTGTTGCGTCAAGTGTATTAAATTAACTCATTATTAATGTTAAGCGCATTACTGGTCCTTTGAATATAAAATTCTAAGAAAAAAAAAATAATGGTTTTATCCTTTATTAGCACTGAATATGTTAAAGTGAATTTCTCTCTTATTGCATGATATACATACGTAAATATCACTAAGCTGTTCTCCGATATTCAGAGGTTAGCACCTCACAAAAGAAGTCACTCTTGCTGTATCACGTATCTATTTAGAACGATCATGACACACAGCACGAGCTTCATTAACATCAATCACACGCAGCACAAAGACCTTTTGTACTTCATATTCATTATTTTGTTTTGATGCAGACATTCCTTAATATGGTCCTCCCATGATTTTCTTGGCCTTCCTCTACTTTTCTTTCATGCCACTCGTGCTGAATAAATTCTCTTAGTAATTGTTTCATCACTGATTCTTTCAACATGGCGAAACCACCCAAGAACATTAGTCTCCACCTTATTAACAACATTTTGCCTCACGTAAGTAACGAATGTCCCCCATCGCACAAACGATTCCTACGTATTTTCTGCAGAATACAGGTTTTACTGTCATACATTAGAATGGGAACAATTGCACTTCCATAAAAAGCCATTCGGGAATTTCTTGTGAGCACATCTTCCCTGTGAAATCCTCTTGAAGCAGCTATGACTTTCAATGAAGCGTTCATTCGCCTTCTAATTTCGTCATCTAATATCTTCTCTCTGTCAAACATGCTTCCCAAATGTACAAATTCATTTACCTGATCAATAACGGTGCCATTTAGACTTATCCTACATAGAGTAATAAGAGTTATTCGCTCAAAAAACATAACTTTGGATTTTCCATTATTTACACTCAGTTTGAAATTGCATTTCCTTTACAAATTTCGTAGGCACCCTTGGGATTTTTCTAATAAAATCATTTTACACTGTATTTATACACTCAATGGACAAAATGTTAGGGATAGTTACATGCAGCGTGTTGGTTCTCTTCAGCACGAATAGCAACCTGCAAACTCCAAGGTGTCGACTCCACCAGATCCCGGATGGTTTCCATAGGTAACGCCAGTCACGCATGTTGCAGCATTGTCCACAACTCCGCATGAGACGTCCATCCAGGATCCATGGATCTGATGTTCCTTTCTATGACTTCCGAAAGTGCTTCCACAGGGTATAAATCCAATGACCTTGGGGGCTACTGGATGTTTCAAACTCAGATGAGTTTTTATTTAGCCATGTCTAGGTGGTTGCGTGACCTTATGACGCCGCACTGTTCTTCTGAAACAAGCAGTCGGCAGCAGGATGCACGAAGACCTTTATCGTGTTCATTAGCAGCCAGCACATGCTGGCAGCGCGAAGCGGCTTAGGACATCTCTAGACACAAAAGGTGTCTTAATATTATCCATGATAAGGCTGCCAAAACATCGACTGAGCCCCAATCGCGTTAAACAGAGCCAATATGGCATGGCGGGGCTATAACCTTCTGCTGCCGTCTTCACATTCCCACCCTCCCTTCAGCTTGGTGCAACTGAGACCAAGACCCGACTACATTCCAGAGGTTCAGTTTTGATGTTCCCGGGACCGGACCAGGCGGAATGGGAAATGACGAAAGTTAGACAGTGGCACACGCGTTGGATGTCAGATGTCGTAGACAAGGGTATGCAGCTTGTGGCGTACCGTTCACTTTATAACGCTACTCGTGCCTATGACACTTTACCTCGATGTGATTTTCGCTGCCATTGCCAAATGGAATGTCTGCAGAAACCCAGTTAGTCTACTTCGACACCATACATCAATGGTGTGGACTCGACCACAGCTTACTCTTTGGACGCATTGATACTTATCGCCTGCGCTCTGTTTGGGTGTATTTGACTGTGTGCTTATGATGCCCATGTCCACTGCAATCACTCATACCTCTAATATTTTGCCTACTGAATATATTTATCGCATTGATAGTAGCATTTTGCCGTTATCACATACACTGGGTGGCCACTTTATTATCAACACCCCTGAGTACTTCGTTAGGCCGCCTTTTGCCTATATTACTGCGTCGATTGTTCGTGGCATGGACTCCACGAGATGTTGATAGGTGGTTGTGGAATCTGAGACCATGCTTGATGAATAACACTTTCCAGGAGTGTGAGATTCCAGGGTTGTGGATCCAGCTGTCTGATGGCTCGTTCAACTTCAGCCCACAAATTATCAATGGGGTTGTTATCTGGAGATTGTGGGGGCTAATTAAGCAAAGAAACCTCAACGGCATGTTCTTGAAACCAGTCCTATACAATACGAGCACTATGGTAGGACGCGTTATCTTGCTGAACGTAGCCATCGCCATTGGGACAAACCATCCCCATGACAGGATGCACTTGGTCCGCAACGATGTTTAGATATGATGTGCCAGTCAGACGTAGATCAAAGCGAAATAATAGGCCCAAAGCATGCCCGGCAAACATTCCCTAACCATAACGTTGCCTTCACCAGCATGAAGGACTGTCGAAATGCGTTTGGGGTCAATGCTTTCGTGCTGCTTCCACCAAATTCTCACTCGGCCATCGGCATGGTGCAACCGAAAACGTGATTCATCGGACCAAATAATTTGTTTCCAATTATCTACTGTAAAATCCTTGTGCTCCTGTGCGAACTGGAGACGTTTTCTCTTCTTAACTGTAGACAGCAAAGGTGTTCGAACAGGCCTTCGGCTGCCATATCCCATCCGATGCAGTGTACCGCGAACAGTGCGTGCAGAGATCATTTAAGGGGATCCTTGACTAAGATGGTCTGTAATTTGCTGCACTGTTGACTTTCTGTTGTCTGTTACCAGTCTGGACACTCTCCGTTCCTCCCGAGCAGTCATTAGTCGATGACGACCACACGTTGCACGTAGATACCCAGTTTTTTGGCTGACAGTCCGGTCTTTAAACACTTTAACAACAGCTGCTCTGAAACATTTCACGAATGAGGCGGTTTCGGTGATACTGGATCCATGGCTCCGAGCTCCTACAATCATCCCACGTTGAAAGTCAGTCAAATCGCATTTTTTACCCATCTCGTCACCCCAAAATCACCTCTACTACTGTCGCAAGCCCTAAGCTTTCCCTTTTTATACTAGCCTCGCCCTCTGGCGGCAACAGCGTGCAGCCATAGCGCATTTGCTTAAAACTGTCATGTGGTCATAATAAAGAGGCCACTAAGTGTAGTACGTAGGTTTGGTACTATTGCAGTACCAATTTGGAGATAAACTTTGAAATCCGAACTTATATGAAATTCTACCATTGGCATCAGTTCTAAATTACAGATTGCACGAAAACTTCTACATTAGAAGCGCTTTCGAATTCTTAAACATTCTAACGCCAACATTGTTGCTGTCATTAAATGTGATATAAAACTTGTGTGTGCAGTTTCGGTCCGAACGGCACGTTAGAGATATCTGTGATCTTTGACGCCACACGCTCTGGGCTTTCAAATTCTCGTACTCATTTTAGGCGACGATAAAGTTTACTGGTTTTACTCAGTACTCGTCTGAAGTAAACACCTGGCGACCTAACCTTCGCCGCATTATGCTGGTTCGTCAGAGACAATTCTAAATCTCTAAAAATTATTAAAATGAAGGCGTCGCGATAGCAATCCTGCCTGGATCCGGCAAGTCTTCATCCTGACAGGATCGGTCGGGGGACTGGTGAATATATACTGCCCCCGTGAAACCATCGCTATCCGCCCCCTTATCACTGTCCCCGTGAAACCATCGCTATCCGCCCCCTTATCACTGTCCCCGTGAAACCATCGCTATCCGCCCCCTTATCACTGCCCGTACGTACGACATGTTAATGGGCATGGATTCTAATATACGTCTGTCTGGGAAATTTATTCACCATCGCGGAACATATGTGGACAATTAAATCGTCCTTTATTGTGTCCAGGATAATAATACTTTCATATTGAATTACATTGAGGTTCTCATGGTTCTTTGAAATAAATCCTTTATTTTCCTGAGACTTCTCACAAATATGAACTGAGACAATGATATGAAAAAAGGTAATTACGCTGAAATATGAGTATGATACATATACCTTTAGACCTTGGGAGGGTGTTGAGCGTATGATAAATATACCTTTAGCTCTTGGAGGGTGACTTTGTGGCTGAGTGCTCTTTCGCTTGCTGTCTTCCACTTCTATTTTTTGTTGTTTTTATGAACCCTTCCTGCCTCGTTACGAATTCTTTCGTCATCTCGATGAGTCGCTGTCTCCCTCTAGGGAAGATGAGTGGTTTATAGATGTTTGTCGTAACATGTCTTCTGTCATACACTCATCGTCTTAAAAATAGTTGCACCCAGAAGGATGCAACCGACAGGATAGAAACTTGGTGCGTATGTTTGACTTCTTGTGATATATAAATAATTCAAGTATCACGCTCGGCCGCGCATGCGATGCAATCAAGGAGGGGTCGTTTCGCTGTACCTGACCGGCTATATAAGGTCATCACGTTGTGTTTGCTTTCCATTCTGACTCGTGCTGTTGGGTTTGTTGCATCCTTTGGAAGTGAAGTATGACTCAGATCAAAGTTCGAAAGTAATTCCTGCAGTTGGAGGAGGGCTCCTGGAAGCGGGATGGTCTTCTTGACGCATTGAGTGCCATACCGGCCGTGCGGATATCTCCATAACACGCGGTAGGCGGCATTGCATAGAACAAGACACGCAGCTGCGACAGGAAGGGACCGGGATACCTAGAAGAACCACCGAGAGAGAGAACGGACAGGTTGCCCAACATGCGCGGAATGACCCATCACCCAAGATTGCGGCTATTCAGCGAGTAGTGGCGCTCTCCATGCATCGTCCGTTTAGTGCCAGCACTGTTGGCAAACGGCTGCACGACATAGGTCTAAAAGCACGCAGACCGTTACGGCGTTTGTCCTTAACACCTTTGCATCGTCGCCAAAGACTGCAATGGTGTCGTGATAGACTGTCATGGAGCTACTCAGAATGTTAGCAGGTAATCATCAGTGACGGAACTCTTTTGTCTTCGAGTAGACGACCACTGAATCTGTGTGTGGAGGTGCCGTGGTCAGCGCCAAGATGAACATTTTGTTGTCAAGCGTCACACGTCCAGACGACCTGGTGTCATTGTTTCGGGTGGAATTGCTGACGTTGCGAGATCACCTTTGGTATTAATTACAGGCCCCTTAACAGCTCAACGTTACGTTAATGAGGTACTGCAACCAGTGATCTTACATTTTTGAACGCTCACTCCTGTGCGATTACCAACAAGACAATGCTCTTCCGCATACTGCTGCTGTCTCGAAAGCTTGCCATCAGGAAACTGTCACTCTGTCATGGCCAGCTGCATGGGCAGAGCTATCGCCTATTTAAAATGTGTGGGATACTAATGGATGCGCTATCCACACTCCACTCCTACCGTACAATTTCCAGGAACAGCTTGAGAAGATTCAACAGCTTCAATGAAATCGCCAGTGTAAAAGCAAAGTCTGTACATTAAAAACAGAGCAATGTCCTCAGGCTTCGTCTCTTTTCGTAGCTGCTCTAAAAGCTCCAATGACATCTCGGCGTGCTGCGGCTACTTGAAAACGTGACAGATTGTTGCATCTGGAAGTACTTGAAAATACAAATGCGTATATTAACAAACGAGTTTCGTCTGTACTTAAAGGGTCACGAGAATTTCAGTTCAATCAAGGAACCTGCATATGTACCCTTTATCCGCGACTTAATCATAGGGCATCCCATCACTTGGGTTCTTGTGGAATCTTTTATAAGTTATTGCACCACTTCATAGAACCTACAAATTCCTGAACCACACTGGATGTCCATAGCCGTTCGAACTGTACTGCATTGGATTGTAGCTTTCCTAAACCACACGGGGCACAAATTCCTGCATATAGAATGTTTGTATCACGTCTTATACAAGGACCTCTTCTAGGCGTGCCAGAAAGATGTCTCCATTCTCGGGAACAGATAATCAAAGGGTTGCAGCTTTTAATATGCAAAAAAACTTCTTTCTGGAGGTTAGCGAAAGTGTTAGCTTTCTATTACTATCCTTTCTTGGTGCTTGAGATGTGAGGAGTAGATATGGTATTGGGAATTTAGTTCTATTTTTATTTACACTTTAACCTGTGGAATTAATTATTCCAAATTATTCTACAATTAAACGGTTACTGATTTATTATATTCTGTGTTCATCGCCTTATTTCCAATTTGGCTGTAGACAGCGCTTCGTTTGACGCTTTCTTGAGCCGTTTTAAACATCATTTTTTACAATAATTTTTGATAGGGTCTATTTGAGACTTTGCTGGGCACGCAGGTAGCACTTTATTTCTCTAAAGCGTAATAAAGCCGATTACGTTACATTGCTTAACATTACATTACATCGCTTTCGCTTCTGTGTCCGAATGCACTTCCAATGGGTTTCGAAAACTGGCTGTAGTAACATGCCCTGATGTCTAAAGTAATTTTTTCTTTTTCTCAATTTCCATGATTTCCTTTTCTATTAGATGTGCGCCGAGTCATCAGAATGATGGCAATGACATAAGGACCCATTTTCATATACGATGTTCTAAAACTGAAGTAATCTATTGTCCGTCCTGGTGGCGCTGTGGTCTAAGCGAATATTTCTTATCATTCGTCAGATTTGGGTCGGAGTTCGAATTTAGGTGAGACATGAATGTTCTGTTTGTTTTACGGCGCTAGCTCACTGTCTTCCTTGGAACCATCGGCCATTAATTAGGGACGACCGACTGTTCATAGCCCCATTGATTTGCTCAAGGTGGTTGTTAGAACTCCAATTAATAAAAAAGAGAAGTGATATTGATTCATTAATATCATTAGCAGGAATCTGATAAAATAGTTTTTAATGTAATATTTTTCTTAACTTGAAGGTTCTACTAGTACCTTTTTAGAGAATAAACATGCAAGGATCTGTGGTTAAACTATTTTGACACCTTGAGTATACATATGTTAATATTACTAAAAAACACTGCGAAGAAAATTTCGTTTGAATTACAATTATGATTTTCGAAAGATAAAAGGAATAAATTGTGTACCTTAGTTTTTTTATTAACTGCGACAAAACGAAGGAAACATATTTTTATTATAAAAAATTACTTCGGTACTGGCAGTAGTACTGAAACTTAGCTGCAGTGAATCAACTAATCAAAGCATACATAAGAATCTAAGTTCCTGACCTTGTGCCAACGTCTGACATTTACATTGGGACAATTCATAATATGATCCATGAGGACTTGCGTTTCTGAAAAGTTTGTGCACTTTGGGTTCCCCGTTAACTCACTCCGGAAAGTTGGCAGATGAGAATGCGCTGCACTCTGGATGGTCCAATGCGCTACTAAAAAGACGGACATGCCTTACTCATTTAAGTTATGAAGGCCGATGAAACCTTAGTTCATCCCTTCAATCCTGAATTCAAGAGTACATTGATGGAATGGAAATATCCGGGGTCTACCGTGCGAAAAAAATTTAAGTCGAAGCCATCGGCAGGTATGGTGCTTGTGACAATGTTCTGGGACACCAGGGGTATTCTGCTCATTGACTGTCAGACCGTAAGCACACGATCAGTGCCACTTGGTATTGTCAGACCTTAAAGTAACTGGAAGCGGTAATTCGTTCCAAGCGCCCTGGCCTCATCTCAGCTGCTGTCATCCCGCTTGACTACAACACTCGCTCCCACTCGGCTGCACAAATGCAAGTCTAAAATTGAAGCATTGAGATGTGAATTAAATGCTCTATCCGCCCTTTAGACCTAATTTGGCGCCATCAGACTTTTATCTGTTTCCAACACTGAAGAGGGAGTTCTACGGTCACCATTCTAAAACTGATGGCCAGTTTTAGGATGGTTTTAACGGGCCTGAGCCGGGACTTTTATGCAGAGTAGTTCAATATATTGGTGCAGCATTAAGACAAATGCCTCAATGTTGGTGTAAATTATGTGAAGTAATGACGAATGTACCTATCCACACATATATCGTTTTCGTGTGTATCTTAAAGAATAAACAGTTCATTGTACAGGATAAGTTATATATTGGACGACTCTCGTATTTTTATATTTGTTAATCGGCGTTGAACGATGCAGTGTGTTTCTACAAGAAAATTCGTTATATCATTTATTCAGGAATTTTTGTATTTAATTTAATGCATTCTTCGATCCGTCAACCTCTAGACTTCACTACGATGGTTTAAAAACTTTGGCAGCAATATAATCCCACATCTTTACAAATGCAGACAAAATTTCAGTACTTTTCTTGGATTGCCTTCTAGCAACCTTACTGAAAAATTAATCTAAAATTAGGAAACCAAATAATTTATACACTTTTTTCAAAGGATAAACTAAAGTTTATAATCTTTCAGACATTAAACTGAACACTGCCTCTAAGTTCATTGAAAATTTTATGATTATGTAAAAGACATCTGTAAAACAACTTATTACATAAAGGAAATATTTACCGTATGAGGAATTTCACTTTACTTTGCAGAACAAGAGGGATTATCGAAATTATAAAGCCTCCAGATGTGACACTGTAGACTTTGCTTAACATTTATAAAGTTGTACTTCTCAGGAGCACTAACAGAGGTAGTCTAGGAGAAATTGCAAACGTTACTGAAACATATCTGCAAATTCTCAGGCAATCCAGTTGATTACTGATCGCAAATTTACAGACAACTGTTTGCATATTTGTTGCCTGCAGTATAAACCTGTTTCGTGACAGTGTTTGAATATGTGTATTTTCGGCTTGGTTCCGAAAATTAGATGCGTTAAACACATGGTATTACTTTGCTGAATGTTCCGCTGTTATACAGCATGTAACAACTTGGATTCTCTCGAACACTACACGGATTTTGCTTTGCATGTATCAATCATATTGTTATTAGATTTGAAGTTTGAATGAATGAATATGTATAAATGTTCCTTTTTGGGTGTGGTGCGGGTAAGCACTAATAGAAGCTCGTTTGGAAGAGGATGACAAACAGGAATTGGCTGCATTATTGTGTTTAGAGAAAAATAATACTGCTTTAAAACAGAAGCGAGCAATTCAAGAGAGAACACATCTCGCAAGAAAGGTGATAACATGAATAAAATCTTGGAACATGCAAAAATGGTGAGCAATTTAAATGTCAGTGGATGTGATCTCGTCTCCAAGGTTTCTTTTGCAGCTCCCATCTTTTTAACTACACTGGTTATGACGATCTCGGAGATGTCTTCACAACCAGAATCTTGAAAAAACAACAAAAATGAAATATAACCGACACTTAGGTTGTTGCATTTTAACGCGAAGGTCTACGAAATACAGAATAACAATATACCCCATACAATTAGTACTAGTTACTTAGCGGGGAAACGTGAGCTTACTGAATGTAAAATAACGACTCATTCAATCTAGAAATAATGATTCACTCTGTTAGTTAGAAATCTAAAATAATGACTCACTCTGCTAGTTAGAAATCTAAAATAATGGCTCACTCTGCTAGTTAGAAATCTAAAATAATGACTCACTCTGCTAGTTAGAAATCTAAAATAATGGCTCACTCTGCTAGTTAGAAATCTAAAATAAAGACTCACTCTGTAGTTTAAGAATAATTATCTATTAATAAAAATAATACGGTATTTATGGCTTATATTTTTTATCAGTGATGACACTATTATATTCCAAAATTCTGTGCAGGACTAAAAAGTGTGAAACATGTCAATAAAAGGATTACATATGTTTAAAGGTTATACAGCATTTTAACGCTACGTATGGCATACGTGTAGCGTATAATTTGAAGAAATTAGTGCCAACACTGTTTCCACATAAGAATATTTACCTGCTCTTTGCGGAATATAGGTACATTAAACTAAGAGCGAAGAACACCAGTGTCTGAAGAGTAAAATATTCTCCTCATTAAGGGAAGAAGATATGGGAGTAAAGTGAAAGTAACAGAGGGATGCAAAGCTCAGCCTACATATATAACTACAAGCGTTGTACCGAAAGTAATGCATAAGTGGGCATAACTTCTAATTAACTGAGAGAAGTGGTTCATACTGCACATGTTGATAGCGCAAATTTTCCTCTTTAGTAACCCTTCTTCATTGAAGGTACATAATGGATTCCAAGCACAAGCTACTTGCCGTTGCGGCGTTCTTGACGAAAGAAGAGTGCAGGCTGTCCGACATCCACAAAAGGCTACAGAATGTTTACGGAGACGACATAATTGACAAGAGCAATGGGCACATATGGATGAAGATATTTAAAGAAGGGGAAACCAGACTGAACGCAGTAGGTGACCATTACATGCGACCACTGACATCAATTATCAGCGAGTGGATGGATTGATTCGCGCGTAGAGACGAGTCACAATCCGCGAGCTTATCGCACAACTGGGTTGTGGTCACAATGTCACACAGAAGATGGTGCATGACTTAGGGAAAGACTGTGCAAAGAGGGTACCCCAACAGTTGACACCCGATTTGAAGGAGAGAAAGGTGGAAGTCTGCTGTTATCTGCTGAAAGCGTTTGAAGCCAATGAAGACTCGGTTTTTCGATCTGGTAACAGATCGAAAAGTGGTCGTATCTTTACGATGCGAAAACGAAGAACCAGTCCATGGAATGGCATCACACCTCTTCCCCAAAGCCTAAGAAGTCCAAGAGCCAGCGATCAACACAGAAAGCCATGGTGACTGGTTTCGAGGATTACTGGGGTGTCATTCTCCTTGATTTTCTCTAACGTGGCAGTACCGTGACCAACAAGTGGTACATTGAGGCACTGAAGAAGCTTATAGAAGCCAAAAAGAAGAAGAAATCGAACAAGAATCTAAAACCGATCCACATTCACCATGACTATATGAGACATTTTTGGCAATAAAATCAAGAGATCAGCAAAAAAGGCCGATCGTTGGTCCCCCATTTACCGTACAGCCCAGATCTGGTGACCTCCGAATTCCACCTGTTCGGTCTAATGAAGAACAGTCTCCAGGAGCAACAGTTCGAAGACACAGACGAGGTGAGATTGACTAATTTTAAAAATATTGAACTAAATGCTTAATAGACGGTTTTTTATCATCTGGCGGTTGAAATTTCTCAGAATCATCTTCATATGTGTTAAGTAATTTTGCACTTGCTCAATAGGTTAGCGGCAAATGTTTCACGGACTCCTAATTTTCGGCTCATCCTCTTAGACAAGTAACTTCCTTGTGAATAAGTGCACCATCGCCACCTTGAGTTTGAATAGTTTTTTCAATACTAATATCACTCGCTGGATCTCATACACAACGTGATAACTTCGCCTTTAAAACTAAACATTTGGTATCACCTTGTCTATTTTTTAAGTACTGTTAGTGGGTGTGATGTCCAAAATACTTGAATTACCAAACGTCTGACAAAAATTGTGGTATAGTTCAGTCATCATGTGAACGCTACAGTTTGAAACGATCTTACATCTGGAAGAAAAACAAATTTAGCGGTACACGCACGTCGACAATGTACAACGTCTTCGTTCATTCGATAGTTCCTGTCCAACGTTTCACTGGGTTTGCATTAATTATATCGTAACCACGTTAGTACTTTTCACTTTTTTCCAGCGTAATAAACACGTTGCTTCCCACAGAACATATGAATGTTAGATTCTGCTATCTGATATGAGGATGTAGTTTTTGAATAAACTCTTTTGAATTCTTCCTATCATTTATGAGCTCACAAATCTACCTTAACCACTTGTTACTGCCTTTCACTTTTCCAACGTAGTAAAAACTTCAAAGCCGGCAGGGACAAATGATTGTTATTATTTGCTCTCTGACATGAAAAATAAGTCGTGATATTGCGCCATGTATTTTCTTTTCAGAAAATGTCCTTCTTTAGCTTCCCGCTCATTCCTTTATATTTTTATATATATACACTGAGTGGCCACTTTATTATGACCACCTGACAGTTTTAAGCAAATGAGCTATGACTGCACGATGTTGCAGCCAGAGGGCGAGGCTAGTATAAAAAGGGAAAATTTAGTGCTTCCGACAGTAGCAGAAGTGATTTTTGGGCGACGAGATGGGTAAAAAATATAATTTGACGGATTTTCAAAGTGGAATGCTTATAGGAGCTCGGAGCCACGGAGCGAGTATAACCGAAACCGCCGCATTTGTGGAATATTCCAGAGCAGCTGTTGTTAAAGTGTTTAAAGGCTGGACTGTCAGCCAAAAAACTGGGTCTGTGCGTACAACTTGTGGTCGTCATCGACTAGTTACTGCTCGGGCGGAACAAGGAGTGTTCAGACTGGTAACAGACAACAGAAGGGAAACAGTGCAACAAATTACAGACCATCTTAATCAAGGATCCCCTCAAATGATCTCTGCACGCACTGTTCGCGGTACACTGCATCGGATGGGATATGGCAGCCGAAGGTTTGTTCGAACCCCTTTGCTGTCTACAGTTAACAAGATAAAACGTCTCCAGTTCGCACAGGCACACAAGGATTCGACAGTAAATAATCGGAAACAAATTATATGGTCCGAGGAATCACGTTTTCAGTTGCACCATGCCGATGGCCGTGTGAGAATTTAGCGGAAACAGCACGGAAGTATGGATCCAAAATGCATTGCTACAACCCTTCAAGCTGGTGGTGGCAGCGCTATGGTAAGGGTAAAGTTTTCCTGGCCTGTTTTAGTCTCTTTAATTCGTGTTGATCACCGTCTGACTGGCACATCATATCTAAACATTGTTGCGGACCAATTGCATCCTGTCATGTGGATGGTTTATCCCAGTGGCGATGGCTACCTTCAACAAGATAATGCATTCTGCCATAGTGCTCATATTGTACAGGATTGGTTTCAGGAACATGCCGGTGAGTTTACTTTGCTTAGGTCCCCCCTATCTCCAGATCTCAACCCCATTGAGAATTTGTGGGATGAAGCTGAACGAGCCATCAGACAGCTGTATCCACAACCCTGCAATCTCACACTCCTGGAAAGTGATATTCATTAAGCATGGTCTCAGATTCAACAAACCACCTATCAACATCTCGTGGAGTCTGTGCAATGAAGAATCGACGCAGTATAAAAGGCAAAAGTTGGCCCAACGAAGTACTGAGGGATGGTCATGATAAAGTGGCCGCTCAGTGTATATAAACTCAACATTTTTACATGCAACGAGCGCTGTAATCTGTTGGGTAACCATATATATATATATCTTCGTGTATTGGCCTCTAATGCCAATATATTTATTGGCCTTCAAACCTAACTCTTTATGACAGATACCAGCTATGAGAGAAGTATGAGGCTTCAGCCCTCGCGCTGCATAATCAAGGCTGCGTGTCCAGATGGAATAGCAGGTCTGGGCACGAGAAGTGAATTACTGTCTACCTTTAAGTTTTTAACAAAATAAAAAGAAAGAATAATTTTTTTTTAATGAAAAAAATGAAATGAGTATGGACAATTTTTTTGGCTCCGCTGATTTTATTTCCCATGAAGAAAATTAGTCATATAATAGGAATCACAAATGACCTTTTTCAAAGATGGTCTAATATATGCAGTATGCAATATTTTGGGCAAACATCCACATGCTCAAATATCAGATTAAATGGGCATAGATCTGTTATTAGCATTTCCAAGAATGAAAATGACATTGAGTTTGCTCACTTTCAGACTCACAGCTTTAATAACATCACACAGTCTCTGTTCTTGGGATTGAAAGCGATGATCAGAAGAGATTGGTATTATAAAACCAAGAAATGCTGAATCACAAAAGCCTGTATCCTTATGGTCTGAATAATAAATCTTTTTAATGAGATCAGAATGTACCCATATTGTGAGGAGAGAAATATAAAGGAAATTTTCTACAAAGCTACAGAGAACATAAGAAGCACCAAGGGTTGTACCAGAAGAAGTGGAGCCAAAAGTAGTGGTTGCGAAAACAACCATTTTTTGGATTTTGACAATTTTCTCATAGAAATTGAAGCACTGGCTGATGAAGCCTATGGGGTTTACAAGATCTATATAGCAATGAAACACCTCAATTTAGCAAAAACGAGGGCTCTTGAAATAAAAATTAAGAATTTTGAATTAAAAAAACACAATAATCAGGGACTTATTACTGGATTTGCATCTTTTCAAGAAAATAAGAAGTTGTCGTGTCCAAAACAAAAACACAAAAAAAAAAACTACTAAGACAATTTCGTGTTCTGCATTATCAAGCAAAATATTTCGACAGAATGCCATTTGGGAGATTATTTCATGGTTGTGCAGATGCATTTGCACTAAAACATCCACATGAGATTACTCCATCTTTCAAGCTGGATCCACCATTGGGCAGCATTTTTAACTAAACCATTTCTGCAAAAATTTATCGCAGATGTGTATGAAAACTTACCATGTTACTGTGGGGAAGCAAAATATTCTACCTTTGTTGACAGTTTTCAAAGTCATATTCTCCCAGGAGGATTGGACATTGCTTATGGTGATGAATTGAGAAACATTATAAAACTGGGAGTAAAGCTCAGACCGAATACTTATATCCCTTATTCTACTATAAAATGGAATATTACAAGAGACTTTTACTGCTTTATATACAGAGTTTCTGATAAATTCAAGATTCCTGTTCAGGAGTTCTTTCATTGGAGTACCATTATACTACATAGGATTTATACCTATCTAAAAAAGTTCTGTAATAAATCACAATTCCTTTAAATATTACAAGAAAATTACGATATATATTGAAGAGCTGAAAAATAAATTTATCATTACACCAATAGATATATATGGTAATGGATTTTCATTAATATGCAAGAAGTTTTACTATAATGTACTTAAAAAGTAGCCTGATAATGAAACTACTTATGAATCAGTAAATAAATTGGAATTCAAATCTGTACCTAAGAGGCTCTTAGGTTACCTTTAACGTCTCAAGCTTAAGAAATACAAAGTGGAGTTTTTTTTTTTTTTTTTTTGATTGGAGGTTTAACGACCACCGTGAGCAACTCAATGGGCTATAAGCAGTCGCCCGTCCCTAATTTAGGGTCACTGGTTCCAGGGAAGGGAGAGAGCCAGTGCCGTAAGACAAACACAACATCCATGCCTGACCGGGATTCGAACCCGGACCCCTTACGGACGAATGATCAGAGGCAAGCGCCACCGGGGCGGCAAAGTGGAGTTCCCATATGTGGTCTCTATTCCTAAGTTTCATAATAGCCCAGTAGGATTTAGGTTTATAACTTGTGGCTCAAAAAGATATAATAATAAAGTTAGCAAGATATTTCAACAGCTACTGCAGATCATATTTGAAAATATGTCAGACAATACCTGGATTGTTAATGATAATTTCAAAATCCTGCAATTCATTAGAGGAAGGCAAATGTATACAGGCCGTACAGAAACTTTTGATTTCACAAATGTATTTACATTTATAAACCTAGAAAATCCAAGTCCAATTCTGGAAGTCTATTATGAGGAATACAGCTACTATTTAAAAGGTAAGCAGAGAATATTGGACAACCATCTGTAGGTTTTGCTTATTCTAAAACTACATTTTTGATGAAAGTTGGCTTTTAATTCGAAAACAGGTTATACCAATGGGTGCATAATTATCGAGCAAATTGGCTAATTTATACCTACATTTTTACAAAAGGTCCATTAACCTCGAAGAAATACACATTTTAGGTACATTGATGATCTAATTAGCTTCAACACTAAACCTCAGATATTTGATCTGCAGAATTGTTACCCTGGAGAACTTAAATAACTCAAAACAAGCGGAAATATAGATATTACGTTTATGGATATTAAAATTACTGTGTAAAACGGAGGACTAATAAGCAGCGTTTTCTATAAAAGAAATAAATATGATTTTAAGCCCAAATTATTAATTGAATGACATTCAAAAATTCTTAAATTATTTCACAGGAACCTCATCATATCACAATTTCTAAGTATAACCAGAATTTGCGGCAACAAAGTAAATATCGTAAAATTTTTGAAAATTACTTTTACAGTATCATTAAAAATGGATATCCAATGAAATTCTACAAGTTCCATTTTAATAAACTCCTATTACTTTATAATACTATTTCATGTTCAAAAATTCGATATTGCAATATTAATACCTATATCTTTATGAATTAACCCATTTTAGGGCTACAAATGCGACATTCATTTCTACCGAGCAGCCCGGTAAAAATAACATTATTTACTTACATACACTGGTTTACCTAAATTTTCTTCAGTGGGTACGTTGATAAAAATACTTTCCAACACACGTAGAAAATAAAAGTACTTTTAACACACCTAGAAAATAAATATACTTTTGAAACACTCCCAAAAAATTAGCATGTACTTTGCTGATGTTCTTGACCGTGACTTTCTGTTACTGTTTACGTTTCACCGAAAGGGATTAGCTGTAAGTTGTCAGTTTTGTAGTTTTAGGGTTTTCTGCTTTTTAGTTAGAAGGCTTTTCAGTTTAGGTAGGGAAAACAGAGTGCAAAAAAAGTTTAACAACGCGAAATTTGATATTGACATCGCATTTTATATATTTGAGAATATTTAAGCACTCTCATGAAACCTGAACTCCTGACTCAGATGCCGCAGACGTTTTCCACTGAAAATTGTTCTGGAGCTCCTGAGCCTATTCCTGTTTTTATTCTTACTTCTCATTTGACTTATTTGTTTTTTTCGTTAATCTTTGTCTGCATATGTCTTCACATAATTTCACTTGAACTTCGGTTGGTCATGTACTTCCTGCGACGTGCCGAGGGCTTGTGTTTTTCCTTAGGGGTGATGATGGTTTGTAATTTTGGAAAGAAGATTGTTTTGAATTACTTGTTTCATAATAGTTAGTTTCACTGTAAAAGAAAAAAAACATGATATCACATTGAACAGAATGAAATATGACACAAATAATTGTAGTGTAGGATTTATGTACGGAAATTTGAAATACTTTATTATTATCTGTATCCGGGCAATTTGAACATCATTTTTTTCAAATTAAATGTATCATTAAAAAAAGGGGATATATGTAAAATATTAGAAGAAATAATTATCTGATGGTTTACCTTTGTTATGGGTATTTTAATAAACCATATTTAGTAGGGTAATTTATGATACTAACGGCATGAAATGGGAATGAAAATTTTAATATTATATTTATTTCTTCTACCCAAAACAAATTATCAACCCATTAATGCAGTTTTAAGTAAAAAAGACACATTGTTTTTATCTTAGAAAGTATCACTTCTTGATCGAAGATATTCTAAACTTATTTCTAAATAGTATGCGGCGTTAATGAACAATTCATTCTCTCTGATTATTTTTATTACGACGACGTTATTTAATGCTCCTGTTCTAGACTAATTTCTTATACACTACGTATCGTATTTACGCAGTAAATATAATTCATCAATAACATCCTTAGCTAAAAAGTTGTATCATTTCATTTGTTCTATGTATTTATAAGAAAAAATTAAATTACGTCTGTTGAACTGCGCGTTTTAAAGATGGTAGTTGTGTTATGGACTTTTAAAATTCGTTTTTTAGTTATTTATTCATAAAATTAAGTATATAAATTTTAAATTAAAAATTCATTTAAATTCTTTATTAGAAGTACTGTATGTTATGCCTTTCGTTAGGCTAAATATTTCCAAACAAAAATCTTCTTGAGCAGTGTGAAGTTCATCTTTTATCGTTCTTTTACATCGTGTTCCTGTCGTTCGACCAAGGACTTCTATGAGTTCTTCGGATAGATATTTCTCCTTTTCCGATGAAGTTGTTTATGAGGCTCTTTGGAACCAAATTAAATCATTTCTCTAAACATGAGACACGTGTCATATTTTTCTGGGATTTTCTTGGTGCTGATCCGTAAAGAGGAAGAGTGGGAATATTTTTTGTTTAGATCTAAATTGGTGTTTCGTGTAGGGTTTCTCACTTCGTTGTGGACTTCTCTTGCCTTTCACTTCTTCTTTCTTCTGTGATAACTTTAGGCCAATCAGTCTGGGCTGAACTTCAATGAAAACGTGAATATTAATTTAGAAAATACAATGCACAGACGCCGCATCATTCTCAAGAGAAACAGAGAGTGCTGAAGGAAACGCAGAAATAACGCTCTTCCTTATGCATGGTAAGTTGATTTTTTGCTTTGAAAAAGAAACCTAAATACGCTACAAATATAACTTTGAGTAAGTGCACTATTTAACTCAATCGAAACACGTTGTATCAAAACCTCTCACACATCTCCGGAGTCTTTAATACCTTCTACAATGTGGTCATTTCTTGGTATCTGTTTTCATAGGTAAATGTATCTATTTATTACTTCAAACTTTACTCCAATAATTGGTAAACCTTGAGTTCCTGTTGAAGAAATGTACACGAATTTGACAATCTTGTTTTCTATATGTTTATTTTTAGGATACCCATGTATGAAAGGCGCTTACTTCTATTGTGCAGTTCCAGTTGCATCTTACGTTTGCGCCACTGCACCAGGAAAAATATCATGTTTGTTCAACACTGTTTCTGTTTGCTTTTGTGATCCCGATTAACATACAATTTATCACCCAAGAAGTGAAACATTTTCTCTCTATCTAGCTAAAGGAGTTTGCAAATTGATAGAAGAAAATTCGACAGAATGTATTTAAAAAAAAATAAAAACATAGTTTTTCCTTATTACTTTGCTTATGGATAATCTGTTTAAGATTTATTCATTGTCAATGTTAAAATACAATATCTCTTAGTATCTGTTCTTTTTTCTCACACAATGGTAACTCTAAACTGGGTACTGTTATAACTTCATGAGTATTGATACCCTCCGTGTAAGTAATTAGAGTAAAATTTGTAACACGAGATATTTAAATTTATCGTCCATTAGATCCTATTTCGATCTTTGATTTCGAAATTAAATAAACCTTCAGAAGGCGCAATTTTAAGATATAATTTTGCAAAAATATATTACCAAACCTTGAAGATAAAATTCGGGCTAAACTTAAATTCCGCATTTGCGTGAACATTTGTTGAAGGAAAAAAACATTATTGTACATAGTCACATAATATATATGCAAATATTTATAACTATAAACAGGCCGTCTTTAAAATCCACTCTATTCCGAACTTGGCTTAACGATGTCAAACAATTACACATTCTTTTTTTTTATATGAAATAAATTTGTAAACTGTTTTAAAAGTTTAAAAGTAGGAGATTCTCTTTAAACATTCACATAGGAATGCAACATTTTTTAGTAAATGCGTAGTTTATCGTCCTAAATAATTTGCCAAAGATTTTCGAGAAAACGTTATGTGTATATTTTGAAATATTTAATTTGATACGAAATGCTGAAAAAAAAATCAGCTTTACAACGCTTTTTAAGGAATTTTACAGGAGAAGTTACATGCATATACGAGAATCAAAACACACCTATTATCATTGCGTTCATGTATCTTTGTCTTTTTTCATCTCCATGCTTTTTATTTAATCTTTTCGACGGAGTTCTTTGGGGAAATGTGATATTGTTCTTTTTTTTTTATGCGACTTCGTTTTCAAATGTGTTTTCGCATATATCCACTTCCCAATATTAACCAACAGCAAGAAATTTCTTTCTTTCTCCCCTCCATATCTCAAAAGTTTCCACCACAATTTCCTTAATGCAATTTTTACTTCTCCAGTTATTTCCTTCGTAACGACAACCTCCACAATTTTGAAAGATCAAATTTAAAAACAAACTCTTCCTACCAAACGGTCTTCGTAATGTTTTTCTGCAGAACGATTACCGTAACAAATTTCTATTCTCTCTTCAAGGGATACAATAAAAACTTTCAATAATTTCTCGTAATTGCCCATTTCTCCTCACGAGGAACCACGCAGGTGAATTCTGTTAATAATCGATTGAGTAAAAAAATATTTAGAAGCCAATAAACGCATAATACAGTAACTCAGTAAAATAAAAATCTCATAAGGAATCACATGTCTTACAATAAGTAGGTGTTCATATTTGGGAAAATTTAGATCAGTGTTGGCCTGTTCTTTTAGAAACGAAGAAACATTTTTCTTCCGTAACAAGCACGGACTTGCTAGCTGATGTGTGAAAAATATTTACTCAGCAGAAAGGTTTATTCTTAAAATGTTTTTTATAAAATTTTCTCTTATTATGTTCCTTATTCCATTAATTGTCATATGTCTTTCACAAACAATACCGGAATGTTTAGGCTCTGACGGAATGGCGTGGGTCTATACATAGTAAAGTATAGAGAACTGTTTTGAAGACAGTATAATATTTTCCTAAAACGAGGACTTATACCATACATCCCACAAATGATGATGAGTGAATTGACCCTATAAGGAAGAACATTTGGTAAGGTAAAAAGAGCGACTGCGTGCAATTTGCCCCTGTATTATTTTTAAACAAAACTTCAAATTTAATGTTCTACCACAGACATCAAATTTAAAACTTAAGCATTTTTTAGCATAACTTTGAAAAGTATATGTAATGTATTTTTTATATATTACATATACTTTTCAGAGGTAGATCTTTGAACGCCCTGAAAGATGAGTTCCGTTAAAAAACACTGCTTTGAGGTAAAAAAAGTCTGTTTTGAAATTTCAGTATTTGTTTTGTAAAATATTTTACATAAAAGTTGAAACGTAGTGAAAAATATTCCTATCTTCGCTGGCCTTTGGGTTTATAGAAACGCTTCAAAAAGCGACTTTTTGCAATTTTGTACATGTTCTACGTATTTTGTTTCTTGTTAGCTTTATTTAAATTTAATTCAGTGAGAAGTGTCTCGGGGTAACCTGGTTCCCGAGGAGCAAACGGAAGTCACGTGATCCGATTAGGCACCGCTGGCACGCGAGTCAGCTGTTCTGCATGTTGTTCTGAACGCGGGCTGACCTTTATAACCCGGTGTTCAGCAATGTGGCTTTAAAAGCGATGTTTCAAGCAAACGAAAATGTGCCAGATGTGGCTTTTAGAGCGATGTTTCATTTCCACTACTGCAGTTCACAGGAAAGAAAATTTAACAAAACATGTAAAAAAAAATCATAGTGGTCCGATTACAGGTAACAATACCGTACATTCAAAAAATAATATTTCTTGTAAGTATTGCAAGTGCACTTTGACAAGAGAAGCTTATTTGCAAAGTCATGTAAGGAAGTGTCATCCTGATAATGTGACTGCAGTTTGTAAAGCTTCCTAAAATGCTTGTAAGTATTGTAAGAGTGTTTTCATAGAGAAGAAAAATTTGTACGAACATATGAGATACTTTCACCCCACACAAAAAGTTCAATTATTTCTTTCAGTTGTTTGTAGTATTTGTGAACTGAGTTGCAAACGTGTAGCTGAACTGCACAAACATATCAATGTCAGTCATCCTGATATTTCGCTGTCATTGGAGGAAAAGGACTTACAGAGCACTGAGGAGTTTCTACAGTAGAAAACTGATATGGAGCGTGATTCACAGTAACGTTTCGTAAAACACAGAAGTGGCAATTACCAATTAGGTGGACCAATGATTTCTTCCTATTATTGTCATACAAGTGGCAATCGCCAATTAGGTGGAACACATGTTTCTTTCCTATTATTGTCATAGAAGTGGTTCCTATTATTGTCATAGAAATCACCTGAAAGTAGGAAACGTTCTATAAAATGTGCAGGAACAAATAAAATTGGCAAAAGCTGTCCAGCACACATTAAAGTAAGTAAACAAATAGTAAATGAAACCATTAAAATCAAAGTTAAATACCAATCTGTCCACACTGGACATAAAATAAAAATTGGAAGAATTGCACTTACAAAACCTCAGAAAAAACACCTGGCAGCTAAGTTGAGTTTAGGGGTACCAAAATCAGCAATTCTTACTGATATTAGGAAAGTATTTTTACCCACTAAACGACTTGGTTACACCACTCGGAAAGATTTACACAACATCAGCCGAGACTTCTATGTCGAAAGAGATGTAACTTATCATGCAGATGAAAGGATATCTGTTGATATCTTAGTTCAAAAAATGCAAAATGAAGGCAATTCGGTGCTACTCTACAAAGCAGTGGGTAAAACTATACCAGATCATCCATCAATTGAGAAAAATATTTTTTACTCGGTATAATGAGTAATGCTCAATTGAAGGTGTTAGAATTGCATGGAAAAAATGGTGTTTTGATTGATTCTACACATGAAACTAACATGCATGATAACCAGCTAACAACTTTGATGGTAAATGATTCCCGGCATCAAGGTGTCCCACTAGCAATTTTATATTCGCCGCGCATTACCAATGATATATTTGTTCTTTTTTTTTTTTGGAAATTAGGAACATATTTCCTAATTTACAAACAGAAGTTTTTATGTAAGACGACGCCCTCAAATGTATAATGTTTGGAAACAGGTGTTTGGGGAAGTGCAGAACAAGCTTTTGTGTGCATGGCACATGACACGCGTTTTAAATAGCAATGTACTAACAAAAATGAAAGATAAAGAAGTTCAAGACAGAGTTAAGCTGGCCATACAACATATGGTTGATGAAACAGATGTCACAACTTTTTAGCGCATATCTCAAGATTATGTTACAGATTTTTTATCTTCTGCAGAAAGTGCAACATTTGGGAAATACTTCCTTCAAAATTACATGAACCGCGTAAATCAGTGGGCAAGCTGCTTTCGAGTAGGATGCCCGATGAATACGAACATGAAGGCAGAACGGTGGCATTCCACAATAAAACATGAAGAAGCAGATGGGAAGACTATGCGAATATTAGATAAATATTTTCCCCTTGTGCTTAATGCTATTAAAAAAAAATATATATATATATTGGGCCAATTGATTGCGCTCTAACGTCCAAAACTGCCGCCCCGATGGCGCAGTGGTCTAAGCGATGGCTTCTGATCGTTCGTCTGAACGGGGTCCAGGTTCGAATCCCGCTGAGGCATGGATGTTGTTTTTGTCTTACGGCACTGGCTCTCTGCCTTCCCTGAAACCAGTGACCCTAAATTAGGGACGGGCGACTGCGTATAGCCCATTGAGTTGCTCACGGTGGTCGTTAAACCTCCAATCAAAAAAAAAAAAAAAAAAAAAAAAAAAAAACGTCCAAAGCTAAACTGACATCCCACATTTCTGATAACCGAAAAAGGCACTTGAACAGTTTACAACTGAAGAAAGATGCCATTGCTGAAAAGGAACCCCAAAATCAGTGGATAGTTTATTCAAGCAGTGCTACAGAAAATCTTAACCAAACTTATACTGTATCATACATAACAGATTGCGACTGTGATATAAGGTGTCAAAAGTGCAATGTGTGTGTTCACACCTTTAAATGCACATACCCTCATGGTGCATTGCCTTACACCATATGTAAACAAGTACACTTTGTATGCAGGTACTTCAGCAGGAAAGCTGAACATTCTGTGTTAATACCTGATAGTACTGAGTCCAATGGCAATCATTATATTGACATGAGTCATTAAGATGAATACCATGAAGAAATGCGAGTGGCAATATCTAAAGAAATATAAAAAAACAGTCATATGTTGAAAAAAATAGTTATTCCACTTGCATTTGCTTGCAATATAATTGAACTCATACATCAGAGTCAGTCCTCTAAGGAACTACAAATGGTAATTGAAAACCAGAAAATGTTGCAAACTAAATTGCTGACAGTTTCTGAGGCAAAAGTTTTCCCATTGGCATCAGGAAACAATGCATGCCAACTAGCGAATAAAAATATAAAGCCACAGCGACATTTGACCCCTGGTAGAAAAACACTGAAACGAAAAGTTTAGACTGATTTCAAGTAATTTCTTTTAACATAAGAAAGTAATATGTTAAAGGTTAATATATTGCAGGTGATAATCTAAAAACTTTTTTTTTATTTCTAAATAACTGTGTGCATTAATTTTAGCATTTTACTTTGTTTTACTTCTTAAATATTTGTGATAATAGAAAAAATAATTTTGTTGTTTGGGGGATTGACAACTATCATGATTAACTCAATGGATTGTAAGCAATCACCCATTCCTAATTTACAACTACTTTTTAACATAGTTTGCTGTTAACTGATTTGGACATGTTTCTCTACTTATGTAGCAAGTCATTATCATTACTCACTAAATAAGCAATACTGGCTATTTATGAAGTTAGTCATAATAATGACTTGTTAAACAAGTGTTTCCTGTACTTATTTATTGAGTCACTAGTCTCTAGGGTATGATAATGTGTTTCATTGTAAAAGCAGACAGTTCTTGAACTTTATTCTGCAAACTATGTGATAGTTTCCTGACTCCACTTACATCAGAGCTATTCCCCCTACCCCATTAAGAGTGCGGCTATAAATAACAACTGTCTCCAACAATAGTAATACTTTTCTCTTTGAAAGTTCTTGTTTTGCTATCCTATATGTATTATCATTTTTTGATAACATTCAGTTTCGTTTGTTGTTTGCGTACTTATATTCAATATCTACTTTTCTTGTTTCACGTTATCCACTAAATTCTGTAAGTCTGCTCCTGTTTTTGCTTTATTGTTAACTCCACGTTTGATATTGAAATTTGGCCTGCGACTAATTGGCACAGTGTTCTAAGTTATGGCTTCGGATCATTCGTTCGAGATGTGTCCGGGTTCGAATCCCGATGAGGCATGGATTTTGTAATTGTCTTACGACGCTGGCTCTATCCCTTTCCTGGAACCAGTGGCCCTACATTAGGGGCGGGCGACTGCTTATAGCCCACTGAGTTGCTCATGGTCTTCATTAAATATGCAATAAAAAAAATAGAATTCCACTAGGAAGCAAGGGTTAGTTACACTGCGAACACATCACATAAACTTTAATGGATAGTGGTTTTCCTTGGGGAAAAAAAAGATGAATTCCGGAATGGGTACAGTACTATACGTAGATATATATACATACATGCTGACTACGCTGGCGCTGTGAGTTTCAAGAACCTATTGAAAAATTGTAAAAAATGAAAGCTTAGAAACAAACTCTTCCAAAAACAAAGGAGGTGGTATACGATAGCCCTCCTAGAAAAACTAGGAGACCCAAAGTAACTCAGAGCTCATAAAAGATGAATTCCGGAATGGGTAGAGTACTGTACGTAGATATCAATACATAAATGCGGACTACGCTATTGCTGTGAGATTCAAGAACCTATTGAAAAATTATAAAATGTGAATGCTTAGAAACAAAACTCTTCACAAATTTTGGATATTTTTTTTTAAGATTAGCAGGATATTTTTTGACTTCAGACTTTTCACTAAAGTCTAATCTGTATATGAAAAAATCCATTATAAAAATAATGTTGCACAGTCACTCGTAGATGCTGACTATGTTGATGCTCTGGGGTGCAGGCACCTATTTAAGTTATTTATAATAATGAAACTTTCCTCCACAAAAAAAAAAAAAAAAAAGTAACTGTTGAAGCGTGAATAATGAACATTTGTAATTCATATAATTATATATACATTCCAAGTTTAAAAGCATATTACTGATTAAATCGCTTAAGTTGGGATTTTCACTGCAGCTTATTTGTACGCAAATAAATTTGACAGCGTAATCCTGGTCTGTAAAAGACCTACACCAAATATTTATCTTATTCTGAAAATAATTCTAGCTGATTTTTACAAATTTATGTAAAAGTGTGCTCCAACCACAGGTAAAAAAAGTAGCAGCACTAGAAATAAGACAGGGGCGGATCTAGGTTTTTTGTAAGGGGAGCAAGTGTCGGGAATAAACCGAGACCTTTTTGATATTTTTCTTCAAAATGAAAAAGTGTTCTCAGTTTGTCTAAAAATTCTTCCAATTAATTAAGGAAAGTAATATACTTTTAAGTAATACTTTCTTTCACGAAAAAGTATTCAATTTGTTATAAAAACCTAACATCGAAGGTATTCCTAGGTCCTGAGGGGAGGGCACCCTCCCATTCTCTATCCGCCCCCTGAATAAGATAACTGGTGGAGAGGGGCAACATTTCTTTGCTGACCAAACCTGTCACATAAAAATACCAAACACTGCCAGTTATATCGCCTCAAAATTGGAAAAAAAACAAGAGAAAAGTAAAAAGTTTCGAGAAAGGCAAGCCAAGGAGGTGGTGTACTCCAGCCCTCCTAAAAAAACTAGGAGAGCCAAAGGAACTCTGAGCTCATAAAAAGATAGATTGGACCACTGGTCCCCATTGAACTTATTAAAAAGCCCCCTCCCCCTTCCCACCCAGATTAGCCAGCAAGCTTCAAATAAGTCTTAAAAGTGAGAAACTCAGTGCATCACAGTGCTGTTTCGGTTAGAAAAACGTTATTTCTGAATGTAATTTGACTCGCAGCTTACCACTAAACAAATACACTCTCTACCAACAAGTAATTGGACACCAATAGTTGGTGGAGCCTCCACGAGCGGCGATTACAACTGCGACCTTCCGTGGCATACTCTCAACCAAGCGTTGTGCGACGGCTAACGGTATTTTCTTCCACTCGGCTTGGAGAAGACAGGTCAGTTCCTTCACCGATTTCGGACGGGGGGGCAACACTTAAGTCGACGCTCTAACTCGTCCCAGAGGTGCTCGATATGGTTAAGGTCCGGGCTCTGCGCAGGCCAGTCCATTCGATTAACCCCACTGTGACCATACCAATCCATGGTGGACCTCGCATGATGACAGGTGGCATTGTCATTCTGAAAGTTACATGGGTCGACCCCGTAAAACTGCCACAACGTAGGAAGCGCATGGTCATCCAAAATGGTGCAGTAGTTTTCGGCGTTGAATCTACCAGGAATTTCGACCAAGGGTTCCGTGCCATACCAGGAGAAACACCCCCATAGCATAATTCCTCCGCCGCCGAACTTCACAGTTGGCACAATACATTCCGGCAGGAGGCGTTCCTTTGGCAGACGCCAAACGCAGACCCTGCCATCCGAACGGCAGAGGGTGAACCTTGATTCGTCGCCCCAGAGAACCTGTTTCCACTGTTTAGCGGTCCACTGTCGACGTTCATTACACCACGTTAGCCGAGCAGCGCTAATGGACTTGGTGATCAAAGGCTTGTGGGCGGCAGAACGTCCATGATAACCGAGCACATGGGCTTCCTTACGGATGGTATTCATCAAAGGAACACTCCCGGATGCCTGTTGAAACTCCTCGCAGATGTGGCCCATCGATTTGGTGCGGTTCTTCCGAATTTCTCTTGCCAGCCCCCGTCGGTCTCTAACTCCCAGTTTTGTGCGTCTGCCGGGTCGGGGCACTTTCGGACAGTGACCTCTCATCTTCAACTTACCAATCACGTAGGCCACTGTGGATTTTGGGTACTTCAACTCGCTGGATATGTCACGTAAGGATCGGCCATTTCTGTGATACCCTACGATTACACCTTTCTTGAAATCAGAGAGCTCCGAACTGCGTCGCATCTTGCATGCGACTGGTTGCGTTGTTGTTTCCCACACGATATTTATCGGCGGCGTCCGCGACGTGTATCAGGACCGCAGAAATCGTCGATTGCAGGGGTGTCCAATTATTTGTTGGTAGATAGTGTATATACAGTATATATAGCAACACAAGAATTTAAACGGAGAGTAACGTAGCCACTTCTGTCAACTACAGGAAAAGACAAACACCCAACACCGACCTAATTAACTAATTGTTCACATTGAGCTAATAAAAAAGTTTGAACACCCCCTATAAACGTATTAGTCAGGAAAAACCCACGTACGCCATAGTGCACTCAGTGTTGGAAAAAGGGATTCTGCACATAATTCCTGAGTGCCGAGAGTAGATACAGCCCGCGGTCCCGGGATCGTGTCACGTGACTTCCATTTGCTCCTGGTAAACCAAGTTACCCCGAGACGCTTGTCACAAAAGGAAAGTTTAATATGGGATTATCATAACTTTTTTCTGAAGAAATAACCGAAAACTAGTCATAGTTATATTCCGGGTCAACGGAATATAACTATGAAACGCCTTAAAATGATTTCAATTCCTGTTTTATATTTGTTTTATTTCATGGGATATAATTTAGCAAAAAGTACTTTTTCGGAATACTTTCGCTTTGCAATGTAATCCAACATTATTTTCTATTTTCAACCTCAAACAAAGACTTATTTCTGGCCCATTGGTCTCCATATATTTTTGTCATGAAAGGAATACCTTTGTTTTGCAATATAACCCTACGTTATTTTCTGATGTCACTCTCAAACAAATAATTATTTCTGGCTTATTGATATCCATATAATTTTATCAGTGACAGGTTTCCGTAAAAACCTCCGAAGAACTATTTGCTCTGTTTACTTTTTAATAACCACTCAAGTTAATCTTCTAATGTATTAATCTGCACATGCTCTTCGATTTTTGCCTGTAGACAGCTTCTTGTAGTGCATGTGTTTATGACATATTGATTTTTAGCTGATTAGGATTACAGCAGGCTACTTAGTTTTGACTTGTAAAGAGCTCTGAATTTATCTTAGAATTTTGACGTTGATCTTAAATCATTCTCTTCGGAATCTGTTGATGAATGCGCTAAATATCTAATAAATTGCACTAGAACAGCTCCACGCTTCATTCTTTACTCCACATATGTTTGGTTCTGCGTTTTTCTTTTAATATACAGTGAACTCCCGTTTATCACACATTCCAACGTGTGTCATAGTTGGTTAAAAGCGATACCGAACTCTATTTTTAATTTATTTCTGGTATTCCCCTATACTACCTTGTAACAAACAGATGGTTTATTCTTGAGCTGATTCCCTATCCCACACTCTGGCGCAGATGATGTAACATAGGTAAGGATGCGCGTGACTGGATATTCTCCACTGCAGAGCAGTTCACTACACCGATGTTAGACGGTGTGTGATTGAACATTCCTAACTACGGCGTAGATCACAGAGCTCTTTTGAGGTTCATTTCATTCCAGAATTTAAGCAGACAGAAGGAGTTCGAAAAGAGATCGAGTTATTCTTGATATAGAGGAATACTGGGAATAACATACGATATATTAGCGTTCACAATACGACGCTGTAAAATATTTTCGCTTAACCATCTATCCGCTCATATGTCATACTTCCGGTCCGATGAGTGACCAATAACCAAAAGTTTACTGTACAGTATAAGTATGAATTTGTTTTAATAGTTCACCAATACATAAACATAAATACTTGTCATTCTATTTGCAGTAAGATATAAATAAAAAAACATTTATTAAATATATTTGAAAAAACTTTATAATTAGTCATTGTTACCTTATGGGAAAATCTGCGTTTCTTATTGGGATAACAGCAGATACATATAACTTTCAGAAGTGGTCAAGACAGAATTGAATGGTAGATCTGTTGTAACAGAAAAAATTAAAATCTGGAAATGTGGAAAGCTTAATGTTTCACACAATATCATTAAACGTATCACTAATTGTATAAAGTATAACTAATCATACAAAATGTATAACTAGGTGTACTAAATATAGTAGTCTCGATAATCTGAGGTCATTCGCGAAGAAACATATAAACAAAGTGTGCATCAAAAAAAAATCTAATAAAAAATTCCTGACAGATTGCACGTGAGAATTTTTGAAACAGGGTCGAAAAATGCCTTTTAAAGGTAATTTAAAAGACAATACCAAAGACAACCAAGGGGCAAAACGTGCAACCGTGTCTGTGTGAAACTGTGGAATACCGTTGAAGCTAGAGATAGTTCGGAAAAGAAAAATAGAGTAAATTGTGGTGCCAACTAGGAAGTCGAAAAGGGCGCAAAGCCCCCTAAAAGAGAGCAGAAAATAGAACAAGACAGGTGTAGTTCTAATGTCTTGGCTCACAAGCGTCAATCTGTATGTGCCTGTCTTTAGGATGAACAGGTGTGTTGTATAGCCTATTTAATGCGTGATTCTTGCGTCAACGTGTTAAGAGAACTTGATGCAAGGATACGAGAAAATCTAAAACTAAAGTGGGTAGCAAAAGAAAACACGTTGCTGTTCCTCTGAATGTAAAGATTGATGCCAAGAGTAGATGTGGGAGAGAAAGAGAGAAAAAAAGTTGGCGAATGAATTAGGCGTCGGCGAAGTTACAGTTTGTGATTGGAAAAGGAACCGATCAAACGTTGAGATGTGGGGCATCGAGATCTTTTCCACCGAAGAGTGCGGGCAACAGAGGAAACGTTTGCGAAAATGTGAACACAAAGATTTTAGTGCGACACTTTTCCTGTGGTTTTCCTTGCAACGACTGAAAGAGAGTCAAATATTGGGTCCCACACTGCAAGAAAAGGCATTGCATTTTTTCAGAAAACGAAGAGAAACAGACAGTTTCCCTGCTAGAGTCTGGTGGTTAGACCGATAAAAAAAAACGGTTCGGAGTTCCTTAGTTAACCATCTATGGCAAGAAATTTCTGTGGATTTTGGACCTGCAGATTCCTTCGCACAAAACTCAAAGACTTGATGCTAACTAGACATTTTACAGCTGAACCGTTTTACAACTGCAACAAAACTCTAAAAAATGCTTCTTAGCAGATCTTTCGAGTCTCAGTCTGCAGCATGAGAGCTCGGCTCTAAGAAAATCTAGGAACCAATAACTGCTGTGTCTTGTTCCCATGCGGCGGGAAATCCTAATTTGACCTTAGTGGTGATCGGGAGATCAAAAAAATATGAGCGAGTAAAAAGTCGCAATTCAGGTTTTGCCAATATCCTACAAAAACCAGAGAAACCCGTGGATGAGCAGAGAGATACTAAAAGAGTGGTTTCTTGAAGAATTTGTGCCGGAAACTGCAAATAAAATACCCCGAAAAGCCATATTTCTAATTGATAACGCTCAATCACACCCCAAGACTTGTCTACCGGAGAGATACAGAGCATGTTTTTCATTCCCAACATTACAACATTACCAGCCTCATCCAGCCAATGGACCAAGGGGTGATTCCACCTCAAACAGAAATACACAAAGCAACTACTGAGCACATATTTTTGAGCAAACCTATGGAAAAGAGTTCCTAACATTTCGTTTAAATAAAATTCGATCAAGGGCGGGATTTACTGGCTTGCTGTATCATGGGCGCAAATCAGATCCGAGACGCTGGCGAAATGTTGGCGTAATCTGTCAAAAATAAAGAAGAAAGTGCGGACTTGGATAATGAAGAATGCTGGAAAAGACGATTTCACAGATACCAGGATGCGGGAATGCACCTGAAAATTGCGTAACCGATTAGCTCTTCTGCGATGAACACATGAACAAAGTATTCACATAATTACTAATGAAAAGGATTCGGATTCTGATGAACAGGGAACTGACTGTGCGCAAGAAACCAGAAATTCTCATGCAGAAAGTACGGCGGTGCTAGAGTCCCCGCTACATAGAGCAGCATCCGGAATCATCGCCAGTTCATGTTATTTTTCTAAAAAGATCGAGAGATCGCGCTGAAAACCAAATGGTCTGCGAAAAAGCAGAAGACATTAAATGATTTTTCGTCGTTAATATGATGAAAATCATAGTTTTTGTATAATTCATATTTGCTCGCATTTTCATTGATCACTAAAAATCGTTTATATGGGTTTTAGGCTCATATTTAACTCCCTTCATTTAGAATCTTGCTCGTGTTTCAAAATTCCCGTTAATCCAAGTTTTCAGTAAACCGAGTTGGTTGCGGTCCCGATTTCCTTGGATTACCGAGACTTTACTGTTTTTTTCAGCTTCTCATTACTGCAAAATATAATACACTAGTCAAAAAGGTTCCACAATTCTACTCAATAATAATGAATCATAGGCGGACTCTCACATCTAGTAACCAGGATTCAAATAAAAGCGAACAAAGTGATCCTTCAGATAGAATTTATAGAACACAACACAGAACATTCCGAAATTACAAGAAACTAATCACTACATGTTCTGATCACGAAAAATATAATAACAACGTTCCTCGCTCCAGAAACTTTGACACCAAATAAGATATATAGAAAATGACATCCGTGCTACAAGCAGTTTTAAATATATGGTGTGCGTAACACTAAAGCTCGAAGGATATCGGTGGCAATATCATAGAAATACCATTCTATGCAACAGAACCTATGGAGTTTCTTGTGAGCACAGATCACAATTGTATTGCGATTGTGAAATACAGACGGGTTGAGTCATCTTTGCCTACCGTCCAGACATAGATCTTTCTGCTGTGTATCAGAGTATATCTTTGATTCGCTGTCAAGAAAGCTTCTGAGGGCAGCAATATTAGCTTTTCTCATTTTTGATTAACATTATAAGCTTTGGGTTTCGTTATGTAACACCAGTGCAATATACACATACGGGTTAGGAGGGATTAGGATCCCGTAACTGGTCTGCGACTTGGCGTCTTTTTATTTAAAAAAATAAAAGTTTCGAAGGAAAAAATATGAAATTTAAATAAAAAAATATATGTTTGGTAGAAGTGCGAAGGTCACAAAAACTTTAACGAACGGAATTCAATATAAGCTAAAGTGAATGTACTGAAAATAAAGGATTCTCTTTTATTTTATTTTTTATTTGGTGGAGTGCCGGGCAGTGGAACATCTACAAGTCCACAGAATTACGTATTTCATGTCGAACTGGTAGATAAATCCATCGTTGCATTGTTATGAATAACTCTTTGAAGGAATAGTAGTTTTTATCCATTTTCTTGATTCTATCACGAACTAATTTCATAGATGACTACTCAAGCGAAAAACGATTTTGCAAAGTTTTAAGTGTTTTTCACCAAATAAGACATGCTTTACCATAAAACAGCAGATTACTGACAAAAAATATATTGAAAATTACCAACTTATTTATGATTGTAGTGTAAAGGATGTTATCGGAGAACAAACGTTATGGGAGCGGAATATTGAAAATATTCCGAGAAGTGGTCATGACATGTTTCTCGTATGCGATGAAAATGTATTTCTAACAGTTCGAAAACTTCTGCATATACTTGCATCATTGCCAGAATCTACCGCTATGAATGAGCATAGCGGTAGATTCTGGCACATACCGCTATGAATGAGCATAGCGGTAGATTCTGGCAATTACCGCTATAAATGAGCATAGCGGTATATTAAGGTAATTAACACTTTCGATTTACTGTCAGTGAAAATCGATTAAATGGATTAACAGAATATATACAAATTCAGTAAAAATTGATTATATGGTTTAACAGTATTGATTCACAATCAGTGAAATTCAATTAAATATATTAACAGTACTAAATACACTTGGAAAAATCACCATTAAAACCGATGCAGTACTTCATGATCCATGTAAACAGCACGGCAAAGTGGGTCACGTTTGAATTAAGTCGGGAAATAATTATTTCAAACTATAAGGGGGAATTATTTATACTCAACATTTAAGACTTTAAACCGTGCATTTTACGGGTGAGAATCGACTAAATGTTTTGAATGCTTAATCAAAATTCGTTATCCATTAACCGGTTGATTAATCCTTCCTTTTAAAAATTCTCAAAAAACACAATTTCTAAGAAGATGCATTTTTGTTTGACAAATCCGTACAAGACAATTACTCGGAAACAAGCATTGCCACCGACACGGGAATATGTGACCTATTTCCTCTAAGGACGACGTCAGCCGCCTGGTGAAGAAATTTGATATTATCCTAAAATAATTTTGAATATATATTAGATATAAAAAAGACTTTGATTACGCAGTTTTTGAGCAGAAATAGAAGTCATCGTTACAACTTTCTAATGTGGGAAATGTGAAGAAGAGATGTGGAAAGAAAGGTTGCTGCAAGATATGCAATTTGCTGGGTATTAAAGTTTGGAAGGGAATTCTACTAAGGTGTAAATCGGCAGGTTACACAGAACGCTATGCATGTAGAACAGTGAGTAAACCACGTTTCAACATGTGAAACTGTATGTTATCTAAATGAGTTTTGAAACATAATTTCAGAGTCTGTTATACACATCCCAATTCTAAACTGTACTTCCGTACAAAAGGGTTAGATTGCGAGGAATAAGAAACCCTAGGATGTCTTCCAAATACCAGTAGATATGCTAAAAAAAAGACGTTTTCGAAAACAAATAAATAAAAATGTAGATATTTGCAAAGCGAACTATAGCTTCACTTCAATTTCGAGGGGGAAAACTATACTGTTTAATGACAAGATAAACGAGGTTCAGGTTCATAAAGATCTACATCCTTTTGAAAACTGATTTTTTTAATAATAGCGGTATAATTCGAGACACTCTTGCAAATATTTTTGTACATTTCTTTTCCTGGCGTCAGACCTGAGTATTTGGGAATATGTTGAAGTATAAACAAATATTTTCATGGGGAGTTATACGATGAAGTTGTTTCAACATATGACATGTATTTGCAATGATACTTATACGTTTTCATGAGCTCCAGTCGAAAAACTGTTAATCCTACGGAAAGTGATGTTTCAACTACATGTAAGGTGAGAAGTTGTCGTTCCATCTTTGTATGTAAAAGAATAGATGAAATATTCCTTCTGTCTAATATCTTTTCAAAGTACGCAAGTAGGTGAGCGCCGCACTCTGTCATTATTGCACCGATTACCCACCTCTTTACCCATTGACACTATCGCCAGAATGAAATCTTAGTGCTCGCGGCGACGGAACATTTTGTCTTTCTCACGTTTCCGAGTTTACCGATCAACACCACCGAAAGTGCGCGATGTACGTACCTGTCCATTTTATAGCCCGGCGGGCGTTTCGCCTATTGTCATTGTTTTGAAGGAGTAGGGGGTGCTTTTAATTAAATTGTGACTACGGAATTTAACATTTACGTTTTCTATATACGGTTAAACTAATTTTATACATCTTGCAATTTTACAAGTATGGTGAAAAAAGGAAATACTATTGATACTATTATGTTTACCGTTAACCCTCCAGGTGTCAAGCACGTACATATACGTTCGGAAATATCTGTGCTCAAAGTTAAGACGACGCAACAATACGTTCATAGAAACCTGTTCAAAAGCCGCGAGAAAGCAATATTGCTTCGAAAGAATTTTCAGGCTCACAGTGGCGAGAACGCATTTATACGTACCTTAACGACAACGCGATACTACTGAAAGACAGCACGCTTTTAGGGGAGTCTCCTATTATACATGTGACAACATTTCGCATTGCCTCTTTCAAAGCTCCTGCCACCAATAGAATTAAATATCTGTGTTTTAGAAATTGGAAAACAAAAAAGAAATGCATGGATGTCGAATGAAAGCTAAATATTTTTATTTTCTCCTATGACAATGTTTTTCTTAATGACTCTATTAATATTTCCTTGCATTTCAGATTTGCAATTATGATCGAGGCGGTCAGGTTTACTATATTTACTACTACAATATTTGGCTCCTGACCTTATTGAAAATATTAATGTGAATAACATACTTGAAGTTCAAATCATAAGATAAAAATACCAGAGTTTCATTTAGTTAAGGAAATGACCAGAACCTCAGTGGTGCTGGTGTTTACACTGGCAGAGGAATGTTTTCACTAAAGATGTTTAAGATATATCGGTGAGTATGCTGTTTCGATATTTCGGGTCACTGGCAAACTTATTACATACATTATTCATAAAGCAAAATTCATTGGAGATGCAATCGCAGATTGGGAAAGCCGTATGTTCTGTGTAACAGAGATTGTGCGATCACTAAAGAAGCTGCCTGACATGCTGCCTTACTTCTCACTACACAGTTCAACTTCATAAAAATCAAATAGGTGCTTGTCCAAATCAAGAAGCTCGCATATATGTAAACGCACATCTTATTACGAATCAAATCCTATTCCTGAATTGAAAAAGAAGGAAGTTTAGAAATGTCCCCGAAACAAAAAACATTATGATCCCAATTTAAAAAATATTAAATTCTATCTTCGTGATTTATCTGAGAGGACGAAAGCTTAATCAGTCTTCGACAGCTAGCTGTTTTTCCAATTCCTGAAGAACACATGGATATCTATTGTGCATTTTTGCCTTTAATTTATCACTACGAGCATCTCATTAATTCGGTAATTGTTCATAGGCATCGTCGAAAGTCCGGTGATAAGGAACCTAAAAAAGAGAGTAGTGTTCTACATCAAGGCTATGAGAATTTTTAAGTTAAACATGACTATAACTTTTGCCAAATAAAAAATTACTTCACGGAATAATTAAACACTTCGTTACTTCCAGTAAATTTATTGAAAATGAACAATGTAAGCCTTTTCTGCCGATGCACTTTCGTTATCATAGGTGCAGTAACTATCCGTCGGCGTGTCGTTTTAGACAAACTTCCGGTAGCACCCAGATCGGCCATTACACACCTTTCTAGCCGACGTCCATCTTTCACATCAATGGCACGCAGTGCTCTCCAGTTTCCACACCGCTTATTCGCGACAGTGTCATTTCTCCAATCACTGTGCATTTTAAACACAGCAACACGTGAACAGTTCACAAACTGAGGGTGGTTCGGAAATATTGCAACCCTTTGCTCGAAAGCCGATGATCATGTCATTTAACGAATATGATTATTCTCTCCTTTTATCCACGAGAGCAACAAATGAAATATTCTCAGAATGCCTACATTACACCTTATATATCGACCAATCCAGCTCACGATTCGTTCCTTTTTTCATTGGCTAAGCGCTGTTGACGTCAAAAAAAGAACGTGGTCACAATAACGTGACTACACTGTGTATAAAGTAACGTCAGGATGAACCAATTTTGTATTCATATTTCTGATAGAATAACTGTCATTCTTTTGTTCCGATGAAACAACATACTAAAATAGGGAAATGCAGAAATAAAAATATAAAACCACAAAGATGTATTGAAGGCAGATTCAATAATTCTTTTTTATAAAATTGGTGGGCTCCGTGTCCCAGCGTATCTATAGGAGTGCTGACAATTTGTTAAAAAGTAGAGTTAACCTAAAACTTTAGAGCAATTTATCCTAAAATACTTTAGCCTGGAGCTCTGTAAGGACGGTGACTGTCATCTGAATATAGTGATTTTGGACTAACTTTCAACTTGGTAGATTACAGATAAATATTTGATATTTATATCTGCGTTTCTAACCTGCATCGTTTTCACGTACTCTCAGTAAAAACAACTAATACATGTCACTCCCTATCCTTTGAAATTATTTTCAAAACTCGCTGAAATAATCATGATCTCCAATTTTTCAATTTTGTTAAAACTCTTTTTTCCGATCTCCACAATTACATTTAATAATACGTATTTTTTGAAATACGAGAAGTCAGTGATATCTTGTATGGGTATATTTAATTTACTAAAACAAATTCCATTCTGGTTACCTATAAGTACTTTACAATATATTCCTTGGAAAACATATTTTTTTATGAAAGTTCATTTGATCTTGTGCCGCGAGTGGCGTAGTGTTCAGCGTCCGTGACTGCCACAGAGATAAATTCAGGTTCGAACCACTAAATACCCGCCGTGTGTCGGATGGGCACGTTAAGCCGTCGGACAATGGGTACTGGCCCCCCGGTAATAAATAAAGGCGTCTTCCTCCTCCTTTCTACCTCGATTCTGCGTCACTTTTCAATCGGGCACTATAGCCCAAATCTCCTAGCTTCCTATTTCTAAGGGTTGTTGAAGACCTGGGGTCAAACACTTCCTTTCTAAAATCCTCTACATATGATCTAATCTTACTTGGATCTTGGTGGCGGATGTCCTAGTGGTCAGCGACGTGCATGCTTTGGAGATAACATCAGGTTCGATTCCAGGCAGTAGAGGTGGATAACTATCGATAGTCAAAAAATAACCGATAACAATCATTAGTGTGTTGGCAAAGTTTCTCGGGAGAAAATTTGTTTTCTGTGATGGAAATTTATTTCTGACAAGAATTTTTCTTTTTCACATTGTCAGAAAGCTAAGCTCCGATAAACTTTAAAACTAAGCATCTTTTTTTTTGGGGGGGGGGGGGTGTCCGGGTTCAACGGCCACCGTAAGCAACACGATGGGCGATGGGCTGTAAACAGTCCCCCGTCCCTGATTTTGGGCCACTGGTTTCAGGGAAGAGAAAAGCCGGTGCTGTAAGACAAACACAGCCATAACACCCCTTCTCCACGGAATTCGAACCCGGACCGATCTCGGACGAAGTGTCAGAAGGCAGCGGATAGACCACTGCGTCACTGGGGTGTGGAATCTATGTTTTGATATGTACCCGAAGTGAGGAAGCAAAGGTCACGAAAAAAACTGTTTTGCTTGAAGAACGAGCTGATTCGCGGCTTCTTAAATTTAATTTCCTATTTGTATTGCATGACTATTTTATGTTTCTGTTAATAAAATCTAAAGAAGAAAATTCAACAGTTTTGTATGCAAAAATAATCTTTCTATAATGTTTAGCAAAATAGCGGTAATAATTCGGAAGAAATTGAATAACTAAATTTTGAGTGGGGCTGTTTGTCAATTATCTTTTTTTTGGGGGGGGGGCAGGGTCATTTAAAACGACAGCAACTGGATGCTGTCGTTGTAAATTATCCCTTAGATGACGTATTGCCCGACGTTTTTTTGTTTTTTCCGCAAAGGCTATATTCGGCATAGACCTTATCCTTACAAACAAAAATAAAAATTAATGTTGCAAAACAGATATATTACGTTTAACCATTATTACCGCTTACTTACTTTCAACAAAAAACTGTTTCAGCACCTGACACACCTTTAAACTTCCAGTTCAAACAACAAGAAGGGCGCTTTTTGACTTGGTCTTTATCTGATTGAAACTTCCACTATCGCCTTGAGCATGACTTAACATGAAGAACAACAAAGTGCAAAAACCGCTTACCCTCACCGTTTTACCTTTTGATTATAGTCAACTTTGTTTTCGAATTGTCATCATGTATCAATACGGCTGGGCTCAGTGTTTTCGACACCAGTATAAATGGGGTGAAAATGAACGTTCCGGTCATAAAAGCCATCGATGGAAGCTGAATACCTTACGCAATCGTGATTTACACTTACAACATT